>OX411548.1:24397615-24778029 GCA_948146395.1 Fragum whitleyi | reverse complement strand
TTGATACTGTTCTGGTATCGTTTGACATTGTAAGTCTATATACAAATATACCACATGAACTAGGTTATGAAGCTATTACGTATTGGCTAGATAAATATCCCATGCTAATTCATAGCAGATTTAATAAATTCTTTATTTTAGAAGGGTTAAAAATAGTTTTAGAAAATAACAATTTTAGTTTTAATTCGGCATATTATAATCAATGCAAAGGTACAGCCATGGGGACAAAGGTTGCGCCGACATATGCTACTTTAGTACTAGGATTTTTAGAAGATAGAATGTACACAAAAATTCGACAATTTAAGAATGAAGAATTTGCGAACTATGTTTACAATCAATGGAAAAGATTTCTTGATGATTGTTTTATTTTCTGGATATACTCATTAGACGAATTATCTGATTTTCACAGAATTTTGAATTCTTTACATAAAGACATAAAGTTTAAAATAGACACAAGTTCTGTTAAAATGCCCTTTCTTGATGTGCTGATATTAAAAAATGGTACTGAGATAACGACAGATATATATTTTAAATCAACAGACTCAAAACAGTATTTAAATTTCAAGTCTTGTCACCCAAAGCATTGCAAAATTAATATCCCCTTCTCATTGGCTCGAAGAATTTGTATGATCGTATCCGATAAGGTTATTTTGCAATGCAGGTTAAATGAACTCAAAGACATCTTAATTGAAAGAAAATATCCAATAGGAGTAATAGAGGCAGGAATAGATAAAGCTATAAAAATACCAAGGAGTTCTCTTTTAAAAGTAAATGAAAAAGAAGAAAATACAGTTTTACCCTATATTTCGACATTCAACCCCCGCAATAGAGAACTATACGGGATTGTTAAGAATAATTTTGAAATTTTGCAAAATGACGAAATAATGTCAAAAATTCTAAGAGAAAATAAAGTAATCAAGTGTAAAAGGCAATTACCCAATCTTAAACAGATTTTGATCAAGTCGGAATACAGAGAAACACATTCAAAACCTTGTGTTAAAAAATGTAATGAACCACGTTGTGGACTTTGTAAACATATCTTTGAGGGAGAGGTTTTTAAAATAAAGGATAAAATTTTTCATGCAAAAGAAAACATGGATTGTACAATTAGTAATTGTTTGTATGTGTTAATGTGTAATGGATGTACTGAATTTTACATAGGACAAACTGGGGATAAATTGAGAAATAGGGTTACAATACACAAGCAACAAATTAGGGACCCATCAATACGACAGCTACCTTTAAGTTCACATTTGGATAACTGTTCAAAAAAAGACCCAAAATTCTCAATATTCCCGTTTTATAAATTCAAAATTAATGATGTTTCCACTAGATTAACAAAAGAAAAATACTTTATAAATATATTTTGTCCTAAACTGAATGTTATATGACAATGTTTGTTTTGACGTTGACGTTGTGACGTTGTTACGTTGGTAACGTCGTTTCATTAAATTATTAACGTCGCCCTGATGAGCAGCAGCGAAACCGGTTGGCACGTTATTAAAATTGATTTCTAGTGTCGTTTTTTTGTTTTATTTATATATATATATATATATATATATATATATATATATATATATATATATATATATATATATATATATATATATATATATATATATATATATATATATATATATATATATATATATATATATATATATATATATATATATATATATATATATATATATATATATATATATATATATATATATATATAATAGCATATTTTCTGTATTTTCCATTCGCTTTTTGTGTTCATGATATCATAGAAATCGTCCAGACCGCCATTTCCGTTGTACCAACTATACAAATGAGATCTCTCGTTTAGATATTTGGCACAGCTGAAAAAGACATGATATTCATCTTCAATACATGAAATGTTGAGATCATCTTTACAAAATGTACAGATACGTTCACTTCTATAATTATTGTTATGTCTACCAGTTTCAATACTAAGTCTATGGTTAGAACATCTGAATTTAGCAAATGCCTTTAGATGACTATATGGAATATCAGTATTTAAATACTTTTCTGGTTGTAACATTGATTTAAAATATCTATATGTTTCACATCGAGACGACTCATGTACACTGTTAGACCACTCTTGGCGATAACAATCGGATAGTCTTAATTTAAATTGCAGAATAAAAATATTCAAATTTCCAACATCTTGGCTTAGCCACACAAGTCCAAAACCATACCTATAGAGTAAACTTTTCACGCCTGACGCCTAATTTGATCTTCCCATTTCATCATGTGTTTTCAACATTAAGTAGCATTGTCTGGGATATCTGAAGGATTGCATGACTAGCAGTTTACACCAATATTTAATACATCACAAGAAATAATCACAGCATAAGGGTAACCTACCACAATCTCCTAGAGTCATACAGTTATTTACTTTTTTGCCTAATCCAAGGTATTCTTTACAATATTGAACCTGAACCTGTTCTATGGTATCGGAATATTCTATCGCCCAGATCTCGCTGCCGTATAGGAGTATTGGGTTTATCATGGAATCGAAGATTCGAAAATGATCTTGAGCATACAAATTTCCAAATTTAGACCGAAAAGATTTTAAAGCGTAAATTGACTTTGTCGCATATGCATTTAGTTTTCCTTTTTTTCTGATATTCAACTCAAAATAGAGAATATACAAGAGATTAATATATTACGACAAAACTCACCTAATTGCGACGGTCATTGTATCACGGCGGAGATTCGAACGTGACAAAGCAAGTTCAGAAGATCGTCAATAATTCTGTCAATAATGTGACTAATTTGATCTTGGCAGAGAAGGTGGAAAAGTGTCAGAAGTTATAAATACGGTAGATCTTTCAAAAACATATTGATAAAAAAATTATTGACGAACAAGTAAAATTATACTTGGTAGTCAATTACTATTTCATCAACAGATCTTCGAAAAAAAACTACCCCATCGGGCAATTCTTCGGTGTTTTCCGCCATCTCTACGTCAAACCTTTTTCAAATCGGTTAAAAGTATTTACGGAATTATTTAGAAACATCGAAAAAATTATGTCACGTGAATCCTGGCTGTGGTGTTGTCTGATAATGCTTAGTATCTTTTCGATTTCAATGATGTCCACTTTTGCCTATATAAGATGAAGCGTTAAATGTCACAAATCGAGGGTTTAGTTCAAGACTAGACTGTACTAAGTATATATACAATCTATATACACTTAGTACACTCTTGTACTAAAACCTGGAAAGTGTTTTTCAAGTACTCTCAAGTACTCGAAACTAGTCAGTTACATAAAGTTTTTACAGACTACTTTTGTTGCAAAATTGGGGCAGTTGGAATTTCTAGTTTTTGTTTTCATTTTAATACCGATCTTGCAAATAAGCCGTGGTGTTCAAGTTGAAGGCGACCAGATTCGACAGTTACAAAACCAGCTGTTTTATATTGAAGAAAGGCTGAGTAGCGAGGCTAAAATAAGGCGAGAGAGTATTCAAGCCTAAATGAATACTCTATACGAAATAAAAGAAATAATTGTTAAACAAAATGGATCTGTAAATCATTACTCTCCGAGCAATAGAGAGGAACGCAAGAAGACGCAGCCAAATGAAGCCAGATTGACCAGTCTTGTGTCTGTCATTTGAAGGCCAATCGGGAACCCTCGGCGATTCTACGGAAAAGACCTCGGGAATAATACGGGCGCAGCCATGAAAGCGCGTCATTTTTCACGTGGGTTTATATGACGTCACAAACATCAACGATCCCGCTAAGGATGACGTTGCATAAAACAAAATCAACGTTAGAATAAAAGAGGGCATATTATAATTTAATGACAAAACGCAATGTATTACTGCGTTTTGTCATCAAATTATAATATACCTATAGACATCGCCGAAGTACCACCAAAAAGCCGAATTACCTTAAATACGACCCAACATTACTACACTTACGTCCGAGGTAGTTTTCAGTTTACGGAAAAGTCCGAGCGATGTTCCGAATGATTGAAGCCGGATTTTCGAAGCATAGAAAAGGGCAAATCGGTTTCAGAGAGTTCAGAGACATTTAGAGACGATAGTAGAAACAAGGATTGGGAAAATTGAATCAAACATGGAAATATATAATACATACTAAGTGTTCTATATGGAAAAAAAATCTAACGAGGTTGGGAGAATTGAAAATTGTCGAGGCTCTGCCGAGACAATTATCAATTCTCACAACCGAGTAAGATATTTTTTACATACAATACACTAAGTATGTATTATATTTATCTTATAACCTCTATTTGTCTTGTTTTCGTCAATTTTTGTAACTGAAATGCAAGTTTCTAAAAATAACTGCATAATATCATTGATCTAAAAATAACTATGTGATATCATAAAAAATATCATACAGGATGTTATCACACGGATATTTGTACAGTTATAAGATAAAAGTATATACTAGCAATTGAAAAACAATTTCAACTTCATAAGGGAGAAATACAAACAACGCTCTCGGATATCAAGCAATCCTTTATCGACTCTAGCGAAGTAATATTTCAACATCTCTTTATAGACATGAAAACCACGCTCTCTGAAATCGAACAATCTAATAGTGAAGTTCACGACCTTCAGAACTCTAGAGAAGACAGACTGTTACGCAACTTTGAAGACTCGAGTACAATACTTTCAGAAATCAAGCAATCCAACGAGAATCTTCTTGCAAACATACAGACTAATGAACAAGATTTAATAGTTATTCAGAATCATAACGAGGTATGTGCACGCTATAGCAAAGTATGTGCAAACTTTAGCGAACTAATTCCAAATAGAATTTTCAAACAATTTGATAATCGGGAGATATGCAACGATGGCGTTAACAAAACACCAATTATAAGAGGGCGTCCGGTTGATGAAAGTCAGAGTATCAAGTTCAAGTCCTGTGTGGAGTTACAGAAGAATGGCTTCACAGCGAGCGGTGTGTACGATATATACCCAAATAACAGAGATACGACATTACGTGTTTACTGTGATCAGGACACGGACGGGGGCGGGTGGATCGTTTTTCAGAGGAGAGAAGACGGCTCGGAAAATTTCTACAGGAATTGGCATGATTATAAAGTTGGTTTCGGAAATATTGAGGGCGAATTTTGGCTCGGAAATGAAAATCTTCATCTTCTAACAGCAACTTGTTGTCACAAGTTACGTATAGATATGGAGGACTTTGAGAATGAACGTCGTTATGCTAAATATAGTAACTTTCGTATCGGAACTGAGTCGACTAACTATGTTCTAACTGTTGAAGGATATACTGAGGACGCTGGGGATAGTCTTGAATATCACAACAAACAGGCATTCACTACATACGATAGAGATAATGATCAAGATAAAGTGAATTGTGCTGTCGATAGAAAAGGAGCCTGGTGGTACAACGGTTGCCACCAATCCAATCTTAACGGTCTATATCTCGAGGGCCACCATTCTAAATATGTCGTTGTTGCCTGGTATCACTGGAGAAGTCATTATTACTCTCTTAAAATGACTGAAATGAAACTCCGTTAAAAGTTCAAACATCAAAGTTCAACAAAGATTTAAGGCAACAGGATACAGACAAGATTTAGATAAGATCTAGTTGACTCAACATATTCATTAAAATTTACTTGTTTAATAATACCTGTATTGAACAATTTCTAACTTTCACACTGTTTTTTCTACCAAATATGGTGGTTTCTATTCAAATTGCTTTTATTTCATTTTTGTCTGCGATTCATTACGATTTGGTCGGCTGGTATTTTAAAAGGAAAAAAAGTGAAATTTCATGTATGAATTTGGATAGCAATTGAAAATACAAAAATTCGGGAACCCGGATTCCATTATTTTTACAATAACTTAATTATGCCAAATCAAGCAATGTGTAATCAGGAATTAGTTTCATGATTTCATTCAGTTGGCGAAATTTGTCTTTCGTGTAACTATTAACAGTGTCGTCCTCTTACTGATAATCATTCGGAACATCACTCGGCCATTTCCGCAAACAACAACATACCTCGGATCAATCGGGGAACCCTCGGCGATTCTACGGAATAGACCTCGGGAATAATACGGACGCAGCCATGAAAGTGCGTCATTTCCCGCGTAGGTTTAAATGACGTCACAAACATCAACGACCCGCTAAGGATGACGTTGCATAAAATAAAATCAACGAAAGAATAAAAGTGGGCATATTATAATTTGATAACAAAACGCAGTGGTTTACCAATCTCCAAAGATGATCGGAGAGAATTAATTAAACGTGATTTTCTAAAAGCGTATTAACCGAAGTACCACCAGTAGCCGAATTACCTAATAATGGATCAAAAATTACTACACTTACGTCCGAGGTACTTTCCAGTTTACGGAAATGTCCGAGCGATGTTCCGAATGACCTCGGATGTATGTAAGGCGTATTGGTATGTAACGAAATTGTACATTTTGTTAGGCGGAAACAGTGTAAGAAAAAATAAATAACCGGCGCTATCTTTAGATTGATATTTTTACAGTAAATAAGGGCTGAAAAATCTTAATTTTTGAGAATGACAATCATTCTCAAAAATTAAGATTTTTCAGCCCTTATTTAAGAATCTAAAGTTATTTATATAAGGATACGATGGTTTCACGTCAGTGACTTCAAACAAGTAGCGTTGGCGACGTCGAACGTTTTCACTCAAAGTTTCGAGGGCTAATGCAATTTTAACTGACGTCATCGAGTTTTTCCAAGAGTTTCCCGTAATTTTTGAAAATAGTCCGTCTATGTACATCCGAGGTTGATCGTGAGATTGGCCGAGTGGTGTTCCGAATGACTGATAATAAACGAATATCTTAATTCCAGATATTTCGATTTCCTTATCCTTAAGTTTTTTGAAGGGTGTTCCGAACCCCTGTCTCCCTCTGGCTCTACGCATGACAGGTGTCGGAGATGTCTAACTTAAATAAATCATATATGTTTGAAGCGTTTCTTATTCTCTTCTTTGTACTCGTATTTTTCTACAACCAACCAAGCCTCTGCGTCTACCTCTACGACACAAGCGATTGTTTGACAATTTAATTTTCCCATTTAAATTATTTTTTGGGGCAAACTTTCTATCTCCTCCACAAGACAAGAGGGCTATGATGGCCAGAGACGCTCTACTCAATATTAAGTTTTTCTTTTCAGTTCATTCTTATGTTTCAGGAAATTTACTAAATACCGCTATGACACAGGCTACATGGTTTAATCATTTAATTTTCGTCCTATTGATTATTATATAAGACAAGCTGTCAAACTCCTTTCAAGACAAAGGGGCCATGAGGTCCAGAGACACCCTACTGACAATTAAGGGTTTTACACGGTTTATTCTTATATTTCAAGAGCTATATTTCTTATACAGAATGTATGAAGTGCAATTAACCAAGCAGACTTTCTCTCCTTCTATTCATGTTTATAAAAAAAACCCGTAGGGGTCAATTTCCCGTGTTTTAATTTGATTTTCACACAGATCATCATGTGAAATATTTTAGAAAGTAATTTCATAAATTTTGTAAACTTAATGGCATAACCCAAAATATTTTGATTGGAGATCAGTGACACCTCTTTTCCCGCGTTTTCCAACGCAATCTGTCCTATTTTCGAAAGGAACCTTCCTGACGATCATACAATCATCACATGGAAGTTTCAAGGAAATCTATAAACAGTTTTGGACTATTGCTTATAAAAAAGGGCCACTTTCATGTGTTTTCCGACGTCTCAGCGCCATTTTTGAACAAAGCCTTCCTAATAACCCTATTTTTTTTTATCAATGTATGATTATAACAAAATTACATAACATTGCAGCTGTAGTTACAATTTTTGATCAATCACTTTCTTACAACCAATTTATCGATTGGTTTATTGTAACAAAACCGACTTTAAATTAAAATTTGTATCTTGAATGTGGATATCAAATTCTGGTTACACTCGGCCCGTGAAACGTGATTTGCAATAAAATCGATAAAGAATTTGCAATAAAATAAAGAATAATTATACAGTACCAGGTAACTTCTGTCACACGAGGGTAATGGCCTACCGTTGAAAGCAGTTATTGGTTCCCCCTCCCCCCCCCCCCCCCTCCAAGAAAGGGGGCGAGCGTAAAGTCAGCTGACGTGCTCAGTCCTGCGTTTAGGATGACAAAACGGTACAAACAGTTTGCAAATTATACCCCGCTTTGCACGAAAATGCACGTGCGAAGCGGGGTATAATTGGCTAACTGTTTGCACCGTTTTGTCATCCTGAACGCATTGCTGGTTTCTGTGCTTGGAAACCGTCATGATATTCCTTATCTAGAATCTATTTCGAAAAATAGAGTAAGATGATGGACTCGTTCGATAACATGGGATAAGTCCGACCAATGATAAAGTAGGAATTCATCTATTGTTTTGTCTGGATGATGAAAACATGTCAATTATTCATTGTTAAAGCGGCAATTTTTGTAACTACAAATTTAAATGCCGAATCACAGGCAAATAGATGCAGGATTTTTCAACAATTTACAAATATATCACAAAAATAAATATACACAAGGTGGCGCAGCAGTCATGTTTAAGGGAACGGATGTTTTTACAAACTTTTTGGTTTTCGATTTCCAGTAGTAAACATTAGATTTGACGGAAACCAATGATGCTTGTGAAAACATCCGTTCCCTCAAAATATGGCGACTGCACCACCTTGGGATTTATTATAGAGACATTGATGTCGGTAAGTTGTTAGAATATATTTAACCCTTTGCTGTTTAATCCCTGCTTTTTACGTGTCTGTGATTTTATGATTGAGAAAACATTGTGAAAAAAGAAGAAATTGCTTCTGCCAAGCAATTTCTTCTTGTTCCACACTATTTTATACCCTACTGAATGGTTATTTTTCAAATTAAATCGACTTTAAGTTTTCGTCTGCAAAACCTTTGAATTTGGATAGGTCGAAAATTTTGTAAATCAGGAAAGGGTTAAAACATCAGTCCATGTTTCCATGTGCAGAATAATACAGAGATATTTAACTCTATAATGGGTGGATGTGATTTTTAAAATGAATAGATCTTCAAAATCTTTATAGGTCAAGGTCAGTCATCAAGGTCAAAAGATGAAAATAAGCTAATCCGAAGCAATCCGATGGCTCAGCGTGAAATAGTTAGAACTTCCTAAATATTTATAGGCAGTTACAATTGTTTGCACTGAACCATCGATATAGCCCATACCTAAAATAGATTTCGAAAAGATTCGACGGAAATTTTTCACTATAACGTCAGGTTCAAGCTGAAGTTGTTGATGAAATTTTGCGGGCTCGGCAGTAAGTGTTCGGGGACAACCATCTATTGTTTGAAACATACGTCAATGATATAGACATGGTCGTTTTTTCTATGAGTACACACGGCTGTTTTTAGTCTTGAACTTTTGATACCCGGATTGCCAATAAAAAAGAAAAATACCCATTTGAGCAGATAAAAAAAAAGGTGCGTACACGACATAAGAACTTTTTATAAGCTAAATGGTCACATTGATTAAGTTAGACGAAATTCAGGAATGATAATGTCAAGATAGACATCATATGGCATACACGGTAAGTAAACGACCGGACGAGGCTCTTTTTGGGGCACGTGCCATAAGAGGACAATAGGTATAATGCATTTTATCCTCTCCTCGAGAATAGAAGGGAGGGCGGACCCCAAGGGCTATTTTAATGATATAAATGTCAGTAGATTTCCAAAACATCGTAACTACAGCTTGAATTAGCCGTAGTCGCGATGTAATGATTGTCTATCAACGATATTTTTTTTTGATAGAGGAATTATTGGTAGGTCGCAGAAGCGGTTTACGAGTAGGGATGTGTTTTGATTATGCCCATTGGGAAGTACGGATACATCGTTATAAAACTTGTCCGATGTTTTTATTCAAAAATAGAAAACCGTATAATGCAGCCTAGATGAAATACATTATTAAAAATCTTTTGTTATAATAATTATTGAGCAATAAAAACATGGTTTTCCCCTTTTAATTTGATTTTGCAGATATTTCACATTTCATGAAAATGTCTGATCACTTCAAACCAGTTTGATCCAGTTTTAATTATCTGCAATTTTTACATAAGATTGATTTCACAAGAGACACATCTTTGCTTACACTCCTGTCTGTTTTGGCTAAGTTAAAAACATAGTGAAATGGCATATTCTGATAGTCCTCAGTAGTTCAATGCGGGGTAAAACTTTCACAATATTTCATTGTACCCAACCACACTAGAAATCCTCTAAGGACGAAAGCAGGTGATGATTTATGTTACAGGTCTAGCCAAACTTAGCGTAATTTCATTTCAAACCTGTTACATCTATCTTAACATTGAAATTATGTGCCAAAAAGGGCAAATCGTTTAATCAAAATCACCGATTGTTTGAGCCGTTGTTTTGAGTCTGTGATTTGGTTCAGGACAAAATCACTCTTTGTTTCAAGCCACTAAATACAGATGGGAAGAAACGTTCCTGCAAGATCTTGCTACAGCATGCAGAGCTTATCACCGCATGTTGAGCATACCTAACACAATATCTCTGTTTTCTTGATAATATTGTATCATTAATGGATAGTGCTGTAGTTTAAACTTTTCGAGTCTATTAATGCCATACCGCTGAATAAACGTGTAAACCGAAAATGACCCTCTCTTATGAATGACATGGTCTGACATTAATCCTTGGGTGAAGTTCATATCGGACCCGAGTTAACCGGGTTTCCATCAGAACGACCCCGGTTTCGATAACCTTTCAACCTCGACGCTTCTGGTCCTGGGTAAGGCCGGTGTTACTTGGGTTCTAAAATGGCGTCGAAAATAGTGCACAACAATTCAATTTAAAAAAAAAAAAATGTTCTCTATTACTTTAAACAACAAATACTTTTTTTCTTTTTTTATAAGTATTTAGAACGAGTTTATCACATTTCTTAAAGGGGTAACGATATTTTATGGTTAATTGATTATTGTAGCGGTAAATGTGAAGTTTGTTTACTACCACCAGTGGGTAACTCCGTTCACATGAATGTCCTTTCGCTCATGCATATTACAGTCAATTTCAGATAATTACATCATCTCACGCGACTCCCGGGCTGCCATTTGAATATACCCCTTGTGACATATGTACACGTGTTCCAGTCTCGCAACCATGTGATTTTCATACATCAATATTATTATAGGTGTATTTTCAAAATTGGGCTCTGACGTAGGCGCAGAGTCCATTGCCATAGGTACATTGGGTATATCTTAAAATCATATGATAGGAAAGGAACTGTAAACCATTTAGAAATATCTAATAACCATTTAAATGTATTTTCTTTTACAGTCGAGTGAATCATGAATATGAAGGCCATGTTTTAAAAAACATTCATAATACATGTATATGGCCTAGCACATAAAAAATTAGTCTGTATAGTGTAAAATCATTGACATGACTGACCGTAACCTCTATTAGCATACATTACATGCTAGACTGATTGTCACGTGGTATCTCCGTTAGGTCTCGTTTAACTTCGTGAACCAAGTTTCATAATATATACCTATCAAATGACACTGTGAGGAGTAGATACTTGCCATTGCACGTGGAAACATAAGAGCATCAGAAGACGAAAGACAGTGGTTCGAGTCACTATGAGAGCATTTTTATTTTTCCTCTAGGTTTCAATCCATTTTATAGAGTTTTTTTTTCTTTTCAATAATGTTGAATATCACTCGATTCTCAAAGAGATTTGCGGTATGTTATAAACTATTTGTTTTTCTCGTTAGTTTCTTTTTTTTTTTAATTTGTTTGAATGGGTTTAATGCCTCTTTTTATATTTCTTCGGTCATATTGCGGGGGTGAGACGCTTAACTATGGTTGCCTGGTATTTCTCTTCCGAATTCTACCACGACAACTCTTCTGAGACTCAAGTTAGTATTCGGTTTTCAACCACATTTGCTCTTTAGGCCCTTTGAAAGCGTCTTGTGTTCTCCATAATGAGTTCAGGAGATAGAATGCGATAAATGAAACGGGCTGTACAGAACAATTATTGTCATTCAAACACAAGATTGCTAGTCCAAATGGGGCTAACAGAAAAATAAATAAATAGAAAAAATAAAAAAATAAAATAAAATAAAAATAGAACAAAAAAAAAAAAACAAAAACAGTGGGTTGAAAGCAGATTCGAACTCATGATTGCAGCACCTGTAGTCATCAGACTAGACCTCTCGACCACACAGTCAAACAATATACATTGGATCTATTACATTATACAAACATTTTTAAAACCCACACACTACTCGGATTTACGATGTTTTTCGAAAGCTTACGGCTACCCTCGATGATAAATGTATTCATCGGTTAATTTATTCATTGCATAAAGGTCAAGTCATGTCAATAATTTCACACTATACACACCTGATTTCTGTTCAGATGATCCATGCTAACAGAGATCACGTTAACACTATCTTCTAGACACATCTATAAACTTTCTCAAAAGTCGTATTAAGAGATAAACAAGCAAGCCTTTTTCTATCTTTCTTCTTTTTTCTCTTTCTTTGGTTTTTTATCGCACACTTGTCCTAATATAATGAAGCTTTTAGTGAAAATATTATTCTAAAAAAAGGCACTCACTGTATTTTCAGTCTGTGTTATCTATTTTGTTTAAAATTAAATAAAACACTCCTTAATATATTTTAACTGGGTGTGCATGTTATAGTAGGGCCTTTAAATCTAGATAGAAGTTATTGGTAAAAGACAAAAAAAATATCGCAGCCTACTTTGATGCATTGCAACAATATTATGTCTTGTTTTGTATACTGTAATGCATTTGCACAAAGGCAGTTGCGGACTAGGTTGTCACACATGTTAGTCATTCGGAACACCACTCGGCCAATCTCACGATCAACCTCGGATGTACATAGACGGACTATTTTCAAAAATTGCGGGAAAAACTTGGAAAAACTCGATGACGTCAGTTAAAATGGCGTTAGCCTTGGAAACTTTGAGTGAAACCATTCGACGCCGCTAACGCTACTTGTTCTAGTCCTGGACGTGAAACCATCGTTCCTTATATAAATATCTTTAGATTCTTAAATAACGACTGAAAAATCTTAATTTTTGAGAATGATACGTCATTCTCAAAAGTTAAGATTTTTCAGCCGTAATTTACTATAAAAATATAAATCTAACGATAGCACCGGTTGTTTCCGCGCTAGTTTTTCTTCCACTGTTTCCGCACAATTTTGTTACATACCCAGCCGCCTTATATACATCCGAGGTCTGTTGTAGTTTACGGAAATGGCCGAGTAATGTTCCGAATGCTTTGTTAGTGCCGACTGTTTGAGATTTGGCCCCGCCTTCTGTATCATCATGAAAAGGAAGTTAGACAGCCGCCTTTCATTGGTTAAAACGTTAAGTGGTATAAGCATGGTTAGTGAGTTCTTTTTCCGGACTCTTGACTGTTGTTTCTCACACAATGGCACAAACGTTGATTTCTACCCTTTCCCATTATACTGACGGGTCGAGAGCAGTTGCTATCACATGGGACTCCCATATTCGGGAGCATCGCTCGGACTTTTCCGTCAACTTGAAAGTACATCGGATGTAATTGTAGTAACTTTTGGGTATTTTTTTTAGGGTGATTCGGCTTCTAGTGGTAATTTTGCCAATACACTTGAAGAAAAAACAAACATCCCTCTAGTGCTTTCCGATCACCAATGTATATTTTTTGAGCATTTTTTAATTTGATGACCAAACGCAGAACGCCCTATCACGCCTATATTTATTGGTCAATCAAAATTTTTCGATTTTTTTCAGAAGGTTTACCAAAGGAACATTCTGGTAAAGTTTCATTGACATCAGTCCAATGGTTCAGGGGGAGATGTAGTTCAAAGATTTCGGGCCCAAATAAGCCCCGCCCTGCCACACTCACATTTATGGGTCAATCAAAATATTGTGAACAATTTTTGAAAAGGGCAACCCATGGGACATTCTGGTAAAGATTCATTGAAATCAGCCTAGTGGTTCAGGAGGAGATGACGCTCATAGATTTCGGGCTCAAAATTAGCCACGCCCTGCCACGCCCATATTTAAGGGCCAACCAAAATTTTGTGAGCAATTTTTGAAAAGGGTCACCCAAGGAATATTCTGGTATAGTTTCATTGAAATCAGCCTAATAGTTCAAGAGGAGATGCCGTTCAAAGATTTCAAAGTGGAAAAAATGTCACGCCCTGCCACATCCATTTTTTCTGCGTTTTGCTTTTAAATAATAACATGCCAAAATGATCTCCACAGACGATCGGAAAACATTAAAGGAATAAACTATCCTTCAAGCGTATTAACCAAAGTACCACCACCGAAATACCGAAAAAATGACCAAAAATTACTACACTTTCGTCCGAGGTACTTTTCAGTTTACGGAAAAGTCTGAACGATGTTCCAAATGGGCAGCTCATCTTATCATTAATTAAAGGACGTCCGCACGACCGGTTTTGGATTTTCCGCCATTAAAAAAAAAAACATTTGCGTTTCTGTGATCGTCATAAAGCTTTGAATCGAAATTAAAACTATGATTTTGGATAGAGATGCATGAAAGGTTAACAAAACGCGCAAAGAACTGTATGAATTCATAAAAATATTTTTTTCTCCAATATTTGGGGTATTTTTTCCGATTTTAGAGTATTCAGAGACAACGACAAGCAAGTATTTAACATTATTCTTTGCCTATATTTCGGAGAGAAAGCTAATCAAACTTATGAATATGGTAAAAAGAACCCCTGTCTCATATCCCTAAACCAAAATACCAACAAATTTGTTATTTCTAATATTGAAAAAATATGTTTTGAAATTTGATTATTTTTTGTGAATTACCCGTCTTTATTTTAACAAAAAAGTAAGACTGTGACCCCATTTTTTTTCATATCAAAATATCCTTCATTATGTCACAAATTTATATTGAGAGTTTAAGAAAAAAGTTTTATAGTAGAACTATATTTATTTTATTATGAAACATGTATTAGTAGCCCTTAATATTAAAGGAAAAATACTTCTATTAAGGACCGAATAAAGATGTCATATTTTTCTTTTGCTTGATCAAAATTCCTATTTTTGTAATAATTTAGTGGAATGGGTTGTCGTCTTTAAATAAAACATAAATCAATGGCTTTCAGGATATTTATCTGCCCAAAAATAATAGCTATAAATCAAAGGTGTAATTTTCAAAGAATTTCAAAGGCAAAAACTAAAAAGCACTAAATGATTTTAGAACCTTTTTTCATACGGCTCTGAGAAAAAAATAAGCACGGTGACCCAATTTTTTCTTTTCAAAAATCGAAATTAAACATTTAGATCTTTCTAAAAAATCAGGTTTAAGGAAAAGTTTAATAGTAGGAAAAAGCCGAGCGAACTTCCTTAAAAAATAACATGAAACATGAAAGCCGTGAAAAAACTTTGATGACGTCAGTAAAAAATGGCGTTAGCCCTCGAAACTTTGAGTGAAAAAAATCGACGTCGTCAACGCTGACGTGAAAACATCGTACCCTTATAAAATTATCTTTATATTCTTAAATATCGGATGAAAAATCTAAATTTCTGATAATGATTCTTCGACATTCAGTCGTTAGTTACTGTTAAAGATATAAATGTAAAGATAGCGCCGGTTGTTTCCTCGCTAGTTTTTTAAGTTGGAATGCGGAGCAATTCCAACTTAGATTTAACAAAACCGCAAAATGAACACAAGATAATTTAATTTCGGGTTTCTTGAGAACACATATCACGTGAACAGGATGTGATTACACTTCGGCCTATTTTGTATATCTCAACATCACAAAGACATACAGTTTATTTCATCAAAAAGTAATAATGCTGTACAATTACACAACTATCACTTCACGTATATTATTAACACGCTAATTTATGTATGAACGATATTTATTGAAAATCGCGTACGAATATATTAGTATCACATGTTTGCATTACTATATTTGGAAATCATGTGATAAGTCAAGTCCAATAAGGTCAGCAATTGACAATAGCACTAGCCAATCACGAGATCTGCTAATTTGGTAATGTCGCGATCTGTTTTCTCAGTTTTGTAGCAATAGCACAGACCGATCACGTGATCTGCTTATTTGGTAAGGTCGCGACCTATTTTTCGTAGAATTATGTTATAGCTTCTTTTAAAGGTATAGTTTCTCTTTCTGAACGACCTTCTTTTGACAAGGTGTTATATTGTAAATTTCTGTCTAAGCTACGAAATAAAAATCTTTTCTTAAGGTGATGATACACTTTTAAAGTTAATAAATATGTTTGCAACATATTGTCGTTTTTTCATCATATTGCAGTTATCTACATGATTGTTTCATTGTAAAAACCCAATACTCAGAGAGCATTAAGAGCACCACCATACAGTTAGTTACATCGTGAAATTGACATTCACCTCAATAAAAAACATTCTTAATCGCTCACTCAGCGCTCCAATGATTCATTCCAAACGCTCACTCTAACCATTCAAAAACGCTCTAAGTTATTAAAGAAATAAGATCAACATGTACATAAAAAATTCATTAAGCCAGAACCAATTCGCAATTTCACTGACATAATTGAAATTTAAAGCGTCTGATTGGTTCTTGACGATATAGAAAGCTATTGATTGAACGTTTATGTATATTTTATATAGGTTTTATATATCGCTAATTTTGTTCATCTTGAACAAAATAAGCGACACTGGATTCCCTCCCTTAAATTTCACTCAAAACTCGCTCCGCTCACTCACTCAACATCTTGCCTAAACCATTCCAGAATCGTTAACCTTATCAATTTCACGATGTTATTGACTGTACCCAAACTCAGAAGTAGAGTAGCATATATTGATTTCATCATGTCTGTCTCTCAGTCCATTGACCTTTTGCATTCCGCTAGATAAACGGAGAAGCAATTGACCTGCAATAACGAAATGTCCTATTGTTTCGGGGTAATACATGTCACGTTCATCAGTAAATTTTAACAGTTTCCACTCTAACTGAACAACCAATTGAACCAAATCATAAAATTTGTCAATGACCCAAGAAAGTGTCCAATTTTGAAGTCAGAAAGGTCGAAATTACAATTGAACTTCGTCCAAGAATTGTCTAGAGATTCAAACTCATGTGTAATTGATAACTCAAATGGAGCAGAAGTCATTCTAAAAATAATATAAAAACTGTTTTGAGTGAATAAGTGTTCCCCTGTGCGTCCATTTGTCGGCTGTATGGTCCGTATTATTTTCTTCCATTTTAGCTCACCTGAGCACAACGTGCTCAAGGGGAGCTTTTAGGATCACCCTGACTCCGTCGTCTGTCGTCAACTTTCTTAAGACTTCTTCTTCTCCTAAACCACTGGGCCAATTCAGTGAAAATTTGCCAGAATGTGACCCTCTTCAAAATTGTCGCTATATTCTAATTGGCCAATAAATATGGGTATGGCAGGGCGGGGCTTATTTTGAGCCAAAAATATTTGAACGACATCTCCTCCTGAACCACTGAGCAGATTTCAATCAAACTTTACGACAATATTCCTTTGATGACCCCCTTCAAATACTGTTGGCAAAATTGTCATAAGCCCATAAATATGGGCGTGGCAGGGTAGGGCTAATTTTGAGTCTCCTCTGTAATGAATTGGTTGGCAGGGTCTATTTTGACTGCTTATAATTCAAATAATGTCTTCTATTCAAAAATTAGGCAAATTTGAATGAATCTCTGCCAGAAAATTTCTTGGATAAGATCCATTGGACCAATCGAATTAAGGTAATCGTTTTAGGGTCATTCTGGCCCTCTTATTATCATTTTTCTTTCATCAGATTCAGGCCTGTATAGCGATTCAGAGGTTTAAGCGTCTCTCGTTGTTGAAATACATTGATTTATATACGCCCGTCAAAAGACGAGACGTATTATGTGATCACCTGTGGTGGGCGGGAGGCGTCAGCTTCGTTAGTAGCTTGAGGTCACCGTCTCTTGAACGCATTCCAACTTATCAGTACTTTCAGTACTTTGATCTTACACTGTTTCCGCTTAACTAAATGAAGGATTTTTGTTCAATACCCATCCGCCTTATACACATTCGAGGTCTGTTGCAGTTTACAGAAATGGCTGAGTGATGTTCCGAATGCTCATCTGATCTGCGCCTTTATTTTCATTTGATTTCTGTGAAATGAATTGAGTGCACAGACAGACGAGGGAAAAACGTAACTCGTCGGTGAACTCTTACAAAGCTCAAGTTATTTTTTGCACTTCAATAATGGCCACTCATGTCCCTGTAACAATCTCAAGTACTTCAAACTATTCGGTTATAGAGAGCTTGAATGGAAGTTTGGTGTTTCAATAATGGCGTGGTTGGAGTTAGTTCTTTACGTTATTATTTGTATAACAAGTTTGCAATTAAGCCGTGGAGATGCAGTTAACGGCGAACAAATTCGACAGATACAACATCAGCTGTTTTATATTGAAGAAAGGCTGAACAGCGAGGCTAAAATTAGACGAGAGAGTGTTCAAACCATACTCAATTTTCTTCATGAAATAAAAGAAACGATTGTTAAACTAAACGGAACAGGACATAGTTATATACCAAATGATCGACAAGAACTCGAGGAGACGCGCTCAGATAATTCGAGGCTAGCTAGTCTTGTTCCCGCCATCTTAAAGGCTTTCGAGAACGAGAAAATGGCCAACAGAAGAGTACGGAGACGTGTAGAAACCTTAATAGAAACAAGAATCGGGGGTATTGAGTCAAAACTGGAAGGTCAACTACTAGCAAGCAATCAGCAGGTACAACGTCGTCTAGGAATAGTAGAAACCGCGCTTTCTGATATCAAGAAATCCAATAATGATATTCATAAAGACGTTGAGAATTTGGGGAATTTTCAGAACTACAGCAGTGATAATATACACAGCCATTTTGTTGAATTAGGATCTATGCTATCCGATATCAAACAATTCAATATTGACTCCAATAATTCCAAAATCACATTGCAAACACACTTTGGAGAAATAAAAAACACACTCTTGGAAATTAAACTATCCAATCAGGAAATCCTCGCTTCCGTAAACTTACAGAAGTACGAGTCCTGTGTAGAGTTACAGAAGAATGGCTTCACAACGAGCGGTGTGTACGACATATATCCGAATAACAGAGATACACCATTGCGTGTTTACTGTGATCAGGACACGGACGGGGGCGGATGGATCGTCTGTCAGAGGAGGAAAGACGGATCAGAAAATTTCTACAGGAATTGGCATGATTATAAAGTTGGTTTTGGAAATATTGAGAGTGAATTTTGGCTCGGAAATGAAAATCTCCACCTTCTAACTGCGACTTGCTGTCACGAGTTACGTATCGATATGGAGGACTTTGAGAATGAACGCCGTTATGCTAAATATAGTAACTTTAGTATCGGGTCAGAGTCAACTAACTATGTTCTAACTGTTGGAGGATATACTGGGGACGCTGGAGATAGTATGACTGAGTGGCAGAACAATCAGGCCTTTACTACATACGACAGGGATAACGATAAAAGGAGTACAAATTGTGCTGTTGAATTCAAAGGCGCCTGGTGGCACAACACATGTCACGAATCCAATATCAACGGTCAATATCTAAGGGGCGAACATAATTCTTACGCTATGGGTGTTATCTGGTATCACTGGAAAGGCTGGCACTATTCGCTTAAAATGACTGAAATGAAACTTCGTTAACAGTTGAAAAAATCAACAACAAAATTAAAAAAAAAAAAAAAAGGGTTTAAAGACTGGAGGATACAGATAAGATCATGGGGCCTGTTTTGATAAACATCTTATGATCATTTTTTTTGCGCAAGTCAAAAATTTAATTTGCCATTTCAATAGAGACTAAATATGAAAATCTGTCATGCATCTGTCAAGTCAAAAATAAAAGTTCTTTCAACAAGAGTAACTAAAAATGGAATTCTGCCATGCATCATCTCAGAAGACGATTCCAATGATTCCAAAGCAGAATCTAACAAAGAATGAAAACACCAGGTGCGATTTGTGATTTTGACTTACGATTATTTTTTTCGTAAGTAGTTTAGTAAAACGGACTCCAGAAGTCTTAACTCTTCTCTTTTTTTCAATTTCCATTGGCGCTGTAGGCCTATAACTTTTAAGCACTATTTAAGGCAATCAACTTTAGTGCCATTTGGCCTATATTTCTTTACGTTTGATATAAGAAGCAGTTTACATGTTTATCGGAAAAAATATACATAATCTTACCAATGAGTCCATTTACATGTATTCCAACCCCTTTCCTAAGTTACAAGATTATTTGGACAAAAGACAGTTGAAATATAATGCAATGGCAGAGAAAAGTCAGGTTATAACATTTAAAGAAAGAGTAACAGTGAGACAATTATCAATTCTCATAACAGAGTTAGATATTTTTTTCATACAATACACTAAGTATGTATTATATTTATCTTAAAACCTCAATATGTCTTGTTTTCGTCGATGTTTCTAACCGAAATGCAAGTTTCTAAAAATAACCTCATAATATTATTGTTCTAAAAATAACTATGTGATATCATAAAAAATATCATACGGCATGTTATCAAACAGATATTTGTATAGTTATAAGATAAATCTTTATGCCCATCGCCATTTCATTGCACAGGCATAGAAATGCCTTTTTGGTCATAATTTCGTTTGACTACTTGAAAGGATTGTGCTCAGCGGTCATACTCTGGGCATTAAGTGAGAAGGATTTGGCAGTATTTTTTTTTAAAGAAAGGAGGCCCATGAGGGTCTGACAAGCTCTCCTGACTATCGAGTTTTTCGTAATTTTGATTAGGTACTTTATTCTTTAATGGAATATGCGCTCAGTGACAATTACCAAACACTTTTAACCTTTTCAATTTGTTTAAGCAATCACCCTAGGGGCTCCCTTTCCCGAGTTTTCATCAAATCGCCACACAGTATCTTATCAAAACTATAAAATAATCCTGTTTCAAGTAAACCCAATATTTGTAGACTTAATCGCGTAAATGAGAAAATTTTGAGCGAAAAATCTATAAGGCCTCTCTTCCCTTTTTTCGGACGGATCTGTCCCATTTTCAAAAGAAACCTTCCTTGACCCTACCGTGATCCTCCTTACGGTTCCAACCAATGTTGACAACACTTGTAGACTCAATCGCGTAAACGAAATGCTTTGAGCGGAAATCCATAAGGCTCTTATCCCCATACTTCAAACGGGTAAGACCCGTTTTCGAAAGGAACCTTCCTTATGAACCTACAACCATCCTTTGAATGGTTCTATTAAATACTATCTAATATTTATGGATTTATCGCGCTTAGACAAGAATATTTTGATCGAAAACCCATCAGGCACCTTTCCGTGTTTTCCAAAGGATCAGGTCTTTTTTCAAATGGAACCTTATTTCCAACACAACAAAACACCCTGTGAAAGTTGCAAGCAAAAAAATTAAACATATTTGTTGGCATTGTGGCGTAAACGAGAAAATTTTAATGCAAAATTCAAAAGGCCCCTCTTCCCGTGTTTACCGATGGATCAGCACTATTTTCGTAATGGTCCTTCCTTATGGTCCTACAATTATCCCGTGAAAGTTGCAAGTAAATCCGGTAATATTTATGTACTTTATCATGTGAACAAGAATTTTTTAGCGAAAATTCATAAGGTCTTTTTCCCGTGTTTTCAGACTGATCGGTCCCATTTTTGAAAAGAACCTTTCCTTATGACCCTACAGCCATGCTGTAAAAGTGTCAAGTAAATCTGATAATATTTATGGACATTTTTTTAGCAAAAGTCCATAAGTCCCATTTTCATGTGTTTTCAAAGGAATATGACTTATTCTTAAAAGGATGTTTTCCTTATTATCCTTATGAGAATCATTATGTGAAAGGTTCAAATAAATCCTATAATATTTGTAGACTTTATCTCGCAAACAAGAATTGTTTACGGACGGACAGACAGGAACAATGCATTCGCTATATAGCTCTTGTGACCTTCGTCGGTAGAGTTGAAATCAATTAGTGGTAGGCAGCAATAAAAGACTGGTTTACGGTGTCGTTTATATTAGAAAACCTTCACAATTTCTTTCCGAATCAGAGTAAAAAGTAAAAAATCCTCAACTGGAATCCAAACACAAGACGATTTTGGCGACAGATATCAGATGTCAACCGGTAGCCGTAGAAGCTTTCAACGACAAAGCTCATACGAGGAAGCCGTTTGGAATGTATACAGGATTTCATTTTTTAAAAATTCTTTTTCGACAGTATGTAAGAAATTAGTCATCGACATCGCTGCAAATATATTCCCAAATTTGTTAATGGCGCATTGATTTCTTATCACAAGACTCTTCCACGAACATATTACGCTCGGATTGCGATTGACCACGTGTTCGACAATTCTTGGTCGTAGAGGATTTGATAGGGGTACGTGTGATAATCCAAGGTGATTAAATGTTAAGAACAATGCTTTAAGCGACCAAAGGTGATAATGTGTGACGGATGGTAAGAGAGTTTTGCGACAACAATGATTATTTCAAAATGAAATTATCTACACGTAAAATAATCCAGTACATAATAGCATATTCTTTCATCTTTATGTATGCAAACTTTCAAAGTTATCTTTGTGCTCAGGTGAGTTAAATAGCAGTGACAAGAAATTTGTCATAAAGTCCTTTTCCTTGATTTATGTCAGAATTTCACCATAATTATTCAGAGGAATCATACGTATAGAGGGTAATGAAAGAGCACTGAGTTTTGAAATACAATATTTATTATACAAGTCATCTATAAACAAATAAAAACCAGGCTGTGATGACGAGTTTATTAAATTTGGTATCTTATGGACACAAATTTGATGTTCTATTTATAATATGACCTAATATTTTTGTGATAAATCTGACAAATTCTTTAAACTGTTTGCCTGTGTGTGAGATTTCCAACAATTTCATATATGTACATAGCAAGGACTCTTACTAGCCTGTGCATCTGCACAGTCTGACCTGAGTCTTCACTATTGGTTTAGTAGATAGATAAGGTCTTAAAGTACTTGTACACCATCAGGCAACATTACATTTACAGTAGGTGGCTGTCTGCGCTGCTCAATGTTTGCACATTACGCACATTTCAAATTGTTGGAAAGGCCACGTACAGGCTCATTTGATTAAAGTTAAACATATGATGCCTTGTGTTAAATGATATCATCACATTCTTTATGATGTTGTTTTCACAGCAACAAAATGGTGTTGCTTTACGCTCTGAGCTCATTTGCATAGTTATTCCACTTATGTAATATCAAAAATATTCTATGGAGTTTATTTTACTCCTGCTACGTAGGTCATATTATAAATGAGTGTACAAACATTTTCGTTTCCGGACTCTAACTTGAGAACCATGTTAGAGAAATAAGAGAACCATGATAGAGAAATAACCCATAAATTAAGCTAGATAAAAGTATGCAATGCACTTTGCAATCATGAGAGGAACATAAATGCCAAGTTTCCAGTCAATCGGACACAAGCGGACAGAGTTATGCTCCTGACAAGGAAATGGATGCCGCCCACTAGCCGGACCCTGCACATCATTGGTGATCTCATCAAATGTCCCATCTTTGCGACAGGTGTATTAAAATATATTCCATATAACTATACTTACAAAGAAATGCTGCAAATTTGTTAAAAGATTTATCCAAAATTTTGGACTTAAGTTGTATCAAAAATGTCGTCACGAATAATTGGGAAACAAGGTCTTACACCTTAAATTAATCCCTCTTGATTCTGCTTTCTCGGAAATTCACCAGTGCTTGCACCAAATGTGTTCCCCAGTGACAAAGATCGATAGCATATTATAGGAATCGAATTTGAGACTTCCTTGACAGAAAGCTGACACTCTTCTTCTTGACCACAGACACCACACAAGTCCCATAAAGGCCCCTTTTCCAGTGACAGTTATCAATCTGGATCTTCCTAAAAATGAAACAATCATTTTTGTCAAGACTGAATCTTATTGAATCATGACAAGTCCAAATCAAGTATACCAAACGCTCATAATCACCAGGACAGCCCAGATGAAGATGATATACAGCATAGACTAAGATCAGATGTACAGTCTGATCTTAGCCTACACTGTTGACTTTCTACTTAATCATAGTGGTAAAAAACTGAGCAAGACTAGTTGAAATGTCCTAAAATCGGAAATTTGTTTGTAACGAAAATTCGAATTCGACAGGATACTTTTAAAGATGAAGAGCTAAGTTAACACACTAGACTAAGGTAGTCCAATTTCAGCCATGGAAGATATTTGCTGGTCCCCCTTTAACCCCCAGTCCAGTCACTTTAAACACAGAACCAGCCAATGGGGTCTCTTCCTCTTCCTGTTCAGATAGTAAATATCGTGAACAAGTGATGAACATCTCATCGTAAAGGTTTCCACCAAAACAACATGATGTTGTCCGCAAGGCAGGAATCTTTATTTCAGATAAGGCCTGTGCTGAAAAATAAAGATTTAGAACATCAATCATTGATAACATCTAATCATTAATGAGTCAAACAAATCAACATGATGCTGTGCGCAGGGCAGAAATCTTTATTTAAATTTAGGCTTGTTGTTGCAAAATAATGGAGTAGAACATAAGTCATTATTCACATCTCATCCTAAGGGTTTCGACCAAAACAACATGAATTTGTTTGCTGGGCAGAAATCTCTAGTTTAGTTAAGGTTTGTGCTGCAAAACAAGTAAGAATATCAACCTTTGTTGACATCACTCTAAGCATAAAGGATTCAAGTAAAGCAGCATGATGTTGTCCGCAAGGAAGGAATCTCTATTTCAATTAAGGCTTTTTTGTTGCAAAATAAAGAAGTAGAACATAAAGCATTATCAATGTCTCCGAAGTAAAGATTTCAACAAAAACAACATGATGTTGTTCACTGGGAAGATATCTGTTTCAGTAAAGACTTGTGGTGGAAAATAAAGAAGTGGAACATAAATCATTATTTACATCTCATTGTAAAAGTTCAAAGATTAAAAAAATTGTTAAAGGTTTAAAAACATAGAATAATCATTTGTTTGTCATGTAAGATAGATCAATATTTCATTTGATGAACAACAATTAATGCAAATATGTTACTGGTGGCTAGGTGCTTGTGAAAATATATCTAACTTGCTGTTTGATCAATGAAAGGTAAATAAATCTTGAACAAAATACAAACAATTGCCTTATTTTATTGATCATAAATGGGTAACATGTTAGATTGATATTGCTTCTGAAGGAACTAGAGCTGTTGCGCAGTGGACTAATACCTCCACCAGTTCTTTGTCCAAATATAATTGATATTAGTGCAGGATGTGTTTGTAACAAATATTGAGAATTCACATGCCTGTGATTGATTCTAGATCACTTGGTTCTTGAGTTAGAGTCTCGAAACAAAAAGGTCTAACAAAAATGTAATAAAATTGACTTTGTCTTTGACCTTTTACCTATGTGACCCAAAAACAATAAGGCACTTCCTTGTGTCATAAGCAGCATTTTCATGAAGTTTCATAATTCTAGGTTGCTTGGTTCTCAAGTTAGAGTCCGAAAACAAAAATTGAACAAAGGCTGACTGTGACCTTGTGACCTTGACCTTTGCTCTATATCAACCAAAGACAGTAGGGCACTTCATTGGGTCATCAGCAGTGTTTGTATGAAATTTAATGATTCTAGGTCATTACTTCTTGATTAAGAGTCCAGACAAGAAAAGGTCTATGGATGGAAGGACAGATGGATGGATGGATGGATTGATGGATGGATTGACGGGCAGATGGATTGACAGACAGATGGATGGACAGACATGGTAAAACAAATATACCCCCTCTCTACCTCGTAGGCTGGGGGTATAAAAAATCTTTACTTTAATATCAAATGAGAAAAAAAACCCTACTGAATAAAGACTTAGATCTGAAAGGGCTGCAGATGACAATTTCTATGTATCCCCCTCTCCCAAACAATATTTTTTTCAAAATGTTGACCTTGAGTGTAACCTTGACATTGTCTCATGTTGTTGATCTTGTAATAGGCAGATGTGTTTATCAATGTCATCTATTAAATTTATCATGCTTTGTACATGGTAACAGTTCAGTACATTAACCTCTTCACCATAAAATAGTTTTTTTTGTCACAAAACACAATGAAATAATTGTACATTCTAACAAGAGGCTCTTGTTCCTTGATTGCTATTTGAAACGGTGGAAAAGGGAGAAACTATACAACTCAACCTGTCATTAATTGCTTAACACTTAACATGCTGTTCACACATTTCTCCAATCATACATTAAGCTTTAGCAGACAGTCTAGACTAAGATCAGCCTGCACAGACATGCAGGCTGATCTTAGCCTACACTTTCTGCTTTTTTGTTGAAAATAACCTTGCGTGCAAAGGTTAAGGTGAATACTTTTTGTAAAACCAGAGAGATCACAAGATGTCGAAAGTTTTTTTTTTAAAAAAAAAGATGACAAAAATGACACAAGGGTTATGACAACACTGTGGGTCATCTTCCGAAAAAGCCAAGTTAATAATCCAACCACCATAACCATACCTGTTTTGGGATCAAACTGTACCACTTTTCCTCCCAAGAAACAAGCAATCCACAATTTGTCATTGGCGTCAATAGTCATTCCATCCGGAAATATACTCTTTTCAAACTCTGGTCTCTTATTGAAGTCTATGAATACTCTCTCATTGCCTGTTAACATAAAATGAATAGAAGGAATTCAGTAAAATAAGCCTTGCCATTAACCCAAAATCAACAAGAGCTGTCTGAGGACAGCAAAGCTCGACTAGTCCTGGTGCTTGATAGTAACAGCAAATCAATATCAATATTGGAAAATTCCATTAAATGAAAGTCCAAGTAATGAATCAGTGTCTAGAGGATGATAGGATTGTCATAGAAGCATGTGCAAAGTTTCCAGGCAATAGCTTTAGTAGAAACAAAGATATTAAAGATAAACATCAGTTGCAAGTAAAATAAGTCCTAACAAGAGGGCCATAGTGGCCCTAAATCGCTCACCTGAATGAATTGTCAAAAATTGTTTAACATAGATTTCAAAAGGATGAAGAATTCTGACTAAATTTTGGGTCGATTGGGCAAAATATGTGGCCTCTACACTGCTTACAAGGCTTTTCTAAGATTTGATTCTATGACCTAGTTTTTGACCCCACTTGACCCAATTTCAAACTTGTCCGAGATTTCATCAGGACAATCATTCTGAGCAAATTTCAGGTTGATTGGGCAAAAAAATATGGCTTCTAGAGTGTCTACAAGGTTTTTCTAAGATTTGACCCTGTGACCTGATTTTTGAACCCACTTGACCAAATTTCGAACTGGTCCAAGATTTCATGAAGACAATCATTTTGACCGAAATTCAGGTTGATCGGGCAAAAAATGTGGCCTCTAGAGTGTCTACAAGGTTTTTCTTATATTTGACCCAGTGACCTCATTTTTGACCCCATTTAACCCAATTTCGAACTTGTCCGAGATTGTATCAGGACAATCATTCTGAGCAAATTTCATGTTGATTGGGCAAAAAATATGGCTTCTACAATGTCTACAAGGTTTTTCTAAGATTTGACCCCGTGACCTCATTTTTGACCCCACTTGACAAAATTTAGAAATGGTCCAAGATTTCATGAAGACAATCATTCTGACCAAATTTCAGGTTTATTGGGCAATAAATATGGCTTCTAGAGTGTCTACAAGGTTTTTCTTATATTTGACCCAGTGACCTCATTTTTGACCCCGTTTAACCCAATTTCGAACTTGTCCGAGATTTTATCAGGACAATCATTCTGAGCAAATTTCATGTTGATTGGGCAAAAAATATGGCTTCTACAATGTCTACACGGTTTTTCTAAGATTTGACCCCGTGACCTCATTTTTGACCCCACTTGACAAAATTTAGAACTGGTCCAAGATTTTATAAAGACAATCATTCTGACCAAATTTCAGGTTTATTGGGCAATAAATATGACTTCTAGAGTGTCTACAAGGTTTTTCTAGGATTTGACCCTGTGACCTCATTTTTGACCCCATTTAACCCAATTTCGAACTTGTCCGAGATTTCATCAAGACAATCATTCTGACCAAATTTCATGTTGATTGGGCAAAAAATATGGCTTCTAGAGTGTCTACAAGGTTTTTCTAAGATTTGACCCCGTGACCTCATTTTTGAACCCACTTGACCCAATTTCGAACTGGTCCAAGACTTCATGAAGACAATCATTCTGACCAAATTTCAGGTTGATAGGGCAAAAAATATGGCTTCTAGAGTGTCTACAAGGTTTTTCTTATATTTGACCCCGTGACCTCATTTTTGACCCCATTTAACCCAATTTCGAACTTGTCCGAGATTTCATCAGGACAATCATTCTGACCAAATTTCAGGTTGATTGGGCAAAAAATATGGCTTCTAGAGTGTCTACAAGGTTTTTCTAAGATTTGACCCCGTGACCTCATTTTTGAACCCACTTGCCCCAATTTTAAACTGGTCCAAGATTTTATGAAGACAATCATTCTGACTAAATTTCAGGTTTATTGGGCAATAAATATGGCTTCTAGAGTGTCTACAAGGTTTTTCTAGGATTTGACCCCGTGACCTCATTTTTGAACCCACTTGACCTAATTTCGAACTTGTCCGAGATTTCATCAAGACAATCAATCTGACCAAATTTCAGGTTGATCGGGCAAAAAATGTGGCCTCTAGAGTGTCTACAAGGTAAATGTTGACGACACATGCCACACGACACATGACACACAACGAACGACGGACATCACTTCGTGCTCAGGTGAGCTAAAAAGGTTAAAATTTCACTAAATTCAGTATCAGTGTATATGAATCTTTGTTTAGAGACTGCTATAATTATGGTCACAGAAGCATGTACAATGTTTCAAAGCAATAGCATCAATAGATACAGAGATTTGACACTATTGCTTTTAAAAACTTAACCAAAGCAATACGCCAACGCCCATGTGAACAGAATTGCCCCCCTATTCTACGAATAGTCAAGCTAAAATGGGCGAGAGTTGCTCTACTGACACTTTGAACATACTAGGACCTGATAGTGCCATATAAGATAGATTATAAGTCACATATTCAAAGTTGATCAAAGGTCAAATGTGAGGTCATGAAAATGAAAGTTTACAACATTAATAAATGATTCATGAAATGTAATCATACTATAGTATAAGAAAGGTATGGAATATCTAGTCAAAGTGAGTAAATTTAAGTAGCAATAGAAATTTCTTAAGGTCAAAGGTCACACCCAAGGTCATCTAGTCAATAACCTTGATGCATACGCCAAAGAAAATTGGAAATCTGATAAGATTAAATACACAAAGGGTTTTTAATTGAATCTTCATTAGGCCCCTTTTCCTGTGACACTTGAATAATCTGAGCAAATTTTGAAAGGAATAATCCTTAAAAAAATTAATTGATGCAAATTTGATGAAATGAGGCGAAGGAGGGCCAAGTATTGCTCCACTGGAATTTCCACCATGAAACCAATAGATTCATATAATTGCAAACCAATAAAATAAAGAATTCTGATTGGTTTAAATCGCATCACGCGGGGAAATCCATTGCACTTTATTTCTGTATAAAATGCAATAGGTCTTTCGGGAAACCCCCGAACTTCGATCTGCAAGTCCTGTGTTGTAGGAACTCGAATTAACCTAGTTCCCGATCATCAACGCAACATTTCTATTCAATCTATTATAAATTAAGATATTTTCGAAAGAATTTACGATAACAAGCATGTAGTTCTGATTCCGTGCCGACGTAAACTTAGAAAACCGCAAGTCGACGAAGACCGTCAAGCAACCCTCTCAACTAAGACTGACCATGCCGTTTTCGTTTAAAAACATAGACATAGAAAGTAGACTTGAAGCTTTAATGTTTGGCCGAGTATTTTAATAGTTTCTTCGATCTATAGGATTGCAATTATAAGGGACGAGTGTCTTTTTCACTGCGTTTATTGGGGTATAAAGTGAAATTGCCTTAGCGCATGGCTTAAACATAACGCCCTACGGGCGTTATTTGCCATGTGCTAAGGCAATTGCACTTTATACCCCAATAAACGCAGTGGAAAAGACACTCATCCCTATATTATTTGCTTTAGATAAAGATTTATATTGTTTCAAGTAGGTTACAGATCAGATTTAGGAATTATATAGACATTCATCTACAACAATGTACCAATTTTTTTTGTCTAAACACTTGTTATATCAAGATTTCAGTAATTGGGTCAAAGATCAAGGTCAAGGTTGATGGTTCAATTAGATGCCAGGATGAAAGAAAATCATTTAAACAAATTTATTGTTCAAACAATATAGTCCTAGACCTAATAATCAATTTAATATTTAAGAAAGTACATCTAGGTGAAAAGTCAAGGTCAGTGTCAAAGGTTCAACATGATGACAAAATCAAAGACATTCATCTACCAGCCTTTACTTTTGATTAAACTCAGTTTCACAGTTAATATATCAAAATTCTATATAGTGGGCCGAATTTCAAGGTTGGGGCAATATATGGTTCAGCATGATGCTTTGATCAAATTTGACCAACATTTATTTGTATTTTTATACAGTCCTACAGACTTCATTATAAATGTATTAATTTAGAGGATGTAGGTCAAAGGTCAAGGTTTGGATAAATGGTTCATTAGGATGCCAGAGTCACCGAAAATCATCAATTAAAACCTTTTTTTGTGACATAAAACAGTCCTAGACCAAATAATGAAAAGTTTCTCCAAAGAATCTAAAAGGTCAATATGAGTGTCTAATTTTGGACATTAAGTAAGAATCAAAAGCAGCAAGAGATGTTTGTAAAAAAAAATTATGCCTCCCATAAGAGCAGGTCTAAGAAGACAGAAGTACCTTCTCAAAGGTCTCCCTGGCTAATTTTGAGGGTAACCTGTCCACGAGGATAGGTTACCCTGGGACGCCGGTTACGGGTGCCTACACTCCGCTGTTGGGTGCTGGATTGTGAAAAATATCTAAGTCAAAAAAAGGGCATTGTTTGCACAAAATACATCTAGAGTTATCACTCTTGATAGTATATGTTGCTCTTTTGATAGTGAATATGTATGCCAATTTTCAAGTGAATGCCTTCATTCATACCAGAGATATCTCAAAATGTCAAAGCTTTCACATGACGACAATTATGGCAATAACACCAAGGCTATAGCAATACCTCGTTTTTTTCCCATACAGCCGAACTAGCAATAAGCAAAATGAAACTAGAAAGCCATGAATGGCTTGTGTCGCTCCACAGGCTTGAATTTCTTGTAATAGCAAATCTAGGTTTTGACTAGATTTTAAGATATTTTGGGTTCTACTGATGTTGAAATGATTTTCAAAGTTTCCACTATTATAACATATAGAGAAATAACCTCCGCCCATAAAAGACATATTTTTTATCAATTCAATATAATTTTTGGCTGCATGATAATAGATCATCCAAGGATCATACTAATGAAGTTTGATTGACATCCATCATTTACATTCTGAGAAAATGATTTTCAAAGTTTCCACTATATAACATATAGAGAAATGACCTCCGTCAAAAAATACATATTTTTCATCCAATCACAATTATTTTTAGTACGCTGATAAAGGATCACCCAAGAATCATTCATGTAAAATTTGGTTGATATCTATCCATTAGATTCTGAGAAAATGATTTTCAAAGTTTCCACTTTATAACATATAGAGAAATGACCTCCGCCTATAAAATACAAATTTTTCATCCAATCACAATGATCTTTGGTAGACTGATAAAGGGTCACCCAAGAATCATTCATGTAAAATTTGGTTGATATCTATCAGTTAGATTCTGAGAAAATGATTTTCAAAGTTTCCACTATATAACATATAGAGAGATGACCTCCGCCCATAAAATACATATTTTTCATCTGATCAAAAAAAATTGTTGGTAGACTGATAAAGGGTCACCCTAGGATCTTTCATGTAAAATTTGGTTGATATCTATCACTAAGATTCTGAGAAAATGATTTTTCAAAGTTTCCACTATATAACATATAGAGAAATGACCTCCGCCCATAAAATACATATTTTTCATCTGATCACAATAATTTTTTGTAAACTGATCAAGGGTCACCCAAGGATCATTCATGTAAAATTTAATTGGTATCCATCAATTAGAACCTGAGAAAAGTCACTTTTTACCATATTTGGAAATTAGCCACGCCCATTAAATCCATGTTTTTCATTGGATCAATATTTCTTGAACAACTTTGAAAGAGGGTCACCCAAGGATCATTCCTGTGAAGTTTGGTTGAAATCCATCCAATAGTTTTTGAGGAGAAGATTTTTAAAGAAAAAGTTTACGACCGCACGCACGGACGCACTGACGCACGGACGGACGGACGCACGACGGACACAACGCCATGACAATAGCCCCAGTGGCTTTCAGCCAGTGGAGCTAAAAACTACAATTTTTTACTACGCTCAATTTCATTAATTTTTTAAAAAAGGAAAGACCACTTTATTGATTGATGGAAGTATGAACCTAATAACACAATCACAATTATCCATGAGTACACTTTCAACATTCATTCAGAGTTTCAGGGTATTTAGGCTACAATCTTATCAAAGTCTATTAAATTGCCTGCTTTCTACTTAAATCTTGCTGTAAAAGCTTGGGCCAGACTGATTAATTATGTGACCCGTCACACAAAATGGGACCATCTGGGAATTCTGTAAGATGAATTATTGAAAAAGAGATTTGATCCAGCATAGGTCAAACAGTAGTCGTATTTCAAAAATTCTTTCACTGGTAGGTAGATTGATCATTCTAGATTCAGAAAATAGGCATGGTGCAAAAAAGTTTCAACCCTAGTCAGTCTTCACATTCGGTGCAGTGTGACTAGGGTTGACACACTACCCAGATGGTCCTTTTTCACATGACGGGCCACATATGTCAAACAAAAAAGCTATCTGTTTTAAACAAAATTCCAATTGAGGAAGCTAATACTTAAACCCTGAAGAGAAAATGTTGTTATTAGTATTAATCAATGGCTTAGCGTGTAACAGTTGTAACAGCCTATACATTAATAGGCAGTTAAAACTGTCACACACTGGGCAATTGATATCAGGTACTCACTAATATTTCCGGTTTCAATATCATAATCAAACTGGTAAACCTTCCGTGGTGTTGAGTCTATAAAATACATAGTCTTGTTATCAGCAGTCCAGGCTAGACCATTGGATAATGTGAGGCCACCTTTGGCCTTCTTGATGGATCCGTCCAGATCAACACAGTATAAACTGCCAACACCTTCCTCAATTGGGACCTTTGGTGCATTTCTTGTTGTGGTGCCCTTAAAAGCCATTGTACCTGTAGGTGAAATGAGACAGCAGAAGTGTTGGGAAAAAAAGATTTTTCATACTTATCCTTGGACAAGTAATGTTTACTTTATACTTTAAGAATAGGTCGTCCAAAATTTCATGAATCCTTACATGCTAAAGCTCTAAAAACATTGATAGAAAGGGAAAAATTGCTTGTTGTAAGCAATTTTTTTCCTTTCTTTGAATGTTTTCTGTACTACATGGCTTTAAGTTTTGGTTTTGAAACATACTTGAATTATTCTGCATTGTCTTTCAATTGTTAACCACTACCAAACTTCTAATACCTCATAATTGATATAACTGCAAACAAGTGCAAAAGGAAAGTCTACTAATCAACTATAAAAAAAGGAAGAGTAAGACAAATCAGGCAAAAGAATTCCATACCTCTCAGGTCAAAATTGTCGAAAAACTTTGATGGCTTAGCGCAAAACAGTTCTGAGGTGTAATTGCCTTTATGTTTATAGGCAGTTGTAACAACTGTTTTGTCCATGGCTTTTATCATATCTTTATATAACCATCTTCAGTGCAACCATTATTTAACATTCAATTTAACATCATCATGTGATGCATCTTGTAATGATTGTACTTATCCTCCAGCCTTTGCCAGGCTGAAAAAAACTTGGCAAAAATCCTAGCAAAATAATTTAAAAAGCAAAGTACTTTAGGCTCTGGACGCACTATGTACAAGTCAGTATTTTGCTTGAAAACTTTTTTCATACATTTTTCTCCTTTCAAGGCAGGAATATTCGAGGTTCATCCTAAAAAGGGTTAATATCTATTGAGGGATACATTATTGAAGCTACAGAACGACTAGTTTCTTACCACACCAAAGTCTTCCAACTGCGTCACATTTTCCATCATTAAATCTCGTACTTTTGCCCTCATCCACTGTATGTAAGACTGTCACCGTATCTTTATCCCAGTCAAAGTGGGCAACTGTCTGTCCGAGCCCAATCACATAACCACCTGATTTACGAGGTACCACAAATGATACTGATTTATCTGTGAATATAGGAAGATTTACTTTAGCCCTATCTTCCTGAATTTTTATTAAAATATTTTCATATAAATAATAATAATTTTTTTTCTATTTAATTGACAAGTTCTGGAACACTTCACCTAGTTTGGTTTCAAAATTATTAAGAAGAAAGTGTTGTAAGCTTTGATCAGAATGCACATCTGTCTACAATACCTGCCAAGGCTTTGTATGGAGCAGGAATATGCCTAGAACAGCATGTGAAGGGTATAATTAATAAATAGTGGTACCAGTAGGGATTTTCAGTTGTGATGCAGGATTTGTTAGTTTGAATGGGTTTTCAACAATTTCGCAGTTATATAACGGCGGCTGAAGCACCTAACAATGGATTCCTGGTATTTCTTTCACCTGTACTACCACTACACCCTTTCCTAGCCTCCGACTGTTATGTCTGTGATAGAGGAAAGTAAAGAATGATTAATAAGCAAGAGTGCTGGAATCTCATTCCAACTGCCCACTATATAGATTGCATTTTCCTAATAACAACCAGTGGTGGATTCAGACAGGGAATGTTTCAAATAAATGAAACCCCCTTCCATTGAGCCTAATTATTTTATTTCCAGGGAGAAACTCAATGAAAATAGTGTAATATGAGAAAAGCAACCCCTGTATTTGTATGTTCAAACCCCTCTAAAGATATTCTGGAACCGCACAGATAATCACTTAGCCTCTTCTTAGTTTATACTAATTTCTTTTAGTTCAATTTCAACGAAAGCATAAGCTTTTAGAAATTCTCTTGAACACTCAATCTAGAGTTTTTCACATCCCATTCTTTAGGGTTATTTTCAAGATACTACTCCAAGTACAAGTGTGTTCCCAAAGCTGTAATCAAGCATTAGTCACACACTGCACTACAGAGTAAATGCAGGATACAGTTTCAAGGGTGCTGTTAGTGGCATTTTAATGGATTCAACATTGTCACTATTAAGAGATGAAGATAGTATTTGTTGCTTTCATGGAGTTATGAACCAAAACCCTAATCACACTGTATATGTATATATATGTATATCCACAATAAAGAGTTCAAGTCTAGAAAATCTGTTATCTCCTACTGCATTTCTCCTAAAAAACCACTTCCAGGAGCTATACATAACATGGATAGGGAGATGATTGTTGAGAGGAAATTCACATCAAATTATAAAAGAAGTTTCAACAAGTTCTTCAAATTAAGGCAATTGAAGTGGGTTTTCTTAGCAAAAAATATAGGAGTGCTACTATTAGGGGAGGCGCTATTTATCTGAGATATATGGTATTTTGTTCAATGTCAAATTGGTCTTTAATCACTCACTTGAAACTGCCTATCTGCTATAATATAGGGAATACAATGCATTTGCATAATTAAAGAGACATGTCTGGCTCACTGGGCGAGTGGTTAGCGCGCTCGACTCGCAATCTGGTGGTTGGGGGTTCGAGCCCTACCAGAGGCGGGTAGTGTACTTGGGCAGGACACTTTACAGACAGGGCCCCAGTCCACCCAGCTGTAAAAGTGGGTAGCAGTGGCTAGAATCATTGCCTCTCTCTCTATGTGCAGGATAAGATCTGGAATGAGTTAGGACCACGATGGAAATAAGAGTCATTCGACCCTTTATCGTGTTATCCTCGAGAAAAAAAAAATATATATATATACTTGTACAGCTCACACACAAGGGATAAAGAGTTGTCTTTCTTAGATACTGATACAAACTTACATTAACTGTTGTCATGCTGAACCTGTTATATGCCTACTTTGGCATGGGGTATAGAAAGGATCAGTCTGTACATATGTGAAATCAGATGATAGTCTATATCATCTTATTTTTGTCTTATTTTAAATCAAAAGAGTTTCCAAGTCAATTTTTTAAAATAAAAACTGACACACATAAAGTGCATCATCCAATTCTTTCTGGAATTTGTTCTTAAAGCAAATTTTTTGGTTAATAATCTTTGTAAAAAATTGAGCAATTTAAGTTTTTTGTCATCAGATTTGGTTGTTCAGCAACAAACAACATTCAAGGTTCAGAGTGGCACCAACCTACTGCTCGGTTTAAACCTATTTATTTTACATCAATTGGGAAACAAGTTCTTACAACTTAGATTAATCCCTCTTGATTCTGCTTCCTTGAAAATTCAGAAGTATTAGCACCAAATGTGTGGGACAATAAAAGAACCAAGATCGATAGCCACTCCCAGGAATTGAAATCAGGACCTTTGGGTCATGAGGCCAGCGCTCTACCTCTAGACCACGTACCTACTGCTTATAAGACTTATATCCTGAACATTAAGACAGCCAGAAACTATTTATTTGCCTTGTACTGATATTTCAAGGGTTTAGTGCAAGACTGTACTATGTGTATATACATTGTATATACACTAAGCTAAGTACAGTCTTGCACTAAACCCTCAATTTGTCCACTCAACCTTAAAAAAACATAAAATATTGAAACACAAAATCAAAGTTCTTTTGTGATGTTCAATGGGTTGATTTATAGCACAAAGTAATTAATTAATTAAAACTGAAATTAAAGTATGATTTTAGGGGTGTGGAATTCCATGCCTGACTTGTCCGACACAGACTTTTCCACCTGCAGGAAGGTACATTATTTTAGGCCACTTGTCCATGGGCAAGTAAATACCAGGGCAAATCTTTGAATGAAACTAAATAGATCTAAGAGAATGGTTCTTCTATTGTTTGTTTCTGAAGGTAGAAAACATTATCTTTAATAAAGAAAATGCTGGGTTATAGCACTTTCTTAATTGAAAACAACGTTTTTCTCCATAATTATCTTTCTGTTTTTTGCAGACAAGTTCATTTTGATCCTGGACAAATAGCAAATAGAATTTAACATGTTAGAATTTTCCACACCCCTGATAATAAATTCTACCAAATGTTTTAGTATCATCCTGTCCAGTGGCTGGGTTCCAACAATGTACACAGTTCTCATAGATGTCCACATACAGCAGTACACCGTTACTTTCATCCCAGTGTGGTCCTTCACCCACTGACTTACAGCTGTTCTGGATCAGTGTTTCTACTTTCATTGTGTAGACAAATTTGGGAAATTTGCGAATGTACTTATTATAGGAAGACGACTCCTAAGCTTTCTTCCCCTGCAAATTGAGAACCAATTTTTTTTTTAAAAAAAGTAACCATTTTCTAGAAAAGTTAAAGAAGCCACTTCCAAGCCAATCTACAAAATAGAAACAAGCTAAAATTATTAAAACATCTAAGAAAGTGTCTAATAACAAATTGAGGGGTTAGCACAACACTATTGTAAGTGCCTTACAATAAATAGGCACTTACAATATTGATACACTATACCCTCAAAATGATTTGTTTGTTTGTTTGAATATTTTTTCATACCGATTTCAACAATCTGTCAGTTATTTTACTTACATTGCTGGAGCACCTAACAATGTATCCCTAGTATTTCTCACACCAGAAACACAACTACATCCTTTCCTAGCCTCCAGCTGCTATCATCACATAGGCCAGTCTATGATTATCAACCTATTGATGGGAGACAGCCCTTGAAATGAACATACATATCGATATATATTATTCTTAGGCGCACTGGCATGGAGCAAACTTTGAGATATGATATGTTATGAATTCATGAATAATGCTCTTGCTGTTCACTGCAGTGTACAAAGCCTGTGGTGTGTGTGGTCTACAGGTAGAGCCTCGACCACTTGACCAAAGGTCTTGGGTTCAATTCCTGGGAGATGTTATTGATCTTCAAGGTTCCTTCATTGGCCCACATAATGGTGCGAGTACTAGTGAATTTTCCAGGAAGCAGAATCAAGTGGGGTTAGTTTAAGTTGTAAGAACTTGTTTCCCAATTCATGTAAAATGAATAGCTTTAAAAAACAAAACCACCAAGCTTTGGCTCCAGTATTAACAAAGATCAGTCTATGCAGACATTGAAGTCTGATCACAGCCTAGATCATACTTTCTTCTGTTTACACGAAATTATTTAGGAGAAAACTGCCTCGAATTGGGTGGATGGAAATACCGTAAAGGACCGAAAAGGACCGGAAAGGACCGGAAAGGACCGTAAAGGACATTTGAAATATCGAAAAGGACCGGAAAGGACATTGAAAAGGACCGTAAAGGCCCGGAAAGGACCTTGGAGATACGGGAAAGGATCTTTTAAACACTGTAAACAGCTCTAGTCTTTTCGTAAAGGACCGAAAAGGACCGGAAAGGACATTGGAAATACCGGAAAGGACCGGAAAGGACATTGAAAAGGACTGTAAATAGCTCTAGTCTTGCCCCTTGACCATAAAACATCGCTTTTCCTACCTAAATACTTGAGGACCAGAGATGCATTTCAAAGCAATCAAAATAACTCCATTGTTGTCCATTTATTGTAAAACAGTATTATTTTCATCTTTATTGGTACCAGAGAAGACCTAAATCCAATTAAAAAGACTGACGGAAATACCGGAAAGGACATTGGAAATACCGGAAAGGACCGTAAAGGACCGGAAAAGACATTGAAAAGGACCGTAAAGGACCGGAAAGGACATTGAAAATACCCGAAAGGACCGAAAAGGCCAATGGAAATACCGCACAGGACTTTTAAAACATTGTAAACAGCTCTAGTCTCGCCCCTTGACCATAAAACATCGCTTTTCCTACCTACATACTTGAGGACCTGAGATGCATTTCAAAGCACTCAAAATTACTCAGATCGTGTTTTTTGTGTAAAATAGTATTATTTTCATTTTTATTGGTACCGGAAAGGACCTTAATCCAATTGAAAAGACTGACGGAAATACCGGAAAGGGCAGCGGAAAGGACCGGAAAGGACATTGGAAATACCGGAAAGGACCGAAAGTGACATCGGAAAGGACCGGAAAGGACATTGAAAATACCAGAAAGGACCAAAAGGGACAACGGAAATACCGAAAAGGACTTGTTTAGTACTTTAAACAGTCATAGTTCTGCTCCCTGGCCCTAAAACATCGCTTAAGCTTCCCAAATTCACGAGGACCAGAGAGGGTTCTCAAAGCAATCGAAATTAAGCCATTGTTGTCCTTTAGTTGTAAAAACTATTATACCGTAAAGACCTTCCAAACACTGTTGACAGCTCTGTACTTGTCCTTATGCTCTAAAACATCGCTTTTCTGAACTACGTACTTGAAAGGACCTTCGTCATATCGGCGAGGACATTGGAAATACCACAAAGGACTGGAAAGGACATTGGAAATACCGTATAGGACCTTTGTGCAACATAAAAAGACAATAAAAATATAGGAAAGGACAGTAAAGGACATTGAAAGGACCGAAAATGACTATCAAAACACCGAAAACAACTCTGTTTTTGGCCTCTAAGCCTTATGCATCTTTTTACTGACCTAAATAGTACTTAAACGGACTTTGTGATACCAGAAAGGACACGAAGTGAATTACAGAGTACTCCAAAAGATCCATTGTTGCCCGTTTACAGTAAAACAATGTTCTTTCTAATCTAATTGTTATCGGAATAGACCTTTGTTATACCTGAAAGGACAACGAAAATTATAAAATTTCTTATCAAATTGAAATTTTATGAAAAAGGTTATCTTACCAAATTATTCTACAAATAGAATTTTACCCAGGTTAATCGAGCACGACTCGTTCGATTAGACGCTTACAAAAATAAACAAGCGTCTCGTGATCAAGATCACTCACGTGAATTCACCATGAATTCAGTTTACTGTTCAAAGCGAGGAGAGCAAAAGATCTCTCTGAAACAGAATGGGGTGGTGGTGGGAAACGTATAATTTGGTAAGATAACCTTTTTCATAAAATTTCAATTTGATAAGAAATTTTATAATTTTATTTCACTCGGTTATCTTACCAAATTATTCTACAAATAGAATAGATTTTAAAGCAGTACTTACCATAAAAGGCGGTGCTTTTGCTGTTTCAGTATTTTGAAGAAACCATATAACCACTAGATCATAGTCTTTTCTTCTTCCACAGAATATAACACAAGAAATTGAATTTGTGAAAAAGTACAGCAATAACCAAATTACAGTTCCCACTATATACATGTGTATGTACAACATCACCTTACATATAGTCCACTATATACAATGTTACTTAAACACCATTTAACCTCAAAAACTTACAACCGCGACTCGCTGAAAGGCTCAACAAGTCCTACGATCTCAACACATTGCAGTTCAAATCCCGCAAATACGATCTGATAAAAGTGGATTCAGATGACCAATCTGCCGAATTAAGTATGGATTCAACAGAAGCCCCTCTGAAAAGGGCAAGAGAGGGTCCCATAGCTCTGGTGCTATGTCCTTTAGCTTTTAACTTTTTGTCATTCAATGTCAATTTCAGAGTCTTAACTATCCAGTTGGAGATAGTCTGTGCTGACACTGGTTTGTGTGGTTCAATGTAGCTAAGAAAAACCTTTGTTTCTTCTTTTCCATTTGATAACTTGCGAAAACGTTCTGTAGCTTTCAAGTAATAATATAAACACCTTTTAGGGTCCAGTCTCTTATTTTCTGGAAAAGCTGGAATGAATACTGTTGCCTTGCGATGGGATTGTCTGTCTTGTTTTGCCAATCCATGTCGAATAAAAGTAATACCTTTACTTTGAATATTTACAGATTCAGGGCCTATCCTGAAAGACTGCAGGTCACTGCATCTCCTGAAAGAAGTGATAGCAATCATAAATACAGTTTTTAATGTCAACATTTTAAGGCTTATTTTAGGCAACGGTTCAAATGGCTTCTTCTCAAGAGCATCTAGCACTTGCAAAAGATTCCATTCTGGGACCAATTTGACTTGAGGTGGTCTAGAATTGAACACCCCTTTTAGTAATTGAATTACATATGGATGTTGACCAACCTTATGGCCATCAATGCAAGGTAAAACAGTAGAAAGCATCGACCTATAGCCATTTATAGTACTGTACTGTAAACCTCTATGATATAAATGAGTGACAAAATCTGCTATCTCAGTTATAGTGGCACAATAGGGATCAATTTTCCGTGAGAGACACCAGCTATTGTACAGTTTGAACTTACAGGAATAATCCTTCTGCGTTCCTGTCCGCCAGGCAGCCATGAGCAATTTTCTAGATTTTTTAGAAAAGCCAATCGTTTCGAAACGTTTGTTGATAACATCCAGGCTGTTAGATTGAACAACTCTGGATTCTGATGATAAATCTGTGTATTGGGTTGTACAAGTAGATTTTGAACCACTGGCAACTTCAGTGGAGTTGCTATTGCTAGATCCAAAAGGTCTGGATACCAATGCCTCCTCTGCCAAAGCGGAGCTATTAGTATAATTTGACAATGGTACTGCCGTATATGTCTCAAAATTTTCTGAATTAGACAAATAGGGGGAAAGGCATATGCAAACATGTTCTCCCACGAAATGCTCAGAGCATCTATCGCAAAAGCCTGACTGCATGGAAACCATGTGCAAAACACTGGGGTCTGATGGTTTGTCTGGGATGCAAATAGGTCCATCATTGGACTGCCCCATTCCTGAAAGATTCTCTGAACAATAGAATGGTTCAATGTCCATTCTGTTGCTCTGATTTTGTGGCGACTCAGATTGTCCGCAAGGCAATTTATCTTCCCTGCGATATGAACAGCTTTTATTGTTATCTTGTTCGCAAGAGCTAAATGCCACAGGTCCCATGCAGCTATACACAGGCTTCCCGATTTTGTGCCCCCTTGCTTGTTGATGTATTGTACCACTGTCGTATTGTCTGTTCGTACTAAGACTGTTTTCCCATGAAGTTTTGGTAGAAAATACTTCAGACTCAAATGAACAGCTTTCATTTCTAGTAAATTGATATGCAGTTTGGCTTCCTCCTGTGTCCATGTTCCCTGCACATAATTGTTTCCCAAGTGTCCCCCGTACATGACTTTTGAAGCATCCGTGGTGAGAGTAACTTCCGCCACAGACTGCTGTAGGGATCGACCCTTCATAATGTTGGCTGAATTTTGCCACCATGCCAAATGTGTTATAACATGTTCTGTTACTGGTACTAACATGTCCAAAGGGTGTTTGGATGGTTTCCAGTAAAACAGAAGGTGTAATTGAATTGGTCTCATGTACAGGCGGGCATTTGGGATCAATTCTATGCAAGAAGCCATTAAACCCAGAAGAACAAGGAAATCTCTGGCTTGTGTCTGCCCAATCACAAGTGAACTGATTGTCAATTGTAGTTTTTCTAGTCTTTCTTGAGTGGGACATACTATTGATTTCTTGAGATTGAAAAGTGCTCCCAAGTAAACAAATATTTGTTGGGGAACCAGGCCTGACTTCTCTAAATTGATTATAAAGCCTAAAGATATCAATAGGTTTACAGTCTGGTTTAGATTGGTCAATAGCCTGTTTTTCAATTGGTTTAGATTTAACCAGTCGTCCAAGTAAACTGCTAGTCTTATGTTTAATGTTCTCAAGTAAGCTGCTACTACTGAGACTACTTTCGTGAAAACACGAGGGGCTACTGTAGGACCAAAGCACATCACTTTCCATTGATAACATTGCCCTAGATAACAGAATCTCAGATACTTTCTGTGATTGGGAAAAATTGGAATGTGCAGATATGCATCGCTTAAATCTATGGACACGGCCCAATCGTGAGGTCGAACTAAATTTAGTACCTTCTGAAGAGTGTCCATCTTGAAATGCTTTTTGCTCAAATATTGGTTGAGAGGTCTCAAGTTTATCACTGGCCTCATTTTGCCATTTTTCTTTGGGACCAGAAATAAGGTACTGTAAAAACCTTGATGAGTTTCTGATAGGGGTACATGCTCTATAGCATCTTTTTCTAAAAGGGTATTTATTTCTTTTGAAATGATATGGCTCTCTGATGATTTTACCTTTGTGTTGCGTATGCCCGAGAAAGGTGGTTTTTGAACAAATTCCAACTTGTAACCTTCCCTTATTATTGACAGAACCCATTGATCTGAAGTGATTTTTTCCCATTCTGACAGAAAATATCTGAGACGGCCTCCTACTGGAATATGGGGTAAAAGACATAAAGTTTTGCTTACCAAGTCATTGTTTTTTAGGAATCCGAAAGGAAGGAACAGAATTCTCCTTTTCCTTCGGCTTCTGAGCCTCACTATGGCTGTTTCGGTAACCATACTTAGAGGTGTTCTCCTTTGAAAAAGAAGTCTGCTTTGGTTTGTTCTTGTATCCAGAATGAGAATCTACCCGAGCCTGTTTGAAATTAGGACGATAGTCAAAAGTAGTGCTTTTACGTTTCTGTGATTTATGCTAAAAAAACTCAGGCACCAAATCAGTTAATTGCTCTTTCTGTTCTTTCCTACATTTAAGCTTTTCCTGTAAGCCAGAACCAAATACTCCATCACCATTCAGTGGTAGAAACATAACTTTAGATTGAATGTCTTTCAAAGTGTTCAAACCAGAATCCGACATAGCAGTCTTGCGCCGAATCATGTGATGAAAAGCACCTGATCTCCCCGCTTGATCCAATGCTTTATTAGACATGTCGTACAAATCGCGAACATTCTGAATGGCCCGATCTATATAACAGTCTTTGTCTTGTAGAGTCTTGAGCAGTGAAGCCAATCCCTGTTGCACATAGGCTACTGCAATAATATTCATCCTGGATGCCAACCGACCCTGGTATCCTAAAGTTTCAATAGACTTAAGAGGCTGAGTACAAAGTTGTCTATTCTTCCCCCAAGGTTTGAAAATCTTAGGGCCATGCCTTTTAGCTAGCATAGGCTCTAGTAATTCATCCAATCCAGGCACCTGTAACACAGCTGAGGATTTTTCATGTACAGGAAAACCCATTCGATACTCCTCTTTATATGAAGAAATGCGTTCTGGAATTTGAGCCCTCCAAGATTTATTGAGCATTTTAACCTGAAAGTCATCCAATATCAGCCCTGAATCTGAGCATGTATTGACTGTAGAACTATCATCTCCAAATAATTGACCCAATAATTTTGGTGTTTCAGGATTTGTATACTGTGTGAATCTTCCTTTGTTAGAGTCCTCTGACACTGAAGAATGTACACTGTCTGCTTGTGACTTGCTGTCCAAGCCATATAAGTCCCTAATCTCCCTTTCTTTAGGGTGTAAAGACAAAGTGTCCTCTTGAACTATATCCTCATCTATCCCATTGTTCAAGCTAATTAAGGGTCTGTGCCTCCCTGATGGAGCACTATCCCTCGTAGTCTCTGGGTCTGCTCTCGGCGAGGTACAAGTACCACCCGTATGCTTAGCCCGAGTAAGAGTGTTCAAACCTTGCATAATTTGCTCCAAAGTAGAGTTCATGTTAGATTCCATTTGGGAAATGCGTTTATCCATTTCTTTCAAACTCAATTTCGATGACCCGGCAGTTCGAGTCGTCTTCGAAGTCGATTTGTCTTCACTTTTCGCGGAAGTAGCCACGCTGACATTCGACTGTTTATCCGACGTCTCCGAAAAAGCGTCGTCAATGGAAGCTTGCGCCATTGTATAGTTAAAGTGTGCACACAATAATAAAGCACAAAAGAAAAATAAGTCCGAGCTCGACGAGCGCTGAAAGTAAACTGAATTCATGGTCAATTCACGTGAGTGATCTTGATCACGAGACGCTTGTTTATTTTTGTAAGCGTCTAATCGAACGAGTCGTGCTCGATTAACCTGGGTAAAATTCTATTTGTAGAATAATTTGGTAAGATAACCGAGTGAAATAAAATATCGGATGGGACATCGGAAATACCAAAAAGGACCGAAAGCGAAAATGGTAATACCGGAAAGGACTTCAAATCACTGAAGACAGTCTTGTTCTTGGCCTTTTGACGTAAAACGCCTTTTTTCTTACCTACATGGAAACGGAAAGGGCCAGAAATTAATTGTAAAGCAATCATAAAGGCTCCCCCTTTTTTTTTATTGTTAATAACATTTTTTATGATCTAATATGGTACCTAAAAGACCGTTTGTCATACCAGAAAAAACATTGGAATTAAAGAAAAGGACCTCACCCACCCCATTCCCCTAGAACAGTTACAATGACAATAGGTTTCTTAACGAAAACATGTAAAGGTTTCTTACTGAAAGCTGTGAAGGCGTCTGCTAATTTGTTCAAATAAATGTTGGATTCCACGTGTTTTGTAACAGCCAGAATACACATTAGATTTTTAATATATTCCAATTCCCTTAGAGTAAAACCGATAATGTTCTACTTTATAACTTTTTTCTTACACTCTCAATATTGGTATCGTCATTATAGTCATTATGTGAAACTTTTAAGTAAATCGGATGAAAATTGTGGATTCTATTTCGAAAAAAGAGAAAAATCGTGAAAAATCATTACTAAAATAGTTGATAGGCTCCATTCAAATAAATAAAACAAAACAAATGTATTCCATAAGAATCTGTAACCTGTATCCGTGCTGTAGAAACTAAGCCGTAACACCCTATGCCATGTACCGTTACACATATAATTTTATATTTACTCGATTTTTTTTAAACGCCCAATGGGTCGTTTTATGTTATGGCCCCGGTCGTCCGTCCGTCTGTCCGTCCGTTAGCAATTTCATGTGTGCACAACACCTCCTAAACTATCACTGGGAATGAGCTAAATCTTGGCACAATTACTCGAGGGATGATCCAGAAGTTCGTATAATTGGCTAATAACTTTCGCATTTCTGGCTTGTTCAGTATATTTTTTTAGTGAATGTGCAGTTTAGTAACTACGGAGAGCATAAACGTTACTATTTTTGCAGAATTATCTTTAGCGGTCTGATAATACGTTACCATAGTAACATATGTATGCAAAGGCGGGGGAGCGTGAAAAAATAAAGTAAATCTGTGAAATAAATAGACTTTTCTAGTAGTTTTCAAAAATTGTAGTTGAAATTCCCTGGCTAAAATGAATTAGACAAAAATAGAAAATTATTTGTTATATATTACAGTTTGCTGCGAGACTTTTTATCGAGTCAGGCAAAATTTAATAATACAGAATATTCGAGGAAAAAATGACAAGACGACAACACCAAAGTATGAATACCGTTTATTTATTTATTTATTTATTTTTTTTTTTTCATTATTATTATTTTTAGTTTGCCATGATCTATGTTATTCACCAACCCAAATATTTCAGATAATATAGAAAAATGCTAAACACATACGAAAGAGAACTTTTCCTAAAGCGTCCCCTGATATCTAAAGAGGGCCATCTTCATAGGAGGAATTCAAATAGTCTAAAAGTGTTTCAACGAACGGACTTGTCCCAATTGATTCACATTATTTTCCAAAAATAAAGATCTTGCATCTGGGTTTCCACTTTACTAAAAATACCCTGCATATAGAAGTTTAAACAAATTTGATTCAAAATGGTATGTTGATAATTTCTGCAAGTTGACGATACAGGCATAGAAAGGCATGAGAGTTGTCAGAGACTAAGTAAACAAGAGTGAATAATGACGTCGCATTTGACGTTCTTGCTCCCCCGACTTCGTGGGGGTCTCTATCTTTATTTATGCACTTTACAGCCGCTATTGAACGTACACATTTAAAAATTTCCACGTTTATTGAACAGGTGATGAATTAAAAGACTGTATAGTTTTAATTTGATAGTAAACTTTTCTGTACATTTGTAATCTCATTTTGCGAACTTTTGGATCAACCCTCGTATAAGACCTTTGAAATTCAAATCGGTCTAGTCATTCTTGAGAATTCTTGAATTATCTGCCCTGGCATTGAACGAAAATCGCCGTTTTTGGTGTGCGCAACTCCCCTTAAACTACCAATAGAAATGAGCTGAAATGAAACAATTATTCCCTATGATTTCTAGCTGTGCATAAGACTTTTGAAATTTAAATCGCCCCGGTCATTCTTGATTTACCTTGAGTAATCTTCCCTTGAATTTAGAGAAAAGCAAAATTTCTTGTGAGCTCACTTTCCCCCTTACATTTTGAATTGGAATGAAGGGAAACTTGCCACAATGACTCAGTAGGATGTCTAGTTGTACTCAGGGCTAAAATCTATTTGATATGTAATGTAGTTCCTAATCCATCTGCCCTTTACTTCATGAATTATCTGCCCTTGAATTGAATGAAAATCACTGTTTATTTCGTGTGCAACTCCTCCTAAACTATCAGTAGGAATGAGCTTAAACTGGGCATACTCACTCCCTATGATGTCTAGTTGTGCTTAGGACACTTTTGATGTGTCAAGTTGTTCCTGAATTATCTGCCCTTGACTTAAAAAATAGCATAAGATTACAGGTTCTTTTGCGCATTTATGCCCAACTCCTACAATTTATATTGAATTGAACTGAATCTTGCCACAATGACTCCCTGATATTTAGTTGAGTATAAGATTTTAGAAATGAAAAAAAAAAAAAAACAAAAAAAAACAAAAAAAACTTGCGTCTTTCTTGTATTATCTACCTTTGAATTGATTGAAATTCACTATATTTCTTTTGTGAGAACCTCCTCTTACACTTTGAATTGGAATAACTGAAATTTGCCAAAATGGCTCTGTTTGGTGTATAGTTGTGCATAAAACCATGTTCAATTTACACTCAGAGGGTCATACTATGTTTTGGCTCCAGTCGTTTGTCCGTCTGTCAACGTGTGTTCTACGTAAAAGATACGTAAAAGATATTACCGCGTTTGTCTTCTTTTTTACCCGCGCTATGAATTGTTTGGTTTAACACAGGTTTTCCAAGTATTTGATGATTTAATTAATAACGCAATTAAAGTCCACTGCTAATCAATAATCTGTTAAAGTGTTTGTTGATTTGATTAATTTCATAATTAAAGATCGCCGGTAATCAATAATCTGTAAATCACTGAAAACATGCATATAATTCAACTCCTTTTCCGCACACGATACTATTAATTTTTATTTCACACTTTTGAAACATCAAATTGATTTAAGCTTTCTTGCCGCGAATGCAATTACCAAATTGAGCAATTATATATATGATTTAAGTACAGACTAAAAACAAAAAAAAACATCTCGTAATGAACAATTGTTGGTGTTTTTTTTTAAACAGAAATGCTGTGATTATATTATTTTATCCATACCTTTTTAATATTGTGCAACGTCTTTGTACAATATTCACTGTATGGCAACTATGTACACAACTTAGTAGTAGAGGCTTAAAGATGGTGGATAGTCATTACTGAAGAAGAAAGGTGTCACTCCCTTTTAGTACGAAAATAGTTAAATATATGATCATGTTCGACGATCCTTTCATTAAAGTTACAATCTTTGAATAAAAAATCCGTTGAAACTCATGTTTTAACGTTTGTGTGTAATTTTGCTTTAACGAAAGGTCCCGGTTTTGTAAAAATAACGAAATCTCGATGATCGAAACAATATTACACACAAACGGCACAATATAACGTTAAACTTTTACTAACAGTGGATTATTTTTTCAAAACTTGATGCATACACGTTGCAATGGAACTGATGTCCGCCTTGTTAAAATACCGTTACTAGGTCGCGTACAGAGTTTCCATACAGTGATAATTAATCTACAGTCTTTAATAAAGTCACAATTGTTTGACGGACCGAATTTGTTTTTATTTGAAGGGGTGCAACAACACCGCTATTAAAAAATTAAAAGAAGTCTATGGGTTTGACGTAAAATGCCGGTATACTACTTATAAATATTATGAAAAAAGGAGAACTTTTTGTATACCTCGTTCTCCTTTTCCCATAATACTTTCTTACCATATCGCACTATTTTAACATCCGGTTGCAACCTTTTAAATTTGATACAGCCGCTACCATAACGCAGTTGGTTAGGCATAAGACTTCCAATCTGGAAGTCGTGGGTTCGATCCCCGGTGGCGGCAAATATCCTTTCCGACGTTTGTCTTTCACAAATGGGTAGATAATCGTAAACCTATGTGAAATAGCAGTCGGAGGCTAGGAAAGGGTGTAATGGTAGTACAGGTGAAAGAAATACCAGGAATCCATTGTTAGGTGCTCCGGCCGCCGCGATATAACTGAAATAATGTTGAAAGCGGCGTAAAACCCCATTCAATCAATCAATCAATTAAATTTGATACAGTCTAATTTTTTGCATTCTTAATTATTTAGCCGAAGTATGTGTTTATAAAGTCTTCTATCGTAAGCTTCTTTACCATTAATAATCAGTGTATTAGAAAGTAGAAAATCTTTTGATCAGATCGATGATTTTCGCACTACGACTGTATGCTAAAATCTTATCACTTCTATTGTTTGACTAATTATACATTAACACTTTGTACCAAAAATAACTGTAAAAAGTAATAACTATACAAAGTCATAGTTTGATAAAGAAGAAGAAAAAAAAGGTTTGAGAATGACCTCATAAGAATGATATTGCTTGTGACTGATTTAAATGATCTTTTGTTTGTTATTTTCTTGATATTTTGTTGATAATTTTTGGTATAGAGTTCGAGATATAGGCAATTTAAATAGATTAATAATAATAAATTAGACGACACTCAACATCCCCCCCCCCCAAAAAAAAAAAGAAAAAAAAAAAAGAAAATCACAGAGCATTACGTTTCTTTTTCAGGATCACCCTTTTTGTCTTAATAATATTGGGCTAATATCTAATTATACGCGCGTCAACCGTGGCGTCCGGCATCCAGGTGGACGGGCGCTGTCCACTTCTTTGTCCGGAGCATATAACTCTGTCAGTTTATTTTCGATTGACTTGAAACTTTCCCTGACAATAATATGTCACTTTGTGTATCTTGAGCCTCATTTTTCCAGAACTATGATCATGAGGGATTAAAGTTATGATAGGAAGATGACGAAATTATTTCATTTGTTTATTTATCTTTAGTAATTTCCCTTTGCTGTCTTCCACACCTTGGACACCAATTGATTGATTGAATGGGGTTTTACGCCGCTTTCAACATTATTTCAGTTATATCGCGGCGGCTGGAGCACCTAACAATGGGTTCCTGGTATTTCTATCGCCAGTACAACCACCACATTCTTTCCTAGCCTCCAGCCGCTATCTCACATAGGTCTACGATTATCAACCCATTGGTGAGAGACAAATAGTCGGAAAGAATGAGTGCCGCCGTCGGGGATCGAACCCGCGAACTCTAGGTACCTTGGACACCAAGCAATGCAACGGGCGTATTTTGATACAGTTTAGCACCCTGTTTTTCATATAATTTACTACATATAAAACAAGACACCAACGTCCAGCTAAAAACAAACAATACCAGCGGTGAACGAGTAAATAAATTAATATTTTTGTTTTGAATCTATTAACTGACATGCTTTTAACCGTAGCATATAGTGTATGTGTTCAGTCCTGTTATCAGCGAAGCGAGATAATCATGGCTGCCATTATCGGCCAGAATTTTCATCTTTTTCCAAGGAAATAAAAGAAGTTATACCGTATCGGCCGTAGATTTCAATGTTTGTCAGGTCAGCATTATCGCTTAGACGTCGCGCACGCTAATGCCTACCATCTTGTAACGTTGTTTTGCCATTTACCCGTTTTGACACCGTATTATTCTGAAGCGCTTCTTGTTTATCGTAAGTAGATTTTACAATGCTTTTTTTTAAAATTGTCATTTCTATTTTAGATATATGCTGCATAAGACAGAATTAACCTTTTTCTGGTGGAGGTGATTTAATTATCAACCAACTTTAGAGTGCTGAGAAAGCACAGTGCGCAATGAAATGACGTAAAACGTTTTAAAAATAATACATTTTTGAAATTTATGTCCACACAACAAAATCTTAATGTATCTTATATTTTAAACGTATCTCCAAGATTTTTTACTCGTAATTGTACGAAAAATTTCAAAATGTACAAATGATTCATGATATTGATATCGATAATAGAATGTGGCAGCAAAACATTTTGAAATCCGCCTATAAGATTCGCCTATGGAAGAAACTGTGTTTCCACACACTTTATTTATTTTGTTGTGTATAACGTATTGTTATTTTTAACCACATTAACGAACAATAGAACAAAATATTTTAGAAATTTCACAAAATTTCATCTGTTATTGATGAGGATTTTGAGAAAACTTCGCCTTTTTCACGTCGATTTTCTTTTTTTTTGCGACAAATGACGTTTTACTTTTTTTAAATTGTTAAAAAAATCTCTATCAATGTTTTGCTAATTCACCGACTTTCGTTCTAGTTCACTAACTAACATGATGCCCATTCTCTGTGTAAATGTTAAGATTCACCACATTTTTTCATGAACTATTTTACGCATTTTGGGAATCTTAAAAAATCTATCCACACAAAGAAAGTTACGTTTTACAGACGTAATTTAAGGGTTTTAGTGATAAAGAGACGTAATCAAACGGGAATTTGATTTTCCTCTATTCAACTAACAAATAGACTTCAAAATTATGCTTTCTTGTCGGTTGATATGTATGAAAACATAGAAAATGACTGATAAGTTTAGAAGAAATAGCAGATGGAACTATATCCGAGTCGTGCGTTTTCAAATGTTAAGCATTGCCGTGCCCGACGTTGTACGTTACATATAAGTACCCAAGTGTCCTTTCCGGGCCTTTCCGGTATTTCCGTCTGTCTTTTCAATTGGATTAAGGCCCTTTCTACCACATTAAGATGAAAATAATACTGTTTCACAGTAAAAAGACAAAATGGAGTAATTTTGAGTGCTTTGAAATGCATCTCAGGGGTCGGTTTTAAAGTATGTAGGTAGGAAAAGCGATGTTTTATGGTCAAGGTGCAAGACTAGAGCTGTCTATAGTGTTTTAAAAGTCCTTTACGGTATTTCCATTGACCCTTTCGGTCCTTTCCGGTATTTCAAATGTCCTTTCCGGTCCTTTTCGGTCCTTTGCAATGTCCTTTCCGGTCCTTTCTGGTATATCAAATGTCCTTTCCGGTATTTCCGTCTGTCTTTTCAATTGGATTAAAGCCCTTTCCGGTACCAATTAAGATGAAAATAATACTGTTTCACAATAAAAAGACAAAATGGAGTAATTTTGAGTGCTTTGAAATGCATCTCAGGGGGTCGGTTTTCAAGTATGTAGGTAGGAAAAGCGATGTTTTATGGTCAAGGTGCAAGACTAGAGCTGTCTATAGTGTTTTAAAAGTCCTTTACGGTATTTCCATTGTCCTTTCCGGTCCTTTACGGTCCTTTTCAATGTCCTTTCCGGTATTTCCAATGTCCTTTCCGGTCCTTTACGGTCCTTTACGGTAAGACTAGAGCTGTTAACAGTGTTTAAAAAGTCATTTCCGGTATTTCCAAGGTCCTTTCTGGTCCTTTTCAATTTCCTTTCCGGTCCTTTCCGGTTAGCTGCAATAATGTACCCCTCTTTCTGATATGCTGTCGGTCGAGGATACGATAACGTATCCCTCCTTTGATAATCTGATGTGGGAGGGATACGACGCGGTCCCTCTTTATTCTATGTTGCAGCGCCCGGAGTGATTCACTCCGGGCACTTTAAGGTCATTTTTTGGAATATGTGTCAATGCTAAAAACACTTTTTTACAATCTAAACCTACCTTGGTAATTTATTTATAGGTCCCAATAAAAATTTATCGCCACAAATTTAAATATCCGAAGAATTTCACTTTTAATTAGTATCACTGTCTGAAAATCGTACTTTTTCCCTTCAAAGTCAGCCATTTTGGTTGATGTTATTGAAAATCTCGTGAGTTCTCCCGTTTCCCGCCAAAATTCAGCTAATGAAAAATGAGGTCGCCATATTTGGGAGCCGTAGTATTTTTTTGTAAACAAACTTGCTTTGATCATAATAAAATATGAAAATTGAATGAAAAATATTGTAAAGTCACTTAAATTGGTAAGGTAGTAGATAGATACAGGCTACTAGATGCTTCATATTCGCAAAGGTTTTGAAAGGAAGGTAAAAATAGCTACTATGCTTTTTACCCAGCACCTGTTTTGACAGCATGGAATAAGTAAACAAAGTGACGTCACAATAAATCACATGATCAACATAACTGTCATGGCCTCCGAACTTCGAAAATTTGAAAATTTAAAAAAGAAAACACTTTTTTAAGAACAATACAAGTGATGTATTGGTTCCTTTATCATTATTTGCTTTCAAAACTAAGGTAGGTGTGGCATTAGCTCTTAGATAACCTCTCAATATGAAAAACAGAAATTTGATAATTGCAACAAAAAACAAATAGGGTGGAAATTGTAGCCCTCGACCGGCAGCATATCAGAAAGAGGGGTACATTATTGTGAACTGGTACTCCGATGTCTGTGAGAGACAACGGGTAGTGTATAAATTTTACGGCAATCTGATTGGCTGTGTACTTTTCACGACAAGTAAGTTATACCAAACCGTAAGAATTTTCCCATCATGCATGTCGATATCCGTTAAAATTTGGCGGCATTGTTTAAAATGGAAATACTGAAATTCTGTTGCTTATATAAATATGCTCTTTACGATATAAACATACGAAAAAAAAAAAAACAACAAAAAATCAACTCATAATTTGCTGTTTTTCGCTGCATTCGTCGTGATTTTCGATCAAATGCATGTCGCAAATCCGCAACCAAACGCTTTACCATTTTCTAGCTTCTGTTTGACGTTGATCAAATGACGTCACTACCGGGTCACATGACCTGACGAAAATTTGTAAAATACCTGTCTCTAGTATCGATAGATCTAGGGGCAGTAACCCAGTCAAACATTATTGCAGCTAAAAAATCAGATTATGGAGTGACCTCACTGGAATTTACTTCCGGAGGTCGTTGTATGGTAAAAGTAGATCTTAATGAAAAAATAGTGCGGCTTGAAAATGGCATTTTGAAGTGGAGAACAGTGATCCACGTGCATATTTATTTGATTTTTTGCTAGTCTTGCATCTCTTCTTTAATATAAGGCTTGGTTCGATCTTTTTTGTGCACGATTTCCTTTCCGGGAGGACGGATGAGCGACGGTGGGCGTGCCCGAACTAACTGACCTCTTCATAGGTGGAAAAAAGACGGTTCCTTTACTCTGGCTTGAATAGCCCAAAAGTTAAACCTAAAAGACCCAGTTATTTTAGTCTCAAATGATAGAACAATGAATGTAGATGAAGCGCTGGTGACGTAATATATAAACGCATTGTTATGGAATGCGCTGCAGCACCTGAAAGTTGAGCAATTTTATATAGAACAAAGAAGGCCAAAAATCGGGTGGGGTCTGACCTTATCAAAGGAGGGATACGTTATCGTATCTACTTTCCGGTATTTTCAATGTCCTTTCCGGTCCTTTGTGGTCCTGTACGGTAAGACTAGAGCTGTAAACAGTGTTTTAAAAGTCCTTTCCGGTATTTCCAAGGTCCTTTCTGGTCCTTTACGGTCCTTTTCAATTTCCTTTCCGGTCCTTTTCGGTATTTCCAATGTCCTTTCCGGTCCTTTTCGGTCCTTTCCGGTCCTTTTCGGTCCTTTTACGGTATTTCCATCCACCCCCTCGAATAAGCCCTAAAAATGGAATTTTTATTCAGCAGGATATGGGTACAGTTATGTTTTATCTTGGTTCTTGGTGAGAATTTTTTCTGAAGTCAAACACATTTGTTTAGACTTTCCATGTCTTGAACAGAAAAGAACACAAAAATACAAAATTGATTGAAAATTGCAGAACTTTGGCATATCTCTTTATCATCTACATGACACCAATACTATATGTTACATTATTCTAATAACAAAAGCTGACTTACCTGCTTCCTTCTTCGGGTATTCTATGTACTTTGATTTTATGAGCAGTACTTTGATCCAAAATGGAAGCAAAAGTGTCAAAAAAAGAAATTCAGCAGTTAATAAAGGGATTTTATGGGCTCAAAACAGAAAGTTTTGAGTTCATGGACGCTTATGAGGGCGCAAATATAAAAGTTACATTGAAGAAGGACCCTGGGCACGAATGTCATTCCTCAGAACTCGTTCTAAAGCTTTCCAAAACAAACCCGGTATCTATCGGTAAAAAAAAAACCCTATGATATTGGGCCAACTTATTTCTGACCACGGGCGGATATTGTTGCTCGCTCTATCAGAGTATCTCCCAGACAGCAGGCTACCAGCTCTAGACTGGTCCAAATATGGACTATTAGAATAGCCAAGAATAGGCATTTCTGATATAACATGTTAAAAAAGATGAATTATGGAACCATACTAAGGTGTAAAGTACAAATGGATTTGCGAGTGCTCATTCTCAAAGTGATCAATTAAAAGCACAAGTACCTAGTAAAAAATCAAAGTGTATTACAACCTTTATCAACACATTATAGGCCATGGAGAAGTAGAGGATTCTATAGTTATGGAAGGGGAGCTTATGGAAATGGACCCCTTTAGGCAGAGGTTCGGGCGCATGGAGCGCTTGGCCCTTAGGTTAAATGTTAACAATCTGACAAATTGTTCCAGTTCTGTTGACAGTTTAAATCATTTCAAAGTTTACTGTTCTCGCGTTAATTCATCAAGATCATTGTTCGAGGGTAATGAAAATAGTGTTAATGTTGTGATGACAGACAAAGATCAAATAAATGAACAATTAAACACTTCCAATACAGAAAGTAAAGATTCTAATTCTGGTTTTTGCAGTAGTAATGATTCAATTGCTTCCATGGACATTTATGAGCTTGAATCAGTCGTAAATAGTGATAACACTAGTTTTTCTCAAGAATCTTCAAATGACTCTACGTTAAATGACTCAACAAACACAATTAATTATAGTATACAAGAAAAGTCAGGTTAAATTTTTTTTACACAAATGCAGATAGTGTTGTTAATAAATGGACAGAACTTGAAGAACATGTACACATGAATGATCCAGATATTATTGGAATAACTGAGGCCTTTCCCAAAAGTCAAGAAAATGTAAACTTACTAGAATTTCAATTACATGGCTTTCAACAGTTCTGCAATGAAAAATTTACCGCTAGTCGGAACAGAGGAACCCTATTATTTTTCGTAATGGATTGGAAGCTCAAAATCATAAAGAACTTAAATAAAATATCAAGCAAAGAAGCTTGCTGGATCGAAGTGTGTATTAAGCAGGAAAGACTACTAGTTGGCTTGGTTTATCGGTCTCCTAACTCACCAGGAGAAAACAAGTGCATGTCGTATTGCGATGCAATCCAGGAGTCCCCCACTGGATAAAAAAAAATCCTCTCTTATAATATATCTCCTACTTACTAGATCTATAACTGTAAAAGTTTAAAGTTGCTAGCACTTATAGTTTAGGAGATATGACCTGGACAAGAATGTAAGACAAAAACAACAAAGGGCAATAACTCAAAAAGTGGACATGGCAGAGTAACAGTTCTTGTACATGACACTTGTCCTCGATAAGATCTATCAGTGTACAAAGTTTGAAGTTGCTAGCACTTATGGTTTAGGAGATATGATCTGGACAAAAATGTAAGGGTAAACACAACAAAGGGCAATAACTCAAAAAGTAGGAGTGGCAGAATAACAGTTCTAGAACATAACACTTCGCCTCAATGAGATCTATAAGTGTACAAAGTTTGAAGTTGCTAGCACTTATAGTTTAGGAGATATGTTCCAGACAAGAATGTAAGGGTAAAAACAACAAAGGGCAATAACTCAAAAAGTGGGTGTGGCAGAGTAACGGTTCTTGAACATGACACTTCTCCTCAATGATATCTATAAGTGTACAAAGTTTGAATTTGCTAGCACTTATGGTTTAGGAGATATGATCCGTACAAGAATGTAAGGGTAAGAACAACAAAGGGCAATAACTCAAAAAGTGGGTGTAGCAGAGTTATGGATCTTAAACATGACACTTCTCCTCAATAAGATCTATAAGTGTACAAAGTTTGAATTTGCTAGCACACATAATTTAGGAGAAATGTTCCGGACAAGAATGTAAGGGTAAAAACAACAAAGGGCAATAACTCAAAAAGTGGTTGTGGCAGAGTAATGGTTCTCAAACATGACACTTCTCCTCAATGAGATCTATAAGTGTACAAAGTTTGAAGTTGCTAGCACTTATAGTTTAGGAGATATGATCCGCACAAGAATGTAAGGGTAAAAACAACAAAGGGCAATAACTCAAAAAGTGGGCGTGGCAGAGTAAGGGTTCTTGAACATGACACTTCTCCTCAATGAGATCTATAAGTGTACAAAGTTTGAAGTTGCTAGCACACATAGTTTAGGAGATATGTTCCGGACAAGAATGTAAGGGTGAAAACAACAAAGGGCAATAACTCAAAAAGTGGGCGTGGCAGAGTTACGGTTCTTGAACATGACACTTCTCCTCAATGAGATCTATAAGTGTACCAAGATTGAAGTTGCTAGCACATATGGTTTAGAAGATATAGCCCGGACAAAAGCGTGACGGACAGACGGACAGACAGAGGGACAGACGGACGGACGGACGGAATCGAGCAAACCTATAGTCCCCCAACCGGTAACCGGTGGGGGACTAATAACCAAAAACCCAATGAGTTAATAAAAGCAACTAACAAGGAAAATCATGTGCATAAAGTGATTATGGGGCATTTCAACTACCCAGATATTTCATGGGACAATTGGATATCTAGGGCACTAGCTAGTAGTTTTAGTCATGAGTTTATTGAGTCTGTTCGTGATAGTTTCCTTCATCAATGTGTTGACTTAAATACAAGATTTGGTGAAAATCAACAACCAAGTTTGTTAGACCTAGTTTTTGTCAACGATGAACTACTTGTTGAAAGTATATCCCAGTTGCCACCAATTGGAAAGTCTGATCATGTAATAATAAGTTTTAATATATCTTGTTATCCTGATGAAAGTGTAAACAATGTTGAAACATATTTGTATGATAGGGGTGATTATAGATCCATGAACAAAGACATACTTAAAGTTGATTTGGAAAAGGAATTCAAAGATAAAGACTTACATTTCCAGTGGAACTTCTTTAAAAGTGAATTAGGCCTACAGTCTGTTACGGACAAATATATACCAAAAAGGACATTTCAAAAAACACAAAAACAATGTAAACCCATTTGGATGACAAGTAAAGCATTAAAAGCTGTTAAGAAAAAGCACAAATTGTGGAATCGTTACATGCGAACAAGAGAATATGCACATTTTCAGTAATTTTGTAGAGACAGCATCAAATGAATGTAAGAAAGCTCGCATTGGTTTTGAAAAGAAATTGTCAGAAGAAGGGAACCGTAAAGCTTTCTACAAATATGCTAACAGCAATAGAAAGGTGAAAACAGGAATTTCCAACTTAAAAAGGGATAATGGATCAATTGCAGAAACTGACTTAGAAAAAGCATGTGAATTGAACAATTTTTTTCAAAGTGTTGAAGATAAGTACAATATCCCAATTTCAACTGACCGTAGCAATGAAATGTACTGAAAGGCATTAAATAAATGAATCAAATGTTGAGAAATTACTGAAAAACTTGAATGCTCTTAAATCCTGTGGACCTGATTCTCTTCACCCAAGAATTCTTAAAGAATTGTATAGCTCTATTTTGGTACCACGAACGCTCATTTATAGAAAGTCGTTTGATTGTGGTGAAATAGTAAATGACTGGAAATTGGCAAATATAAAAGTGTTACACAAAAAAGGATCAAGAGACGATCCAGGGAATTACAGGCCTATAAGTTTAACATGCATACCTTGTAAAATAATGGAAAAAATTGTGCGGGATGCCATAGTTAAATATATGAAAGAAAGCGAGTTATTTACCAACGCCCAGTTTGGCTTCAGATCCTTGAGATCCTGTGCAACTCAATTATTAGATGTGATGGAAAGGTGGACAGAGAATATTGATGAAGGAAGAGATTTTGATTGTTTGTACTTTGATTTTAGCAAGGCCTTTGATTCAGTTGCACATGAAAGATTGCTCTCCAAATTAGCCTCGTATGGAATAGGTGGAAAATTGCTTGAATGGATAAGATAATTTTTAACGGACAGAAAACAATCAGTAATAGTGGCTGCTCAAGTTCAATGTAGAAAAATGCTGTACTTTTCACTATGGAAGAAATAATCCTGGATTTGACTATTATTTGTCAGATGGTGAAAACAAAGTTATTCGCACAAGTGAACAAGAAAGAGATTTAGGTGTTTCATTTGATCGCCAACTAAAGTTCCAACAGCATATCAGCAATTGTATAAACAGAGCAAACAGTGTAACTGGTCTCATCAGGAAAACAGTTTTACACATCTCAACACATTCTTTTAAGACACCCTACAAATCATTGGTACGACCTCAATTGGAATACTGCTACATCATATGGAGTCCACTCTTCAAGAAAGATGTCTACCCTTTAGAACGGCCCCAGAGACTTACTACCAAGTTAGTTAAAAGAATATCAGGACTTCCCTTACGCTGAAAGACTAAAAATTCTAAAACTACCAAGTTTGTCGTATAGAAGATTCAGAGGTGATTTAATTGAAGTTTGGAAACTTCTAAATGGAAAAGAAGATTTGGACTTCAACTTATTCTTTGAAAAATGTGAAAATGATAATCATAACATAAGAGGCCGCTCGCTAAAATTGAAAAAGAAAACATGCCAAAGAGATATTAGAAAGTACTTCTTTTCCATGAGAATTATAGAACCTTGGAATAGCTTGCCTGAATATGTCATAAGTGCACCAACTTTAAACCAATTCAAAAACAGCCTAGATGACCTGATTGGAGAAGAACAATTCAGCACTCCTTCAGAATATAATGCATGGGTGTCAGTAATCAAGAGGGGGTTACATAAGTCAACATAGACTTGCAACCTCTCAAGGATGGTAAATGGTAAATTAGTAAGTGAGATAAGTCTATACCCGACCCGAAAGCTGGCCAGAAATAAGTTGGCTCATAGATCAATGGACCTACCTATAAAAGCCATTAAGCAATTGTTGTTTGTCCCCGTGGTTAAGTGCCAATATAATAAGAGCAAAGACGCCAGCAACAAACTTTACAATTAACATTATTTATTGACAATAGTAACAATAGATTATTTGAGCTAAATGCTTCAAATGCAGATTATTTGTTTGTAGGACTATATTTGTGAAAAATAAAAACAACTGCCTACCCCTTATGATATGATATTCTTCTTTCCAGAATTTCAGATAAGATTGATAAACCACCTTAGAGAAAAAGAAATAAAGACAATTATTCCAATGCGAACGCTTGATGGTAACTTTGTGTTTGAGTATTTGTGTGGACAGGAATCAGGTTTGTCACAGTTACACTGCTTGTTGTGTTACTCCCACTCTAGAGCTTGTGCTAGATTTTAACTCTTGTCATGCTGAACCTGGAATATTCCTACTTTGGCAGGAGCTATGGACAAACATCAGCCTGCACATATGTGCAGCCTGATGTTAGTCTACACAACCTGTTTCCTTTGGCAGGAGCTATGGACAAACATCAGCCTGCACATATGTGCAGCCTGGTGTTAGTCTACACAACCTGTTTCAAGAAATGTCAAAAATGATTTAGTTTTTCAAATAAAAATTGACCTGCAGTTGGTACTTTCAGTGCTTTTGCTGTTTGATTTCGATGAAAATTTTCAGCCAAAATTTATTCAGCATGACAAGGGTTAATATTCAGGGGTCCTTGACCTCTTTTCTTAGAATACTTAGGGGTTAAAACTGCTGTTAAGGGGTTAAAACAATTTAATAAAGGGGACAACTATTTCTTGGTAATACCAATTGTCTTCTTTAATTTTCTCCTTCAAATCGATATCAGAGATTCATATTTCAAATGAATCTCTAATAAAGATATGAAGAAGACAGCTTATTACAATATATTTATAATTAGCAGCAATATCAAGATGCAATTTGAAAAAATAATGGGTCAAAATGTCCCCCTGATAAAAAAAATATCAAAATAGATTTTTATGCCCCCATATAGAGAGATCGGGGGCAAATTGTTTTACTCATGTCCGTCTGTCTGTCTGTCCGTACATCCATCCGTCACAAACACATCTTGTTTTTTCAGATTTTTGAGGGTCAAACCCTAGTTTAAGAGCCCTGCTCCCATTGCACAAAAATTATGCATGAGAGGCCAAACAAAATGATAGGATATAGCCAGAGAAATTATAACTGCATGCATACATAAAATTTGATATTTCACTTTTTGCCCCATCTTACATCAAAGGCAATTAGATTATTTTAAATAAAAAAAATATGAGACACTTTCACAATCAAGATGCATGATCCTGACATTATGTTGAAAACCCTTTAAATCAAATTTTTTTCCCTACAGATTGGTTTAAAGGGTTAACCAGTATTGTTATATCTAAATGGATTCTTTATAGAGAAAGGAAAAATATGTTGAAAGTGACCTACTGGAGTATATCCCTATTCAAACAAACACTTAAAGTGATACTGTTTTTCTTTATGGGTCATCTTGAAGAATTTTTTTTAGCTAAAATATGATTATCAAGTTTGAAAATCTGAAAAACCAAAGAATTATTTGGTCAATGGGTAAGTAAAATGCTATTACTTGTAAGGTCAGGTCAATCAACAACTGGGGACTATTATGAGAAGGTTAAAATTTCAATTTGATATCCCCCTCTAAATTTTAAATAACACAAATTTCACTGCTCAATGACCAAAAACTTAAGAATATATTTGGGTAATTTATGCGCATTGCTTGTGACAAGACCATTCTATAGAAACCAACTTCAGGGTCAACAGTCAAGGTCAAGTAAGTGCAAAATTAAAGCTTAAACTTGGGGAAATAATTTTTGATTTGGTAAGTGATAAAGCTTTGATATTTCACATGCACATCACTTGTGACAAGGTCTTTCAGATGGTACCAACTTCAAGGTCATCAGTCAAGATCAAGGCCATTTTTAGGTCAAATTTGTTTAGAATTTAATCTTTAAGATTTGCCATTTCTTTGCAATGTTAGTGTAATTGCTTTCATATTTCACAAGTGTATTGCTTGTGGCAAGACATTTCAGAAAATACTGAAGTCAATGTCAAGGTCACATTCTCAAGGTCACTGTTTCAAATAAATGGCTGTTGCGGAAGCATTGGTGTTTCTGAAACACATCTTGTTCAATTTGTACCTTTCTAAAATTTGGTATTGCATTGGACTATCAATCTTAGATCCTGGGTTCAATCCCCCAATGGAGAAACTCAACCTTTCCATCTTTTTGTTTCCCACTGAAGGTTGAAAATAGCTAAAATAAAAGTGTAAAGTTTACACTAGGGGAGAAAAACTAGGGACCGTTTGTAAGGAGCTCAAGCAGCCATGATATGACTGAGAGATTGTTTAAAAGCCACTTAAAACCCCATTTAAGGTACTGGACAGGTAATAGTTCCTCAACATTTTGGAACTCATGATCTTTCACAATATAAAATAAGTTTCACTATTGAAATCGTAAGGAAACCTCTGATAACACTGTTCAAGTTCATGACTTCTGAAACCTTGCAGAACTATTACTGCTCCACTAACTTAAACAATCAAACTGAGCTAGTCTAAAATTTAAAAAAAAACAAGAGGACCATGATGGTCCTAGATCGCTCACCTGACTCCCTTTGATCACTTGAACATCACATCAAGTAAAAAGGCAGATGTCATAAAGAAGATAGTTTTTTACATAAAACCAAGTTTCACTAAGTTTGGGCCATATTTGTGGCCATTAGACTTATTTCAAGTAAATTATCATTAAGACTCCTTTTCCTGTGATATGGCATGAATCCTTCCCATTTTCAACAGAGTTCATTCTTGTGACCTTTCAAACATTTTGACCAAGTTTCATGATGATTGGACCATATTTGTGGCGTCTGGAGCTCTTTAAAGAAAATTGTCATTAAGGCCCCTTTTCCCGTGATATGGCACAGATCCTTCCCATTTTCAAAAGAGTTCATCCTCATGACTTAACAAACATTCTGACCAAGTTTCATGATGATTGGACCATATTTGTGGCTACTACAGTGTAAACAAAAATAATTGTCATAAAGGCCCTTTTCCCATGATATGGTATGGATCCTTCCCATTTTAAATAGGGTTCATCTTTGAGACCTAACAAACATTCTGACCAAGTTTCATGAAGATTGGGCCATATTTGTGGCCAATAGAATGTAAACAAGAAAATTGTCATTAAGGCCCCTTTTCCTGTGATATGGCATGGATCCTTCCCATTTTCGATAGGGTTCATCCTTGTGACCTTACCAACATTCTGACCAAGTTTCATGAAGATTGGGCCATAATTGTGGCCTCTAGGATGTAAACAAGAAAATTGTCATTAAGGCCCCTTTTGCCGTGATATGGCACGGATCCTTCCCATTTTCAATAGGGTTCATCCTTGTGACCTGGAGAACATTCTGACCAAGTTTCATGATGATTGGACCATATTTGTGGCCTCTAGAGTGTAAACAAGAAAATTGTCTTTTAGGCCCCTTTTCCTGTGATATGGCACAGATCCTTCCCATTTTCGATAGGGTTCATCCTTGCGACCTGGAGAACATTCTGACCAAGTTTCATGAAGATTGGACCATATTTGTGGCCTCTAGAGTGTAAACAAGAAAATTGTCTTTTAGGCCCCTTTTCCCTTGATATGGCACAGAATCTTCCCATTTTTGATAGGGTTCATCCTCACGACCTGGAGAACATTCTGACAAAGTTTCATGATGATTGGTCCATATTTGTGGCCTCTAGAGTGTAAGCACATAAATTGTTGACGTCTGAAGATGGACGACGGATGACGGACGACGGACATCCAATGATCACAAAAGCTCACCTTGAGCATGATGTGCTCAGGTGAGCTAAAAAAAAAAGAATCATGTAAAGTTGTTGATTTGCCTTACACAGGAGATGCCCAAAGATGGACGGTACATATGTTTCATTATTTGGAAGGTACAACAGTCTATGCTGCAGGTAATCCTGACTGTCTCTGTACTGAAATTGGAAGATTTGTGGGCAAAATGGACCTGGCTTTGAAGGTTTAATAGATTTTATTTTTAATCCTTTTCATGCTGAATAAAATCTTTTGCAAAATAGCACTTACAAAAAGCAAAGAGCTTAAAGAATGGATGCGCTAATTGCGAGTCATTATTCATATTGAAAAAAAAAAAAAATCAGGTCTTAAAAAGAAAATCAGGTGTTGTAGACTAAGATCAGTCTGCACATATGGGTACTCAAAATTCATCTTGATATTAAAGCTGTAATTCTGTCACATCATTGTAATAAATGTATGGATATAAAAGATGAATAAGTTGTTGTATAACAAATGAGGATTCTCACATGACCTAGTATTCTAGTACATGTATAAAGCATTGGACTGAAATTTTTGGAACTTCAGGGCCCGAGGTTATAAAACTTTTCTCAGGCTCAATTCAAAATTTTCTCAAATTTCAATTTGAGATTAAAGCCGTAATTCTGTTTAAATACTCATTTTAATGTATTAACATATTAGACAATATCAATAAGTTGTTATAAATTAACAACTTATCAGTACTATCTTTTATTTTCATACATTAATTTTAATCTAAACTTTGAGAAAATTGAGACTGAGCCTGAGAAAAGTTTTAGAACCTTGAGCCCAAGTCTGATATTGAAATTGTGTGAGAGCTGCCTCAGGTATCACCCTTTGGGAGCCCTAGGCAGTGGTACATGTACAGATATGAGGTATATTTCCAGTCTAGAATCTTTATCTCTCATTAAAACGCTATATTGTGGGTACTCATTTGAATTGTCTCAACAAGACAATTCCAATGATTACCCACAATATAGAATTTATGCAAGTATTTCCGAAATGATTTCATTTGAAATCCAAAATACCCCCTCTTATCTGTTGCTCTGCCTAGGCAATTCTAAGGACAGACCATGGGAATGATAAGGGTGCAGGTGCAGCCATGAAAGCATGACATCTTTTTGCATGTGGGTACACAACGTCAAAAGCATTAATGTTCTAGCTAAAGCTGACGTTGAGCAAAACATAATCAATGAAATATTAAAACTGGGCATATCATAATTTGATAATAGAACTAGTCCTATATTGCATTTTGTCATCAAATTGTTATATGCTATGAAGATCGGAAAGATTTCAAGAAATTTGTTTCACTTCCAAGCATATTGATGGCTCAGCTTGAAACAGTTGTAACTGCCTATATGTTTATAGGCAGTTACAACTGTTTCACACTGAGCCATAGATGTTCACTAAAGTACCACCTGAAGCTGAATTACCTAAAAACTGTTTCAAAATTAGTACACTTACATCAGAGGTACTTTCCAGTTTACAGGATAGTTTGAGCGATGTTCCAAAAGAGTATTTTACTATTGTTACCTTTTGAACTGTCCTCAAACGAAGCATGACTGAAAAATATAAGCCAGTGTCGAACCCATGATGACAATAATATTAAAAAAATTGGTTTACAAGTCCAATGCACTTACCACTGAGTCTAAGAAGATCTTTGGCTCAGTGGTTAGAGCATTGGACTTGTAAACCAAAAATTTGATTGTTATTTGTTCGTGTGGGTTTGAGGGCGGTTCACGACGGATATTTTTCAGCTATGCTTCGGTTGAGGCAATTTCGTGCGTAACACTATAAAGCATTATAATTCTGTACTTTTAGGACTTCAAGTCTGACTTCCAATCTGTAGATGAAATAGCATGGGGGCTTTCTCTGCTATCACAAGTGAGAGACCTAATTCCTCAATTCTGTGATGAAGAATTTGCCATCATTGGAAAGAATATCATTGATGAATACCACAAGAAAGTAGTCCCTGACTTAGCAAATTGTCAAAAAGGTGAGTGTCTGAACAGTGTCCAATAAGTTAATATTTACCCACTCAAAAGTACCAAAATTTATGTTTTTGAAGATTTTCAAAAACTATGTGTTGGTCATATCAAAGTTAGATATGGTTTATTGCATTTCCTTGGAAATATCAATTTAAGTCAATTTAAAATCCATTGATTATAATTCTGAATCTTGTAATACTTGTACTATTTTTTCTCTAGCTGTTGTAAATTCGATGGCTCAGTGCAAAGTAGTTTTAACTGCCTTTATGTTTGTAGGCAGTTCAAACTACTTTGCACTGAGCCAGCGAATTGGAATGAAACTTTTCTATACAATCCCTGGATTTTACATACCTTTGATTCAACACTTGAGAGAATTTAAGGTGGTAAAAGAAGAAATTACTTGTTTGCTTCTAAAAATTTCCATTACCACTGTATCGTCTAAAATGGTTTTCAAATTAAAACCACTTTCCATTGTGTGCTGCATCTTCTACCATTTTGGACCGGACCAGTCTTAGAGTGTGCTTACTGATAAAATGTTAATGTGGAACCGTAAGAGATCCGCAACATTTCGGAACTCATGATCTTTCACAATGTTGACCAAGGTTTCCTAATGAAAATCATGAGGAAACCTCAGTTAACACTGTTAAGATTCATTAGTCCCGAAATGTTGCGGAATTATTATGGGTCCATTACCTTGAGGTCCTATCTGTCATACACTTCAAGGTCAAATGCTTAACCCTTGTCTTGCTAAACCAGGAATATTCCGTCTATAGGAGTTATAAACAAGATCAGTCTGCACATTATTATTAAGATTATGTTCAGCCTGATCTTAGTCTTTATCACCTGATTTTACTTTAGACCAGAAAAAATTCTAGATTTTATTTTCAAAATAAATACTAGTGGCTCAAAATAAGTCCCAGTGCTTTCAGTACTTCGATTATAATGCAGTTTTAACCAGGTTTTTATTCAGCATGACAAGGGTTAAATTGTCTTTTATTGAGTATAAGTGCCATTACTTTTGCGGAAGTATTCGATCAAACTTGGCAGTTGTTATTTCTCTAAGTAGCTGCTTTTAAAAGAAATTTATTAAATTTTGATTCATGGACATATGGGGGCAGTGCTGCAAGGAAGTGTCTGATTGATGGAAATCATTAAATATTTCTTTGAAAATCTTCCTCTACCAAAATCCCTTCATTTTCAAGGATGTGAGACTCCATCAAAGTGACTACAGGTAATTCAAGCTGTAACAAGAGCCATGTCGGACATGGCCATACCCCGCCGAAAAAGCTTGATAGTAAAACTGAAGCCTAATATATAAAGGATTCTTTTGACCTTGAAGAAATTACCCCCCTACAAAATCAAAGTGTCAAAAATAACAAAGGGCAATAACTCCAAAATTATTCAAGCAAGAGTTGTAGCTATTATGCATTGAACTTCTCCTTTGTGAGTTCTATCCATCCATTAAGTTTTAAGTTAATAGCTATTATACTTTAGGAGATATGTTCCGGACAAAATCTAAGTATAAAAAATAACAAAGGGCAATAACTCTAAAATTTTGCAATTAAGAGTTGTAGTTCTTGTGCACTGCACTTCTCCTTCATTAGATCTATTCACCCATTAAGTTTCAAGTTGATAGCTATTATACTTTAGGAGATAATTATGCTCCGGACAAAATCTAAGCTTTAAAAATAACAAAGGGCAATAACTCCAAAGTATGCAAGCAATAGTTGTAGTTCTTGTGCACTGCACTTCACCTTCATGAGATCTATCCACCCATAAAGTTTCAAGTTGATAGCTATTATACTTTAGGAGATATGCTCTGGACAAAATCTAAGCTTTAACAAGAGCTGTCACTGTAAGATGACAATACCCCCGACACCGCTTTGATTTAGAAGTTATGGCCAATGTTAAAGTTTTTGGACGGAATGACGGACGGACGGACAGACGGACGGACGGACAAGTCAAATTTATGATGCCTCCCTATCGGGGGCATAAAAATAACAAAGGGCAATAACTCCAAATATTGCAAGCAAGAGTTGTAGTTCTTGTGCACTGCACTTCTCCTTCATGAGATCTATCCACCCTTTAAGTTTCAAGTTGATAGCTATTATACTTTAGGAGATATGCTCTGGACAAGTTTAGTGACAGAACCTTGGAATGACGGAATGACCGACGGAGACCATTACTATATCCCCTCGCCGAAAACGGCGGGGTATAATTAAGACATATGAGTCAGTGCTTGAGATTTCCAACAATTCCAAATATGTGCACATTAAAGACTCTGACCAGCCTGCGCATCCGCACAGTCTGACCAGAGTCTTTACTAGGTCTAAAAGTATCTGCAGACCATCAGGTAACTTTAAATGAACAGTATATGGCTGACAATGCTACTCAATGTTTGTCCCTCACACACATTTCAAATTGTTGGAAATGTCACGCTCAGGCTCATATAATTAATCCTACAACAATTTTGCATTTGTTTATGCCTACAACCATTTATTTTGCAGACAAATGTCAATTTCATATCTGATACGGTCTGTAATGTAGGAGATCAAGGGCTATGGCCACCAATTCACTTATTGTGCTACATCATAAGAAGCTTGTTTATGCAAATACAAATATTTGCTTGGTCTAAAATCCAATGAAAGGATTGTTAACACATACTTAACAGATTATACAATAAACATAGTAAAGGAAATAACGGAACTTTCTTGTAATAGAGAGAGAGAGACGCCAGTAAAACAAAAGAAACTTATATGAAACATGGTTACTCAGATAAGACCAAGATAAGGATAAATTTTGTATGCTTATGCATTCTTAAATAATGAGGCAAAATTCTTAGTGGCATTAGTGAAGGATTCTTTTTGCAGTCATTGTTCTTAATTCTTCATGATATCAAATGACAGAATTTTGGCCCTGTCAAATTTCAAATTGTAAAGCAGTATTGTGTAGGAATAAGTTTTAATTTACTTTCAGGGTTCATACATGGTGATGTAAATAACTGCAACATTTTGATTGAAACCATAGACCCTGAACTAGCTGAAGAGGGTGCTTCAAATTACAGAATAAACGGGATAATAGACTTTGGTGATGCGTGTCACAGTTATTATGTTTATGAACTGGCAACAATAATGGCTGATCTTATGACCTCAACATTTAATTCACACGATGTCATAAGTGTTGGAAGGAGAATTCTTCAAGGCTACAGCAAAGAGTTTGTTCTAAATGAGACAGAACTAAGACATTTACGGATATTCATTTGTGTTCGTTTGTTACAAATGTTTGTGTTAAACAGTAAGGCTGCCAAAGAAAATCCCGAGAACAAATACTAGCAACTTGAAATTGAAGAATCGGGAAAAGTTTGTGAACTATTGTGGATAATGAGTGAAAAGGAATTCATTAACCAATTTCAACTATGTGAGCTTTTTTAAGGCCCTCTTTATTAGAATATGTTAAAAATGTTTCTATTAATCTGATTGAATAGTTTATTTTACTGTTTGTAATCCTGCAAATTAAACAGATGTTTAGTCCAAACCTGACTAGATACCTTTACCCACTCCCACAAAACCCCATATTTTATACATGTCAAGGACAACTTTTTAAAACATTTTGGAAAATGAAGATTTTTTTTAAACAAGCCATTTCTTCATTTCCCACCATCTTTTCCACCAAGAAAGAGGGGAAAATTTAGAAAACATCCTGTTGGTGCCCAAATTTGACCAATGGAGCATGATATGAACAAACTTGATAAAGGGTGATGTTACAAACCAAGTGTAAAAGCTTTTGGTTTCTGAAAAATGTTAAGGAAATTTTAAAACATCTGGCTATTTGTTTATATGTAAAATTAGATATGCCCTGCTGGAGCCCAATTTTGACTTGAGGGGCATGATCTGAACAAAGTTGATTAATATGGCCAATCTCACGATCAACCTTGGATGTATATAGACAAACTATCTTTAAAATTACGGGAAAATCTTAGAAAAACTCAATGACGTCTGTTAAAATGGCGTTAGCCCTAGAAACTTTGAGTGAAAACATTCGATGTCACAAACACTGCTCATTCAAGTCACTGACGTGAAACCATCATATCCTTATATAGATATCTTTAGATTCTAAAATAAAGACTTAAAAATCTTAATTTTTGAGAATGATTCGTCATTCTAAAAATTTAAGATTTTTCAGCTGTTTTTTATGATAAAATCTAAAGATAGCGCTGGCTCTTTCTGCGCTAGTTTTTCTTACACTGTTTCCGCCTAACAAAACACACAATTTTGTTACATACCCATCTGCTTATAAACATTCGAGGTAGGTTGCAGTTTACGGAAATGGCCATGTGATGTTCTGAATGAGAAGGTGGACCTAAATTGGTATCATCTTCTTCATCTCTCTGTCTGTATGTTGGTCTGTACATCCTAATCTTGTGAATGCAACTCCCTCATTTATGGACTGATTTGGAAATATTGATTGATTGAAAGGAGTTCAACCGGCTTTCAACATTTTTTCAGTTATATCGCGGCGACTGGAGCACTTAACGATGGATTCCTGGTATTTCTCTCACTGGTACAACCATTTCATCTTTTCCTAGCCTCCAGCTGCTATCTCGGGGATCAAACCCGGGACCGATTTGGAAATAAAATTCACAAAATGTTATAACACTTGACCTTGTGCATACCACCACAAGGGGTCAGTGCAACACTATAGTAAGTGCCTATATATTTATAAGCACTTACAATAGTGTTGCACTGACCCCTTGACCAGGGTTTGATGAAATTCTACCATGTCATAGAATAGGGACATTCATGTCAAATTTTCTTGTGAAAGCAACCTTTATGGACCAATTTGGATGGAACTTTCACAAAAATATTCTTAGTCACCTGATCTTGTGTATTTCGGTGGATTTGGTGAAATTCTGCTGTGACACAGAATAAAATGTGATTGTTAAACACAAATGCCCCTGAAACAGCACATTTAACAGAAGTTTGACCTTGGTTCAGGAAATGTGTATCAATGAGATCTATTATCAAACCAACTTTGAGCATTGTACTGTATCTTGAATAGGCTTAAAGTAATTAGCTTTTACCTTAAGTTTTTAGCTCACCTGAGCACATCGTGCTCAAGGTGAGCTTTTGTGATCATTGAATGTCCGTCGTCCGTCGTGCGGTGTGCGTCGTCCGTCGTGCGTCGTCCGTCGTCAGGCGTCAACAATTTAAGTGTTTACACTCTAGAGGCCACAAATATGATCCAATCTTCATGAAACTTGGTCAGAATGTTGGTCAGGTCGCAAGGATGAACCCTATCGAAAATGGAAAGGATCCATGCCAAATCACGGGAAAAGGGGCCTTATGACCAATTTTCTTGATTACACTCTAGAGACCACAAATATCATCCAATCTTCATGAAACTTGGTCAGAATGTTGGTCAGGTCACAAGGATTGTCCCTATCGAAAATGGGAAGGATCCATGCCAAATCACGGGAAAAGGGGTCTTATTGACAATTTTCTTGTTTACACTCTAGAGACCACAAATATGGCCCAATCTTCATGAAACTTGGTCTGAATGTTGGCCAGGTCACAAGGATAAACTCTATTGAAAATGGGAAGGATCCATGCCATATCACGGGAAAAGGAGCCTTATGACCAAATTTCTTGTTTACACTCTAGAGACCACAAATATGGCCCAATCTTCATGAAACTTGGTCTGAATGTTGGCCAGGTCACAAGGATGAACCCTATCGAAAATGGGAAGGATCCATGCCATATCACGGGAAAAGGAGCCTTATTGACAATTTTCTTGTTTACACACTACAGGCCACAAATATGGCCCAATCTTCACGAAACTTGGTCAGAATGTTGGCCATGTCACAAGGATGAACCCTATCGAAAATGGGAAGGATCCATGCCATATCACGGGAAAAGGGGTCTTAATGACAAATTTATTGTTAACACTCTAGAGACCACAAATATGGCCCAATCTTCATGAAACTTGGTCTGAATGTTGGCCAGTTCACAAGGATAAAACCTATTGAAAATGGGAAGGATCCATGCCATATCACGGGAAAAGGGGCCTTAATGACAATTTTATTGTTTACTTGCTAGAGGCCACAAATATGGCCCAATCTTCATGAAACATGGTCAGAATTTTGGTCAGACCATAAGGATGAACCCTATTGAAAATGGGAAATATCCATGTTATATCACAGGAAAAGGGGTCTTTATGATAATTTTCTTGTTGTAACTCTAGAGGCTACAAATTTGGTCTAAACTTCATGAAACTTGGTTTTCTGTAGAAATTATCTCCTTTATGACATCTGCCTATTTAATTGATGAGATGTCGGTCAAAGAGACTCAGGGGAGCGATCTAGGACCATCTTGGTCCTCTTGTTTGTTACAAGCCATTCAGACAGAAAGAAGGACAATGGTAAAACAATATCTTGTGTCAACAGCAGTCTTGTTGACATAAATGACATTGAGAAGTGACCTTGAAAACTGACCTTGGCTTTGGCTTGGTTGCTACTTCCTCTAGCCAACAAGTTACTCAACAAGGGTTTAAATCCAGATGATCTTCATTGGATTGATTGATTAAATGGAGTTTTACGCCGCTTTCTACAATTTTTCAATTATATAGCAGCAGCTGGAGCACCTAACAATGGATATCTAGTGTTTCTTTCACCAGTACTACCATCACATCCTTTCCTAGCCTCTAGCTGCCATCTCACATAGGTCTACAATTATCAACCCATTGGTGAGAGACAAATAATCAGAAAGAATGAGTGCTGCTTTTAGGGATCGAACCCGGGACCTCTAGATTGATAGTCACTACCAACTGCGCTCGACGACGGCTACCCTTCATTGGAAGGGGTGGTTCTCAGAGCTCCAGGTGGGGAGGTGATTTTATCAAAATAGAAAAATTTCCTGTCACTCAAATCCTATGTTGTTGGTACTCATTAGAACTGTCTAATTGAGCAGATTCAAATTTGTACCCACACTTTAGAGTTTGAATTAGAATTATCCTATTAATATTGTCATTTCTCCCTCTTACCTGTAGCCGTGAGATGTGTTTCTAACATTAAGATGCTGAAAAATCTTTTTAGATGGAACGATGGAGTCGTTAAATAAGAATCTTAAGATATCTAAATAAGGAAATGAGGATGGTTTTCATTGGCTTAAAACCAGTGGTCTTATCAATGTCAAATGTTTTCACACAAAATATTTAAAATTGCTTTTTAATGATGTGTTAATAATCTTATTTAGCTGGATATTTCATCTTGCCGTTAAAAACACACCTCAAGATATATCATAAAACAATTTCAACATTCTCTAACAATTTCTGCTTCTATTTTTCATCATTTCTTAAATTCAAAAACAATTTCAAATCAACCAATCCATCACTTTTTCTGTTTGTGTTTGAAGTTGAATCTTCCCTCTTTTGCATGTTTGATTGTCTTTGGATCGAACCCATAGGCTTTCAATCTCTCCTCTGAAATGTTCTGTTGTTTATGATGCTGTTTCTTACTGGTTCCACCTTTTTTACTGCCATCTTTATTCTTAGTGTTAACTTGGTCACTATCTTGTTTAACACTTTGTTTCCCTGACTTTTCTAGTGTACTTTCAGGATCTCTCTTTTTCAATTTCTTCTTTTTCTTGCTTGAAATTTCAGGCTGACTTTCAGAACATTGATCCTGTCTGTTCTCTGATTGTTGTGAAGCAATAGAAGTACTTTGATTAACCTCTACATGAAGGTCGTCTGTATTTGTACCATGTCTGTCTCTTTTTGATTTCTTTCCTTTCTTTCTTTTCTTCTTTTTTGTTTTTCCCTCTTCATTTTCTGTGACCTCTTCTGTCATTTTCTCCTCGGGCCTGTAATGAAATAGAGGATAATGCACCATTACCCTGCATAAGTTGATTTTTTTTAAAAAACAACCAATATTTTTGCCATATCAACCAAACTGGCTCCAGTTTTTCCAACAATAACTAGAACTGTCGCAGAGCGGACTTATACAGAATGCAAGTGTTATTAGTGCAGGATGTGTTCGTAACAAATATTGAGGTCATATGCAGCATTTGCATGAAGTTTCATGATTCTAAGTCGCTTGGTTTTCCAGTTAGAGTCCAGAAATGAACATCAAAAAAAAGATTGACTGTGACCTTGACCTTTGACCTATGAGACCCCAAAAAAATAGGGCTCTTCCTTGGATCATAAGCAACATTTGCATAAAGTTTCATGATTGTAGGTCACTTGGTTCTCAAGTTAGAATCCAGAAACGAAAATTGAACAAAGGCTGACTGGACCTTGACCTTTGACAAATGTGACCCCAAAACAATAGGGCACTTCCTTGGGTCATAAGGAACATTTGTATAAAGTTTCATGATTGTAGGGCACTTGGTTCTCGAGTTAGAGTCCGGAAATGAAAATTGAATAAAGGCTGACTGACCTTGACCTTTGACCTATGTGACCCAAAATCACTAGAGCACTTCCTTGGGTCATAAACTACATTTGTATAAAGTTTCATGATTGTAGGTCACTAGATAGAGTTAGAGTCCGGAAACGAAAAAGGTCTACGGACAGATGGATGGACAGACAGACGATTGGATGGACAGACAGACAGACATGGTGAAACCACTATACCCCCCTCTACTTTGTAGGTGGGGGGTATAATAAAGTAGAAACCAGGCAGTATAGGCTTAGATCAGACAATGTCTGTACAGGCTGATTTGGGTCTATACTGTCTGCCAAAGCTTTGTGTATGCAGATTTATGTCATTTACAGCTTGATGAGGAATAATCTTTCATTGAAATTTCAAAGGCTCTATTTTCACACTAAGTGGGAACCTGAAATGATACTATTGCTTTTGATGTTTGAATCTTAATCATTATTAATCTTAATTAAAACAAATAATTTCATTTTATTGAAATAACATAAATCTTAAGAATTTATTGGTCTTTTCTCAGATTTGAGGTAAATATCCTTTAAACAATTAAATGATTTCAGGTTGGGGGGGGGGGGGGCAAATAACATAATTTCATATAATGTTTTTCTTTAGAAAGTGGTAACCGAGTCAAGGCTTGCTTTCTATATTAAATATAGCTCCAACTTCCAGGAAGCATTCATTAGGATAAGTACGGCAGTTTGCTGTATCTGGTGAATCAAAAAGACAAGGATTGAGATACATGTACATTAAAGAAATCTTCAAAATGTTATTCTTTTTGCTCAATTCAGCTTAAAAGGTACTGTGTGCCTTTTGCATATTACCTATGTAATTCAGGCAAGTAATTTACAATTAGGACAAATCTAAACCCATACTGTATTCAGTTTTGAATCATCTTCTAGTGACTGTTGTATGATTGTGAATTTGCTTGTTAATGTACTTTCTGTGCATCTACAGTTTAGAGCTCGGTGGGGTTCTATATGCCTTGCCCAAAAATATACCCATTTTCACAGCCTGGTCTTAAACCCCCAACACTCAACTGCATTCAGGTTATAGGTCCACCTTCAACTAACACTAAGCTACATAGGACCCTTAGTCCAGATATATGGTTTATTCAATAATCTTTCCATGTATTTAACTAAACTTAAGGTAGTGGACTCGTAATAGTTCCACAACATTTCGAGCCACATATTCTTTCACAATGTTAACCAAAGTTTCCTAATGAAAATCATTAGGAAACCTTGGTTAACACTGTTAAAGTTCATTACTTCTGAGAAGTTGCAAAACTATTACGGGTCCACTACCTTAATATAGTAAAATCACATCCACATTTCCTCAGATTTAGGGGGAAATTGTGTTATACAGTTGTAAGTGCCTTGTTTTTATAAAGGCACTAACATCAGGATTTCACTGTGAACTGGAGCTGGCTATTAAATGCTTTGCCCATAAATACACCCCTGCAAAGATGGGGTTTGGACCATAGACCTCAAGATCATGGGTCGAGTACATTTACCACTAGGCTACCCAGGCAGTTAAACTTACGGTTTGTACAGACTTATCAACACTCTTTTCTTCAACTTTTTATTCTTTGCTCGTTTTTCAAATCCTTCTATATGTTGTTTGTCTCCTTCTTCAGTTCTGTAAAGAGATATTTGATTGATCTATACTTTCTTTGCAGCAATGAACCCTATTGAGAGAAATTTTGACAAGAACAAACCCAAGGGTTAGTGAGCTCAACTATTGAGAGACAGGGAGAATATTCACACAAAATGCATTTAAAGTTATAGTCCGTTTGACTTCTATATGGACCAACATTTCGCCGAAAATCTCAGAAATTAATTGATAAAACGCATATTTTTCTTGACATATCATATTTTCCAGCTAATACCATGACGAATTTTGTTTTTCAGAATTTTAGAATGTAAAATAATGATTTTGTCCGTCCGTCTACATGTTAACTTCCAGCCTTTCATACCTACTTGTGACTGTATTAAACGGAACAGCGAATTGTATAACCAAAAATAGTACTGATTTGCATAGGGGCCAAGTCAAAAGTGTAAGATTTTAAGTGTATTGTTTTAGTATAATATCGAGTATATCAATATAATTAAGTTTGTCGAAGATTTTTGTTACCGTTGGATACCAAATCTGAGTATATTCTCTCTTTCTTCAGAAACCGTTTGACCAGATAATTGGTTATTGTTTTTATTTATTTTGAAATGAACCCTATATTTACATGTTAAGACCAATCAAAAAGCATTATTAAACGAAGTAGATGGGAATTTCACGAGGAAAACTTGACGAGAAGGCGAGTAGTAACGGTAAAAATCACGTGCTATTTAAGTTTAAGGTGATATGACCGTCGATATGCTAATTAGCATGTCCAAATAAGGAATAATGGACATTTCATCTGTCAAATGTTTAGTATAAAACCACGTGTTTTTACTATATATGTTTACAATTTCTCATTACTAAACAGCCCCCATCACCCCTCGTGTTTAAGAGCGGAAAATGCGAAAATATTAACATTAACTAGATAGACAAAATCATTATTTTGAAATCATTTTGTTTTCAAAAAATATTTTTTGGAATGGTATTAAGCTGAAATTAAGATTTTACTACATACAAATCCTTCATTCCAACGCAATTTTATGTAATTGATGAAAAGGTTGGTCCATATAGAAGTCAAACGGACTATATCTCCCTTGATAGTATATGTTGCTCTTTTGATGGTGAATATGTGCGGGTAATTAAAGTGAATACCTCTAGTTATACTAGAGATATCTCAAAATGCCAAGTTTTAGCATGATGACAATGACAACAACAATGCCAAGGCTATAACAATACCTCAGGTTTTCTCCAAATGAAAGCAGACCTAATAAAATTGAGACAATTTTGACTTTGGAAACATGACATTGTCTAGTAACTTTGATGATGGTACAACCAGAGAGGTCCTGTCACAACAACAGGACAATCATGGTCCTATATTGCTCACCTGAGTAAGTCAACTCATAACTTGATGGTGGTTTTGAAAGAAACAGAATTTAATTTCGTCTTACTGCAATTTGATTTTTTTTTAAAATTTCTCAAATTTGTAACCTTTCTGTTACCATGGCAACCAAAGTTATTGAAGAATTTAAATTCTTTTAACAAATTTAGACACCTAAAGAACGTCCCTGCCAAGATAAAAAATGATTGGCCTAATGGTTTAGGAGAAGATGAACTTCTAAAAATTTCAGCATTTTTTTTTTTAATTCCTTTTTTACAATGGAAACCAGAAGGTTTGATTGAATAAAATTCTTATTACAACTTTGGAAGAACTTCACCCAAGGAACATCCCTATCAAGTTTCAGCTTAAATGGCCCAGTTGTTCAAGAAGGAGATAAAGTTCTTCAAAGTTTTTGGCATTTTTTGGCCTTTCAATTGCCATGGAAACCAGGGTTTTTTTATGGAATTAAATTCTTCTAGCAACTTCAGTTGAGCTTTATCCCAGAAACAGCCCTGCCAAGTTTCAGCTTGACTGGCCCAGTAGTTTAGGAAGAGAAGAATTTTTTCTATGATTTTCAGCAATATTCTGTCTTTCTGTTACCATGAAAACCAGAATTTTGTATGATCTAAAGTCTTTCATAAACTTTAGTAGAGCTTCACCCGAGGATCATCCCTGCCAAATTTCAGATTGATTGGCAATGTACTATAAGGAAAGAAGGATTTTCCAAAGGTTTTCAACAATTTTTGACCAATTTGCAGCCTTTCAGTTACCATAGAAATAAGATTTTTTGATGAAATTAAATTCTTTTAACAACTATCTAAAAGCTTTACCCAAGGAACATTCCTGTCAAGTTTCAATTGGCCCAACAGTTAAGGAGGGGATGAATTTTTTCTAAGATTATCAGCAATATCCGTTCATTTTTTAGCCTTTCATTGGCTTAGTGGTTTTGGGGGAGAAGAATTTTTTCTAAGATTTATGGCAATTTTCGGCCTTTCTGTTACCATGGCAACCAGAGTTTTAGATAGAATTAAATTCTTTTAGCAGCTTCACACAAGGAACATCCCTGCCAAGTTTCAGCTTTATTGGCCCAGTGGTTTAGGAGGAGAATATGTTTAAAGAAATATTTGATTGACAGACAGACTGATGATGGACAAATGACAGGTGATGAGTGATCACAATATCTCACCTTGAGCCCTTTGTGAAATATGTAAAATATGATTACAATGACACTTACTATTCAAAAGTTATAACCAATGTTAAGCTGTTAGCTGTCAAACAGACTGAGTGAAATTAATATACCCACAGTCTGTCAGGGGGGGGGGGGGCATAAACTTTATAAGCAATTACAAATTCTGTATTTTCATATAGCTTCTTAAATAACAATACTTTTCATTTGTCTGCAGTTGAAAAAATACAGTCTAACCTGTCTTAGCTGCAACCTGTATTCAGCAAGCAACCTGCATTAAAGAAGTGAACGCTGAGCTCCCAAATGAAGCAATTGAGAACATGAAACTGTTACCTGTATTTATTGATCCTCTTTAGTTTCACCCATGCATCAAGCTCTTTCTCATCACTGTTTAGAACCTGAAAATGATTAACCCATTACTATATAATTGAATTTTAGACAGGTCCTAAATCAAAGAATATGCAGATTACAAATTACAACAGATGAAAATTTTAAAATCTGTTTTAAACAATGTGGACAATGAAGAAATTGCTTATCAAAAGGAATTTCTTCATTTCCACAGTGTTTTCAGAAGATTATTTTTTGGGAGGGGGATGAGGTGTGATTAGGTGTTTTAGTTTCATACCTCCATAAAATCAACAAATACTTTCTTCATCTCTTAAGTAAAAAGCAGGAAAATGCCAGGAACAGCAAATAATGTTGTTTATTTGAATGGGCTCTTAACACTACTTTCAAAAATCTTTCAGTTATAGCTCAGGGGTTGGAGCACCTCACAATGGACTCTTGGTATTTCTCACACCAGTACCACCATTTCACCCTTTCCTTGCCTCTACCTGCTATCCCACATAGGTCTATGATCCTCAACAGATTGGCGGAAGATAAATAGTCTGAAAGGATGAGTCCTGTCATCGCGAAACAAACCTCGGACCATTTGCACTTTAACAGCAGTTGGAACAACATTTGAAAATTTGATGCAGCAGAAACTGACCTCCTCCTCAGTGAGTCCATATGTGTAAGGTGTCACTTTCCGATACTTGAATCTACATGGTATATCGTCTATTATATCTTCGAAGTCAAGGTTATAGTAGTCATCCAGGTATTCCTCAAAACTCTTTTCATCTGAAAAAACATAAATACCATCCTAGTGTTCAGGATTCAAAAAAATTCTTAAATGCTAAAAAATGGTAAATTGTTCTTCATGTAACTTCATGTGCAAAGTGGGTACATTTTCTTAAAGATTTCATAAAGGTTTTCTTCTTGAAAACAGGATATTTACTGCACAATCACTTTTTACACCTTTGAAGAAAAAAAATAAACAAAGACGATACAAGAAGCATTTTTTTCATTTTTAAATGACCTATGTTGCAGGATTGAAATATTCCTGTGCAATATTTTTGATAATACACTAGTGAAATAACTATTCAATGAGTAAAGAACGTAAAGCCATGTTATATTTTTGTTAAGAAAATGACGTCATTATACATTTGCTGACAGAGAACGGCCTTAAATGTTTAGCGGATTAACTTGAATCAATAAATTTCAGGAATTTCCTAGATTTTTCTAAAAGATTCAGGTGGTATCATAAATAGAATAACATACTGAATTCAATGAACTTGTCATTTAACCCTTTGCTGTTTAATCCCTGCTTTTTACGTGCCTGTGATTTTATTATTGAGAAAACATTGTGAGAAAAGAAGAAATTGCTTCTGACAAGCAATTTCTTCTTTTTCCACACTATTTTCTACCCTACTGAATGGTTATTTTTCAAATTAAATTCACTTTAAATTATCGTCTGCAAAACCTTTGAATTTGGACAGGTCTAAAATTTTATAAAACAGGAAAGGGTTAATACAGACAAGAGCTATGTCGGACATGACTATCCCCAGCCGTGAAAGCTTGATAATAAAACTGAAGCCTAATAGATTAAGGATTCTTTTGTACTGTATGAGATTGACCCCCTACAAAATTTAAGTCTTTCCAGTAACAAAGGGCACTAACTCCAACATTATGCAAGCAATAGTTGTAGTTCTTGTGCACTGCACTTCTCCTCCATGAGTCTATCCACCAAAATGTTTAAAGTTGATAGCTATTATACTTTAGGAGATATGCTCCGGACAAAATCTAGGTATTAAAAATAACAAAGGGCAATAACTCCAAAATTATGCAAGCAAGAGTTGTAGTTCTTGTGCACTGCACTTCTCCTCCATGAGTCTATCCACCAAAATGTTTAAAGTTGATAGCTATTCAGGGCTCTCACTAGGGTTTTGAAAGTAGGATTCCAGGAATCCAACTTCACAAAAAGTTGGATTCCACACAAAAAAGTTATGAGGATGGATTTTGTACCGTGCAAAACTATGATATTGAAACTACAATTTATTAACCCTTTACTACACAATCCAATGTTTTATTCACCAGAATGGTTATCTAAAGGAAAACATTGGTTCAAAAGAAGGAATTGCTTGCAAAAAACATTTTTTTCTTTTATCCCAATTGTTTTTACATTTTTTTATTCATTTTTGGAGATGGGCTCAGTAGATGACAAAACTTTTCCCGGTTCAGTTTAAAACCATTGACTTGTACAGAAGCAAGTCTTTGAAACAGTTATATCTTCTTTTTGCCAGAAGCTAAAAAGAGGTAAAAAAATGTTATTATATTTATTTAGACTTTAAAAAATCTCAACATATACCGGTAAGTCTATGCCATGATTCTCTTTGCAGATGTTGTAAATTGAGAGGAAAAAGTTCAGAATTGATATTCATTAAAAAAGATTGTGTGTTTGAATTGCATCGGTTATCTCCTTTTGTTTTTGCTTTTTTTTAGATTTAAATAATTAAACTTTCCGAACCACCTGTCTATTGATTTGTGTTCATTTTTTTTTTTTTTTTACTTTAACACATGTCTGATCAGTAGGCTGATCCGGAGCTTTCCATTTTCGAAATACGTCATCCGACGGAATTACGCACATGTACAGCGTTCCAGAGATTCACCGCTAGTGATAATTGATTTCGTAATTTTCCGGAACATTTCTTTAATTTAAATATTGTTTTTACTCAAAATTACCGATTTTACAAAAGGTAAAAAAGATTCGAGACAGTTCGAAGGACACAGACTAATCATTTACTTGTTGCGAATAAATCGGGTCGATTATGTTGTCTTACTATTGCCTTCGTCGCATTGGGGTCCTGCTCGAATTGAATTACCGGTATATAATTAGTGAATCAACTGCTTCACTCAATATATTAATGGTTCACATGTTTCGTTTATGCATAATCGCCAAAACACATCGCCGGGCAGAGTCTAGATTCCATTCATTGATAGTCAAGCTCCGCCTACAAGGTCTACGAATAACCGATTACGATTGGCTGATGGCGTCAATTAACGCCACGCCTACAGCACCCGTCTATCGGACTTCAGATATGGCTACTATCGATTTTTCACGCGACAGTTAACTTACGTAAACAATCAAATACATGTTATACACAGCCGAGAGGTTATAAGTCGTGACACGTGCCTTAGAAAAACTTGTCGTCCGGTGGAATCCTTTGATAGGATTTTTTGTCGTCCGCTGAGTAAAGTTGTCGTCTCAGACGACACTACTGTCGTTTCCGAGAGCCCTGGCTATTATACTTTAGGAGATATGCTCCAGACAAAATCTAAGTATTAAAAATAACAAAGGGCAATAACTCCAAAATTATGCAAGCAAGAGTTGTAGTTCTTGTGCACTGCACTTCTCCTCCATGAGATCTATCCACCCATAAAGTTTCAAGTTGATAGCTATTATATTTTAGGAGATATGCTCTGGACAAGTTTAGTGACGGAACCTCTGAATGACGGACATTGACCATTACTATATCCCTTTGCCAAAAACTGGGGGGGGATAATATAAACTTGTTGCAGCCTCTTTTTTTCTGTTTCGAGATGACTGGTTCCATATACTATTTTATGACAATCATTCAATATCCTCTATTTCCACAACATTTCTACCTAGCGAGACAATTACTTAAAATTTCAAATTAACAGAATAAATCATCGACAACATTTCCAAGTTCAGACAAGTAGAAAGTTTTGTTGTCAGGCAAACAAATTTAGCTCTTTAAACAGAACATTGCTTATTTCTTTAAGCCTATTCATGATAAATGCTCACAAATGACATGATGATAGATACCAGGACCAAGTTCATGTGACAAGGTCATCTTTAAAGGTCAAAAATTTTGAAAAATGCTGTTTCTTAATACCACTAGTTTGATCTTTCTAAATGCTTCTCTTTTAACCCTGGTCATTCTGAACCCAGAATATTCCTCCTTTGCAGGAGCTATAGACAAACACCAGCCTGCACATATGTGCAGTCTGATGTTAGTCTACACCACCTGTTTCTCATTTTCAAACTAGAATTGTCAATAGATTTAGTTTTTCAAATAAATATTGACCAACAGCTGGTTCTTTCAGTGCTTTTTGTCCTTTGATTTGATGAAAATTTTTAGGGAAAATTTATTCAGCATGACAAGGGTTAACATATATAAGGTATATAAGGTAACAGTTAATTAATATCCATACAACTAATTTGAGACTGATTCCAGTTCAAAGAAGTAAAAACATGTGTTTGTGAAACACAAATGCCCCTGCAAATGGCCACCTTTCCAAAAATTCTGCCTTGACAGATGGATGACCTTTAGCTTTGTCACACAACCTTTAAATCTGTTGCTGAATGTGAATAAAATCTATGTACATGCTGAATACAAACTTTTTATCTTGAATATGCTTGTGTAACTTTGATGCAGACAGACAGACAGATGGACAAACAAACAACAGTAAAATTATATGCCCATGATCTTTCGACATGGAGGCATAAAATAATCACTCTCAATTCTGCTGCCTTCAAATGAAACAAATATATACTTTTGATGAATGTTTAGACCATGTAAAGAACCAAGAAAAAGTTTTTAGATGGTAATCAACAGAAATACAATTAATCCTACATCCTATTGAATGGAGGCAATATAAATAATGGTAGATTAGGACAAACAAAATGTAGCCCCTACTGACCTGGGTTAAACAAGGGTTTCTTCTGTTCTAGCAAATCTATCAATTTATGTTTATTCTTTTTGTTTCTGAGCTTCTTCATTTTCTTTCTAGACAATGGTTTGGGAGCACTAGGGTCATAGTCTGCATCCATCTGTAAATCAAATGGTATCAACCAATATTAGGCAACAAAATTGTGTCAGTCTGAATTTTAGCTGACAGCAAAAGCCATGTATTCAAGGTGAGAAAAAGGTGCAAACAGTTTGCAAGCAATACCCTGCTTTGCACATGCATTTGCATGCAAAGTGGGGTATCGTTTGAAAACTGTTTTCAGTTTTGTCATCCAGAATGCAGGGCAGCCATACAGGGTAAAATATAGTAGGATAATGAGTTTATTTTGTTGAATTTGGTTTTATGTCCCTTTTAACATCTGTCAGTCATATCACAGTGGCTAGAGCAACAAAGTCCTGTTATTTCTGACACCAGTACATCCTTTCTATCATCCAGCTACTATCTATAATTGGTCTATTATTATCAATCAATTGGTGTAAGGATAGGTGCATGTGTTGGGTATCTAGGATGATGAGAAAAGTCCCATTATATTGTAACTATCAATTTTATCTTGTATCACAATATTTCCCAAAGGGTTTCCATTGCAAAGTCAGTACTTCAAGACTAATTGAGCCTGTGCATGAGATTTCCAACAATTTCAAAAATACGCAAAGTAAAGACTCTGACTAGCCTGTGCATATGCACAGTCTGACCAGAGTCTTCACTGTGCATTTAGTAGATAGATAATGTCTAAAAATATCAGGTAACTTTATATTTACAGTGTGTGGCCGTATACACTTCTCAATGTTTGCACCTCACGAATAGCTGGAAATAACACGCACAGGCTCAATTTTCATATGATCCAATTCAAGAACAATACAAAATAAGCTTAGCTAGTAACATGATGAACTGTAAACCCTTGATTTATAAGTCAAATTTAATTGAATGGGGTTTTAAGACGCTTTCAACTTTATTTCAGTTATATCCCAGAGGCTGGAGAACCTAACAATGGATCCTGGTATTTCTCACACCAGTACTACCATTACATCCTTTCCTAGCCTCCAGCTGCTATCCCAAAGGTCTACTATTACCGACTCAGAGTCAAAATTAAGCTTGTACAACAAGAGTTTCACATACAACAAGTTGTAGTGACATACTGTAATTGTTATTCTAAAACCTTGTAACATCAGCTTATTTCTAGTTTTAGTACAAGACTTTGAATAACTCTGACAATAAATTATTTGTCTCCAAACTATAAATTAGAAATTGGTTTGATTGACTGCCAGTTAACATCACTTTCAACAGTATTATTATTATGTATCAGTATATCCTTGCAAATGGTTCACCTACCAATGGTTTTCGTTGTTTTTTCACACCAGTACAATCACAACATTTCATCAGAGCCACCAGTAACTTGTACGTCCCAATTATGTGTACTACTGATAATTTGCCCATTGATGCATAGCTACAACTAGAGCTCCGCCTAGGAGTGCCTATGCTTGGCTGTTGATTGCTATATGGTGGAAAAAATCTTAGTTGGAAAAGGGGCATAGTTTGCAAAAATGCATTTAGAGTTATCTCCCTTGAAAATTAAGGTTGCTCTTTTGCTGGTAAACATGTGTGCCAAGTTTCAAGTGAATGCCTTAAGTAGAACCAGAGATATCACAAAATATCAAAGTTATCGCACAAGGACAATAACAACAACAATGATGACTACACAAGGCTATAGCCGAAAACAGCCGAGCTAAAGATGTCAAGACTATAGCAATAAGTGACAACTCTGTTAAGGCTGCAACTCTATGCAGGCTGATCTTGATCTGCAAAAGCTCTTATTACAGCAGGAATATATTGTGAAGAGTTAAAGTATTTACACAGAAATCTGGATCATCCACATGTAGACCATCATCAATATCACCCTGGCCTGTTTTACTAGCGGCAGTGCCACTTGTCCAGTCATCTAGGTTCTCCACATAATCTGAAATGGACAAAACAGAGGGTAACTGTTAGCTTCAGTGTAAGATATAGAGGATATTTGAGCCTGTGTGTGACAATTCACACCATTTCAATTGTGCGCCTAGTTTAGACTCTTCCCAGCCTGTGCGTCTGCACAGTCTGACCAGAGTCTTAATTATGCGTTTTTTGTTAAAAGATAAGGACGGGAATCTTTTAAATGCCTTACATAGCTGTCTCAGCTACTCAATTTTTAGGCCTTAAACATGTATATATCAAATTTTTGGAAATGTCACGGAAAGGCTCAATTATTTTTTTCAGTGAAAGATACATTGTGTGAATTATGAAAGATACTTTTTCAGTAGTGCCAGGCCACAAGTGAAAATGGAGCTTTAGTTGTTCCTGAAATATAAAAATTCTCTCATAGCTTGTTGTCTATAACAAACAGCCATCAGAGATATCCTTGTCTTACTCATGTTGGAGGTCACATTTCAAATGACATCTTCACAATGTCATCAAACACTCATTTGAGATAATCTGCCATCAGATCATTTCAAATATTGTTTCAAACATATAAAATGATACTATTGTGAGAAAAGGAATCTGTAACTTGATTTTGTTTTTAGACAAGCTGTTATAACCCATGTCTAGAATAAAATAGTTATTAAGCTTGCCAAGCCTGCTTAATAACATTTCTATTCCAGGCTTGCTTAAAATCGGCTGGGCTCAAACAAAATAACATGACAGATCATAAATAACTGTTTAACATGGTGACATAATAAGTAAAACAGCCAAAGCTTAAATGACCTCAGATAGCATGGAAAGAACTATGGAATGTAGGATTAATTCATTAATTCATTTGATAATTTTACCAGTTTAGCATTCAAACAATCCAGAGATAAATCTTGAAAATCTATTGGAAAAAATTTAGGGCATAGAGGTAAATCATTTATTTGAGTGTAAGATTCATTGACATTTCATTGAGTGAACAACAATAGATATATTTTCACAAGTTGCAGAGCTTTTGTTTTTCACAAACAATGATAATTCAATTTCTTTCATGCAAAAACGAGACAAAATCTTGGAATTCTTGAACAAATTTTATTAAATCATGTCATTTTGCATGTGATTGCTATCAACGTTTATGGTGACATCACTTTTTGGGCTCCACTTAGATGACATCAGATAGGTGGGAATGAACAGATACAGGATTAAATCTTTTGATAATTTCACCAATTTAGCATTGGAATTATCAATTGATGATCCAGAGATAATCTACTGGAAAACATAGTCAGGGGTGTAAAATTTTTCCTTTGTCTACTCGTCCTGTAGGACGAGTTGATTGAAAAATATACTCGTCCTTATAACAATTTCACTCGTCCAAAATTTCAGTCTTCGATGACAGACGAAAACTAGCGGTGATGAAATAAACAATGTAGACTGTGTTACGTGCTTATTTTTACAATCACTTGACTGGGTTACCTGTTACATTAATTGTAGAGCAAATCAGACTGAGTTCCCACTTTTAAAGACGCTGTGTACAGAGAACCCGTCGTGCACTTACAAATACGCGCATGCGTGAAAGAAATAAACATCCGTCAAACACTCAGGAACTCCAGTTTTACTTTCGCTTTTGAAATAAGCAACAATTACCTTTACTTTTGAGTTTTGGATAACAAATTTAATTCTTTCTTGTTTAAATAAGCACTTGTCCGGTAGGACGAGCTTATCAATTTTTTTTACTTGCCCGAAGCCAAGTGTTACTCGTCAATACGAGCGGACGAGTGAAATTTTACACCCCTGCATAGTGCTAATGAAACATCAACAAAGTTCAATTTATGTGACCCATCACACAAAAAGGAACCATCTGGCATCTCAGTAATACAAACTCTTTAATAAGAAATTGGTTCTAGAACAGGATAACCAGAACTTGCATATCAAAAAAATTTTCACTTGAGGGTAGATTTATTATTCTAGACTTAGAAAAATTAGGATAATGCAAGAAGTTTCATTCCTAGTCTGCACAGCCTGCACATTCTTACTAGGGTCAAAACTTTACGCACTACGTAGATGGTCCTTTTTCGAGCCACAGGTTACATATGGCTGATCTTCTTAAAATAATCCTAAGTATGTAACAAGCTACGAAGATCACAGAGCAGTTTATATTGTCAAATAAGTAGACCAAACACAAGACCACAGTGCAGTTTATATTGTCAAATAAGTAGACCAAACACAAGAGCACAGTGCAGTTTATATTGTCAAATAAGTAGACCAAACACAAGAGCACAGTGCAGTTTATATTGTCAAATAAGCAGACCAAACACAAGAGCACAGAGCAGTTTATATTGTCAAATAAGCAGACCAAACACAAGAGCACAGTGCAGTTTATATTGTCAAATAAGTAGACCAAACACAAAAGCACAGTGCAGTTTATATTGTCAAATAAGTAGACCAAACACAAGAGCACAGTGCAGTTTGTATTGTCAAACAAGAGCCATGTCGGACATGGCCATCCCCCGCCGAGAAAGCTTGGTAGTAAACTGAAGCCTAATAGATTAAGGGTTCTACAAAATCTAAGTCTTTAAAATAACAAAGGGCAATAACTCCAAAATTATGCAAGCCAGAGTTATAGTTCTTGTATACTGCACTCCTCTTCCATGAGATCTATCCACCCATAAAGTTTCAAGTTGATAGCAATTATACTTTAGGAGATATGCTCCGGACAAAATCTAAGTCTTAAAAATAACAAAGGGCAATAACTCCAAAATTATGCAAGCAACAGTTGTAGTTCTTGTGCACTGCACTTCTCCTCCATGAGATCTATCCACCCATAAAGTTTCAAGTTGATAGCTATTATACTTTAGGAGATATGCTCCGGACAAAATCTAAGTCTTAAAAATAACAAAGGGCAATAACTCCAAAATTATGAAAGCAAGAGTTGTAGTTCTTGTGCACTGCACTTCTCCTCCATAAGATCTATCCACCCATTAAGTTTCAAGTTGATAGCTATTATACTTTAGGAGATATGCTCTGGACAAAATCAAAGTCTTAAAAATAACAAAAATAACAAAGGGCAATAACTCCAAAATTATGCAAGCAAGAGTTGTAGTTCTTGTGCACTACACTTCTCCTCCATGAGATCTATCCACCCATAAAGTTTCAAATTGATAGCTATTTTACTTTAGGAGATATGCTCCGGACAAAATCTAAGTCTTAAAAATAACAAAGGGCAATAACTCCAAAATTATGCAAGCAAGAGTTGTAGTTCTTGTGCACTACACTTCTCCTCCATGAGATCTATCCACCCATAAAGTTTCAAATTGATAGCTATTTTACTTTAGGAGATATGCTCCGGACAAAATCTAAGTCTTAAAAATAACAAAGGGCAATAACTCCAAAATTATGCAAGCAAGAGTTGTAGTTCTTGTGCACTGCACTTCTCCTCCATGAGATCTATCCACCCATAAAGTTTCAAGTTGATAGCTATAATAATTTAGGAGATATGCTCCAGACAAAATCTAAGTCTAAAAAATAACAAAGGGCAATAACTCCGAAATTTTACAAGCCAGAGTTGTAGTTCTTGTGCACTGCACTTCTCCTTCATAAGATCTATCCACCCATAAAGTTTCAAGTTGATAGCTATAATAATTTAGGAGATATGCTCCGGACAAAATCTAAGTCTTAAAAATAACAAAGGGCAATAACTCCAAAATTATGCAAGCAAGAGTTGTAGTTCTTGTGCACTGCACTTCTCCTCCATGAGATCTATCCACCCATAAAGTTTCAAGTTGATAGCTATTATACTTTAGGAGATATGCTCTGGACAAAATCTAAGACTTAAAAATAACAAAGGGCAATAACTCCAAAATTATGCAAGCAACAGTTGTAGTTCTTGTGCACTGCACTTCTCCTCCATGAGATCTATCCACCCATAAAGTTTCAAGTTGATAGCTATTATACTTTAGGAGATATGCTCCGGACAAGTTTAGTGACGGAATGACGGAATGACGGAACCGGAATGACGGAATGACGGACGGAGAGCATTACTATATCCCCTTCGCCGATACGGCGGGGGATGGCGGGGGATAATAAGTAGACCAAACACAAGAGCACCTTGCAGTTTATATTGTCAAATAAGTAGACCAAACACAAGCCCAGTGCAGTTTAAATTGTCAAATAAGTAGACCAAACACAAGAGCACAGTGCAGTTTAAATTGTCAAATAAGCAGACCAAACACAAGAGCACAGTGCAGTTTAAATTGTCAAATAAGCAGACCAAACACAAGAGCACAGTGCAGTTTAAATTCCCAAATAAGCAAACCAAACACAAGAGCAGAGTGCAGTAAATATATTTATAGGCACTTACAATAGTGTTGCACAGACCCCTCGATTTAGATATATCCCCTTTTGATAAAATTGATAACTATTGGGCCAACTTGTTTTTGCACAGATCTAACCCTGGCATAGACTGGTCCCACTGTCAACTTTTTATGTTATTATGACATTTGATAGTGGAACTGCCTTATCTGGAGCGTAAACTGATGGCATTTCTGAGAGATTCTCTGAAATAGCGAGGCATTAATTCCCACCTGGAGCCAGAAATATGTTCGTCCATTGTGATGGTGAAATCACATGCCAAGTTTCAAGCACCTATCTTTAAAAACAACAATGATTTAGTATAGGGATGAGTGTCTTTTTCACTGCGTTTATTGGGGTATAAAGTGCAATTGGCTTAGCACATGGCAAATAACGCCCGTAGGGCGTTATGTTTAAGCCATGTGCAAAGGCAATTGCACTTTATACCCCAATAAACGCTGTGAAAAAGACACTCGGCCCTTATAATTGCAATCCTCTTGGCCTAAGAAACTATTAAAATACTCGGCTAAACATTAAAGTTTGAGTCTACTTTCTGGGCGTGTCACACAATCTATTTTTAGATCGTGTATTTCTTTTCTCGCTATCGAAGTTAAACGGCATAAAGTTAATCAAATGGTACACAAATAAACGACAATTTGACATTCGTAGAGGTACTTATGTACAAAACATAATTTTGACAATTTATTCCACATTTTAAACCGAAACTATCGTGATTGGGCTTAGCTGAGAAGGTTGCTTGGTGGTCTTCGTCGACTCACCGTAAACATCGACTCAGAAACTGAGCTGCATACTTTAAAAATAAATTCTTTCGAAAATATCTTAATTTCTAATATATTAAATAGCAATATTACGATATGGAAGGGAAACGAGGGGTTTTAAAGTTCCTACAACACAGGAAATGCAGATCGAAGATCGGGGGTTTCCCAAACCCGAAATACCTATTGCATTTTATACAGAAATAAAGTGCAATGGATTTCCCCATGTGATGCGATTTAAACCAATCAAAATTCTTTATTTTATTAGATTGCAATTATTCAAGTTTAAAGTCTGTCAGGTTAACATCTATGCCTACTACACAGATGACACCAAAGCCATCACAATAATTGAACAAAATAGCAAAGCTAAATATGATTGATCAATAAAATCTTAGATAAAGGCGATGGCCCTGTAATAGGTACGCAAGGATTTCCGCAGGAACTCGTGATCTTTCACAATGTTAATCGAGGTTACTATTAGAAAACCTCGGTTAACACTGTAAACTTTAATGACATCTGAATCATTACAGAACTTTTATGGTTCCATTACCTGAAGACTAGAAAGGCAATATCAACCTCCAACACTAAATCAACCATTATCCTTCTGAATTATTTTTTCTTAATTTTTTTCAAATAGCCTATTTTTGGAGTTTTCAACCAGGCTGGCTCAACTTTTTCCCACAAACAGCAAGTACAAATTCTGTGCAGGCTTATCCTAGCCTATACTGTCTGCAAAAGCTTATTGTATAACAGAAATATGCAGAAAAGGGTTGATTCCATACCTTCGTCGTCGGACATTTCAAACACGGGTTTTTCCACATCTCCTGTTTCCACATCATAGTAGTCATCATTAAACTGCTTCTGTAATCATTCAATAATCAATAAGGTCATATTGTTACAAAGATTTTCGAGGGTATAAAATATTGAAGGAAAAGAATGAATTGCTTTTACAAGTATATAAATAAGTACAGTAAAACTTCTGTTTCTCAAACATGGGTACTCTCAAACACTAGGGAAAATTCGAACACACATCTTAGTCTCTGCAAATTTAGCTCATAATTCATCATGTGCAACCTCAGAAAACTCATATACAGAAACTGATAACATTCTTCAGTCTGGAACTTAAACTAGCTGTATATTTTATCTGAAAAAAATAAAATGAACAAAGGGACTGTCTCTAATTATAAAATGTCAAATTAAGCCATTTTCACACATTTCAACTTGTAATCCTTTCTTGACGGGTCCCTTTCTTCGCACCTTACTATCAATTACGCACCATACATCATAATAACCCATACCATGAAAAATACACTGTTCAATTTAATTGATTGAAATCATTGTTTGGCTATCTGCTCTTCAAATCTTTGCACATTCCTTACTAAGTATTGCCTTTTATTGAAATTTTGGTGACTAGTTTACCCAGCGATGTCAAAAAACCAGTAAGTAATGCCTGCTATAAAGTCTGACAAGAAGTTTAACTGTATCAAATTACAGAAACATCAAAACCAGAGACTACTTGGAAGGTTTAACTGTATTTGTAATAAATAAAAGATCATGAATGGTTCATTATTACTTAGCAGGTTAGTAGCCATAATAAATATAATGTTGAATCCAAACCATCAATGCTCTCCTTGTCTAAATAAAGACTCTAAACAAGAGCATCGCCTATGGGTGCCAACACCCGTCAGGTACTAGATAATGCAAAAATTCAAATGGAAAAAGAGCATAACTCTAACGAAAAATCTTTCAGAGTGATCCCCCTTGATTGCTTGGATAACTCGTGATGGTAAACACACACACATGCCAAGTTACATGTAGATTTCTACATTATCAACACAGATATGAATAAGGTTAAATGATGTCACACCTTTGCCAATGCCAACAACAAAGCCAGTGTACAAGGTAATTGCGATACCTTCATTTTCAACGATGGTTTCTCCGGCCTTTTGCAACCGTGGTTTCATAAATAGGTTATAAAATTTCATTTAGAGAAATTTGTAGCGTGCAACTTCTTTAAAATCAAACCGATCTAAACTTGTTGTTTGGTAACTGATTAAGTTATCACTAATAAGGTTCCCAATACTAACCTCCATCATTTTATCATAATGATCTGGATCAAAATCTTCTTCAATGTCATCCTCATTAAAGCCAAGAGAATCATTTCCTGTCACTTCCTTCAGCTTCTCAATTTTGGCAAGAATTTCTTGACGTTTTAGATTCTTCAGCCTTTTTAGTTCTTCTTTCTTTTTATCCTTTTCCTGCAATATAAATACACTTTCTTGTTTTCCTTGTTGCCTGCAAATGCTCACAGTTAGCCATGAGTTGTTGTTTTATTATCAATAGTACATCATTTTAACATATTAAAAGGACTTCACTCTGTCTGAAAGTAATAGGCATTGTACGACAGATGACCGTAGACTTAGTATCTCCAAATGCTTATCAATGTGATCTATCACCTTGCCATATATGAGACATTTAATTTGAATGGGCCTGAAGTAATTTGAAGAGTACATTTATTTGGTTAAGTTAGCCCAGACGAATAGACAGAATTATAGACTACACTAAGCCAAAATTTAAGGGCATAATTAGCAAAGCTGCATTTAAATCTATTTGTAGATGCCTTGTATAAAGTCTGATATTTCAAGACCACTCGCACAATATCCTATAACTATGTCAAATACTAAAATGACATATTTTTTCAAGTTAAAAATTTGTTTACAAGCTGTTTTCATATATTTGTTTCAATTACATGGTCATCTTTGTAACTTGTTACATAATTATCAGAAGTGGTTTTTCTTCTGATAATTGCATAAAATGTATCTTTTCAGGTCGTTAAAGGCATACATTAACAAACAAAACCTGGGCGTTAACGAGAGAAAATGTGGATTAATTAGTAAATTCACATGCCGTTAATACCCGGCTTTTAAATCTAAATTTTCTTGGTCTTGGCCTATACACTTTATCAGTTTCCTTGTCCAACATTATTATATTGAGCATACCTAAAGATGTTACTCTAAATCCCGCATTAAATTGTGTGACGTCATAAATTTACCCAGCAACATTGGTCTAAACAAGATGGACGTTGTAATGCATGACGGCATATAAGTAGGTTTGTTACTGGTTTTATATCGTCTTCATGAAATTATTTTACTCTTATCTATCTTTATATGCAATAATAGCGTCAATTCATGCTTTTTCGGGCGTTAATATTTGCAGAGACCATCAAAATGCTTTTAAACTCTCGTGCTTTGCACTCGGGAATTAAACCATTTTTTGGGTCTCTGCAAATGTTAACGCCCTCAAAAACGTGAATTAACCCTAAATTAATTAAATCTCTTTTGTTTAGATAAAGTCAAGCTACATACCAATTTCTTTCTGTCTTTGATGGCTGTTCTCTTTTCAGCCCTCTTATTATCCTTCTGTCTAATTAAATGTTTATTTCCTCTTGGGAAGGTTTTAACCTATAAATATATACACAGTAATAACAATGTGGCATTTTAACACCAAACTGACTAACTTTGCACTGAGAAACTGAGAGAAGAAACGATTTTTTACTTATTTCTCTTACTTTTAAAAGTCATCAGTTAGCATAATATTTTGATGGCTCAGTGCAAAACGGTTATAGCTGCCTATAAACATATAAGCAGTTAAAACCATTTTGCACTGAGCCATCAATTTGCATCCTACTATGAATTAGTTTACAGAATCTGAATATCACTTAATAAACCTCATTTTTAATCCTTTGATTAGAACTAGAGTTTTTTTACACAGCAAGATAGATGTTTATTTTTTCATCCTAATCAATGCTGAATCTAGTTCTTTTACACAAATTGCTCATTTATGACTATTTTCAACCAGTCTAGCCCTTCTAGTGTCTTCAATGGTTTTCTGAGGTCTGACCTGTTGATCTTGCTCTTGACCCAACATGACTCGATTTCTAACAAATTTGAGATTTCAATAAGACAATCAAATTGATCAATTTTCTGGTTGATTAGGCAATAAACTTACCTCTAGAATGTCTACAGGGTAAATTGTGATAACAAACAATGGATGCCATACACACACAAAAGCTATCCTTGATCACTTTGTACTCAGGTAAGCTAAACAAGAGCACCACCTAGGGGTGCCTTGGATCGGCTGTTGAGTGCTGGATAGTGAAAAAAGTTCTGTCGAAAAAGGGGCATTATTTTCACAAAATGCATCTAGAGTTATTCCCCCTTGTAGTATAGGTTGCTCTTTTGATGGTGAGCATGTGTGCCAAGTTTCACGATGATGATGATGATGACAACACCATGGCTCTAGCAATACCTCAGGTTTTCCAAAAAAACAGCCAAGCTAAAAAGCAGGATCATGTTAAAATGGGTTGTCTGACCTCTGTGCACCCTGCTTCCTCCGATCTGAAATTCTGTTTATCTTCACCTTCAGCTTCATTCTCACCATAAACAACTTCATCATAACTCGGAATTCTGTAAATAACATTCTCTATATACACACAAGGAGTTATTTCTATCATACAATTTCATTAAATTTTCATTGTGGATACTAATTGGAATCATCTTATAAATAAATAGAGGATAATCGTTTGTTTCAGTGTAAGATCGATTTATATTTCATTGAGCTTTTTTGTTCACAAAATGAAAGATTAATCGATCTTACTCGAAAAATAAACGATTATTCTATTTCTTTCATGCAAAATTGAGACAAAATGTGAAATTTCTATGACATATTTTCGTGAAGCGCGTCATTTTGCGCGTGATTGCTATGCAACGTTCATTGTGACGTCACTAATTTTGCCCCGCATAGATGACGTCAGATAGGATGAAAAGCACGAAAGTCGGGTATAAGTTTTTGATAATTTCACTGCCTTTGTAGTGAGATTAACAAGTGATAATCTACCGTTATTTCTCGATAAACCACCGAAAAGCATTAAAGAAATTTTCTTTATACATACAAGGATTAAATTCAATTATATGTTCATTAAACCCTATGTTGTTGTACTCATTGGAATTGTCTTCTCGAGATGATTCTAGTGAGTATCCTTAATATACTTTTTGCTGTATATTTGAAGTCTATCCATATACAAGTTGTTTTTTTATAATAATAATAACTAGAAAGCCATGAATGGCTTGAGTCGCTCCACAGGCTTGAAATTTTTGAAAAGCAATAAAAGTTTTCACTAGATTTTTAGATATTTTGGGTTCCACTGATGTTGAAAATGATTTTCAAATTTTCAACTAAATAACATATAGAGAAATGACCTCCGCCAATAAACAACATATTTTTCATCAAATCACAATACTTTTTGGCTGCATGATAATGGGTCACCCAAAGATCATACAAAAAAAGTATGATTGATATCCATCAGTTACATTCTGAGGAAATGATTTTTTAAGTTTCCACAATATAACATATTGAGAAATGATTGATTGATTGAATGGGGTTTTACACCGCTTTCAACATTATTTCAGTTATATCGCGGCGGCCGGAGCACCTAACAATGGATTCCTGGTATTTCTCACGCCAGTACTACCATTACATCCTTTCCTAGCCTCCGACTGCTATTTCACATAAGTTTACGATTAATATTGAGAAATGACCTCCACCCATAAAATAGATATTTTTCATCCAATCACAATAATTTTTGACTGCATGATAATGGGTCACTCAAGGATCATTCCAGTGAAATTTGGTTGATATCCATCAATTACATTCTGAGAAAATGATATTCAAAGTTTCCACTAAATAACATATAGAGAAATGACCCTCGCCCATAAAAGACATATTTTTCATCCAATCACAATGATTTTTGGTAGACTGATAAAGGGTCACTCGAGGATCATTCCAGTGAAATTTGGTTGATATCCATCAGTTACATTCTGAGAAAATGATTTTCGTAGTTTCCACTATTTAACATATAGAGAAATGACCTCCGCCCATAAAATTCATATTTTTCATCCGATCACAATAATTTTTTGTAGACTGATAAAGGGTCACTCAAGGGTCATTCATGTAAAATTTCATTGGTAACCATTAGAATCTGAGAAAACTCACTTTTTACCATATTTGGAAATTAGCCACGCCCATTAAATCCATGTTTTTCATTGGATCAAAATTTCTTGAACAACTTAAAAAGAGGGACACCCAAGGATCATTTGTGTGAAAGTTGGTTGAAATTCATCCAGTAGTTTCTGGGGAGAAGACTTTTAAAGAAAAAGTTTACGACCGGACGCACAGACACACTGACGCACGCACAACGGACACAGCGCCATGACAATAGCCCCAGTGGCTTTCAGCCAGTGGAGCTGATAATAATAATAATAATAATAATAATGGACATTTATAAAGTGCTCATCCAAAAAAATTCAGGCGCTTAGCAGCTGTACAAATTAAAATGCTTACATAAAACATTAAACATTCTGACAAGCAATTTCTTCTTTTTCCACACTATTTTCTACCCTACTGAATGGTTATTTTTCAAATTAAATCCAATTTCAATTTTCGTCTGCAAAACCTTTGAGTTTGGACAGGTCCAAAATTGTGTAAAACAGGAAAGGGTTAAGAGCTTTTTGAAAGGCTTGTAATGACTCAGTGTGTCTGATATTTGACGGCAGGGAGTTCCATCGCTCCAGAGCACAGTATGAAAAGCTTCGCTCACCATAAATCTTAAGACAGAATTTGTAACAATACTTAAAGAAGGAATGCATTAACATTTAAGTTGCAAATGGTTCTGTAGAAATCATATTGTAATCAGGGGTGTGTAAATACAGATTTTCTCCTCTTGTCAAGTAAAATGTGATGTTCTACTTCTCCAGGACCTAAATGAACAAACGAATGTGACACCCACTACAGTTAATTCTTGGCTGCAGGTGCTTGATAAAGCAAAAATACGAAGTCAAAAAAGGGAAAATTTCTTAAAACCAGAGCAACACCTATGGCGCCTACGCTTGGCTGTTTAGTGCTGGACAATAGCTTAAAAATCTAAGTCGAAAAAAATGGCATAAATTGAACAAAATGCATCTACAGTTATCCCACTTGATAGTAAAGGTTGTTCTTTTGATGATGAACATGTGTGCCAAGTTTCAAGTGAATGCTTTCAGTAGAACTAGAGATATCACAAAATGTCAAAGTTTCCAACAATAACCACAACAATAACAACACCAAGGCTATAGAAATACCATGTTTTTTTTCTCTGAAAACAGTGGAGCTAACAATTTTTCCAGAGTTACCCCCCTTTATAGTCTGGATAGCTCTTGTGATAGTAAACACACATGTCAAATTTCGTGTGATATCTCCAATAACAAGTGATATGGCAAAAGTTAAATGCCAACATCTCATTCTTGAATATCTGGCAGTCATAGCACAGTGGTAGACCTTCAGACTATCATTCAAAAGGTCCTGGGTTTGGCACCAGACAGCAGCAATGGCAGCAACAGCAGGTGCACAGATTGGCCAGAAGCTTTGATTTAAGCACCTGTGAAATTGTTGTAAATGTTTTGCTCTGGCTCAAATATTATTTACCTAGATTTATCCTTTTCTAGATAACTTTGTCCAAGTATGTAGTTCTTCAAAAACTCCTGACGATCTTCTATACTTGAAATATCTTTGGTGCTTAGTGGCTCCTGTAAACAAAATTTTATTGATCACTTACAGGGCTACAGATAGAGTTTTTTTTTAATTTTAGATAAAAGTATTTAAAAAATATTAGCACAAACTCTATGTTGTTGGTACTCGTTAGAATTGTTTTCAGATGATTTTAATGAGTAACCACAACATAGGATTTCATTTAGAAATAAAGATTTTAGATTGGCTTTATCCCCTCTTATCTATACCTCTGACTACAATAATTGTGCCTGTGTGTGACATTTCCAACAATTTGAAATGAGCGTGAGTTGCAAACATTGAGCAGTGTAGTCGGCCACCTACTGTAAATATAATGTAATCTGATAGTGTACAACTACTTTGAGATTTATCTACCTACTAAACGCATAGTGAGGACTCTGGTCAAACTGTGCGGATGCACAGGCTGGGTAGAGTCTTTGCCATATATATGAACTTGTTGGAAATCTCACGCAAAGGCTCATATAATACATAAATTGAATTTGTAACAGAAATGAATCTAGACTTGATGAAACTTTCATTACTTCAGGAAGGACCAACTCCTCAACCTTTGACAAACATGAGGCCAATAATTCTAGAAATTAGCCTATTAGAAGTCTTATAATTGTTTTGAGACGTGAATTATCTCTAATTCTAACAGAAATTCAACATTGATTGGCACTTATTCATATTCACATCCAAAAGGAAATTTTGTTCCAATCTTTCTAAAATTGGACCAGATTAAACCTTGTCATGCTCATACAGGAATATACTAATTTTGGCAGGAGGTATAAACAGGGATCAACCTGCAGTCTGATCTTAGTATACATCACCTGATGTCACTTTTTAAACAAGAAAAGTTGAAAAGCTAGTATTCTCAAAAAAAAAAATACTAATAGTTAGTTCATTCAGAACTTTCAGCACTTTTATTTAAATTTAATTTTGCCAAGGTTTTTATTCAGCGTGACAATTGTTTTAAATGTTGTCATGCTAACTGCAAACAAACGTACTGCTTCAATTCCAATCTCCTCCCTTTTCACTTTTTTTGAGGTTTGTTCATGGTCTCTCATCCATTCCTCCTGTTCTTTTTCCTCCGCCTTTATTTCATCCACCGTCCTCTTCCTCCTTACAAACAGACCTCCACCAAATCCATCATCATTGTCACTGTCATTGTCTGATCCAACCACCGCTTGTACAAACCTTAAATTATATAAAGTAAAAGACTCTTTCGATTCCAAATAGACTTGGATTCTTTGTTACAGGTGCTGACTTGATTTTCTGAGTTTGCCCTTTTGCCTAAGATCTTAGTGGAACTATGATAAAATCAATTTCTGAGCTTAATAAAACTGTGATATTATTGATTGCTGTTCTGATCTTTGCGGATCTTATCATAAGAATGACTGCTTTATCAATACTATTTGAGCCATTTCTTAACATTTAGCACAGTCTTAGTTTCAATCTTGGCACCATACTGTCTGAATAGATTTAAGAATAGTCTTAATCTATTTTCATTAAATCCTTTGTCCATCTTCCCCCTCTTGTGTCACAAGACACACCTGTTCACAGCTGGATGTTCAAGTAAGAAAACAACAAAGGGAATAACTCAAAAAATAAGCTAGGAAGAATTACGGTTCTTGCACATTGCAAAGTTTCAAGTCAATTAGACATAAGGTGACAGAGTTATGGTCTGGACAAAGAAGTGGACGCCACCTGCCTGCCTGGACTACAATCACAATATACAACCCCTTTCGTCGGGCGTGTAAAAAAGTCAACAGAAAACTTCTAGGACTAAAAGTGCAATAACAAAGCATTAAAGTCAAAACATGTATTTTGATGGGACTCAGATGAAATTAATCTTTTTAACCCTTTCCTATTTTACAAAATTTTAGACCTGTCCGAATTCAAAGGTTTTGCAGACGAAAATTTAAAGTGGATTTAATTTGAAAAATATTCATTCAGCAGGGTAGAAAATCGTGTGGAAAAAGAAGAAATTGCTCGTCAGAAGCAATTTCTTCTTTTTTCACAATGTTTTCTCAATCATAAAATCACAGGCACGTAAAAAGCAGGGATTGAACAGGATAGGGTTAATCAATATTGTAGGCTTTCATTTCCTCAAGAGTTATATGATAAATAATTCTAGGCTTACTCTTGTCTAAGTTGCTCTTGTTCTTGATGGAAGGTTTTCATAACCTCAAGAGTTATATAATAACTTATTCTAAACTTACTATTGCCTAAGTTCCTCTTGTTCTTGATTGCAAGTTTACATATTATCTTAAAACTATACAAATATCCGTGTGATAACAAGCCGTATGATATTTTTTATGATATCACATAGTTATTTTTAGAACAACAATATAATGCGGTTATTTTTAGAAACTTTCATTTCAGTTGGAAACATCGACAAAAACGAGACAAATAGAGGTTATAAGATAAATATAATACATACTAAGTGTATTGTATGAAAAAAATATCTAACTTGGTTGTGAGAATTGATAATTGTCTCGGCAGAGCCTCGACAAAAATCAATTCTCCCAACCTCATTAGATATTTTATTTCATACATAACACTTAGTATGTATTATATATTTCTCAAAAGTTATATAATCAATAATCCCAGGCTTACTCTTGTCCTGTCCAAAGTCCTCCTGTTCTTGATTGCAGGTTTTCATATCCTCAAGAGATATATAATAAATAATTCTAGAATTACTCTTGTCTAAGTTCCTCTTGGTCCTAAATGCAGGTTTTCATATCCTCAAGAGATATATAATAAATAATTCTAGAATTACTCTTGTCTAAGTTCCTCTTGGTCCTAAATGCAGGTTTTCATATCCTCAAGAGATATATAATAAATAATTCTAGAATTACTCTTGTCTAAGTTCCTCTTGGTCCTAAATGCAGGTTTTCATATCCTCAAGAGTTATATAATAAATAATTCTAGAATTACTCTTGTCTAAGTTCCTCTTGGTCCTAAATGCAGGTTTTCATATCCTCAAGAGTTATATAATAACTTATTCTAGACTTACTCTTGTCTAAGTTCCTCTTGTTCTTGATTGTATGTTTTCACATCCTCTGGCTCAAAATCTTCTTCATCACTACTTATAATCCTAAAATTAGATCATTATAGAATAAAATAACTGTATAGTAGGTGCTATCTTCAGTTCCTTAGCAGTCAGTTGAAAAATTTGAGCTTAACCCTTGTCATGCTAAATAAAATTTGGCTAAAAATTTTCATCAAAACCAAAGCGCAAAAAGCACTGAAAGCATCAACTAGAGGTCAATTTTTAATTGAAAAACTAAATCTATTGACAATTCTGGTTTGAAAGTGAGAGACAGGTGGTGTAGACTAACATCAGACTGCACATATGTGCAGACTGATGTTGGTCTATAGCTCCTGCCAAAGCAGTAATATTCCGGGTTCAGCATGACAAGAGCTAAGCTACAAACACCAACTAAAAGAATAATTACAACCGTTGCAAAGCTGACTCATGCATACACATCTCACCCGTAGACAATGATATCCTCTGTCTGCACTTTAAGCATTACTAGAAATTTTAATTCTATAAAGAGCATCTCTTAAGACTCAATTGACAGTACCCTCTCTTCAAATAGTGATTTCCGAACAGGTCAAACTTGGCCCAAGTGTGACAACAAGCAGGTTTAGGAATCTGGCATAAATGCCAATAGTTTCATCCTAATTCTTGCCCTTTCATCATGAAATCTATCATCTTGAGATGTCGCATATATGGGTAAAATCCTTGCTTTTGATGATAAATGACTAATTTTATTTTAGTTGTGTCTATCAAGATTCGGGGATTCTGTTTTGCTGCAAAAAATTGGTTTTATTACTCAATGAAAACAATTTTGAGTACACAGCTATATTGTTAGCTTCCATAAAAAGTAGTTCAATAAGATTTCTCTTTGTGTGGATAAATCTTTGCTTTTTTCTCCAATGATGTTAAATAATGAGACATGAAGTGAGTATTTGTTGATTTCATGGATGTATGAAACAAACAAGAGTTGTCAGAAGACAACATAGCTCGCCCTATTGGATGCTTGTCACATAGATATATGCAAAATCATGTACCTTGGAAGGAAGCTATTGGAAGGGGGGAGAGGGTATTAAAAAGATCTAGGGAGCCTGAGGATATATAATTTGACAAGACCTGAAGACAGATTGTATAATTAGAAATTAATTGATATCATTCAAGAATAAACAACTTTAATGTTCCTTTTTTATATTTGAAATGTGAGAGTATTCATTTTAACCTATGCCATATATTATGAAAATATATATTATGAAATATATATATAAAGGACCTTGGTCTCTGGTGAAAGCCTATCACCTGGTGAGTATGTAAATGAAGTAATGATGTCCCTAGGTGAAAGCTTCAGTAAATATAAGCAAGGTTAAAGTTTTGGTTAAAGTTTTTCAGTTTAAGTTTTTCCCAAGTCCATAAAAGGTCAAGGTTAAGGTCAAATTATCAAGGACCTTGGTCTCTCGCAAAAGGCTTTCACCTAATGAGTATGTAAATGAAGAAGCGATGTCCCTAGGTTAAAGCATTCAGAAAATGCTAGCAAGGTTGAAGTTTTTGGTTAAAGTTTTAGGTTAAAGTTTTTCTAAGTCCACAAATGGTAAAGGTCAAGGTCAAATTGTGAAGGACCTTGGTCTCTGGTGAAAGCCTATCGCCTGGTGAGTATATATATGAAGTAATGATGTCCCTAGGTTAGAGCATTAAACAATATATGCAAGGTTAAAGTTTTTGGTTAAAGTCTTCGGTTAAAGTTTTTCTAAGTCCACAAAGGGTCAAGGTCAAGGTCAAATTGTCAAGGACCTTTGTCTCTGGTGAAAGCCTATCACCTAATGAGTGTGCATATGAAGTAATGATGTCTCTCGTTAAAAGCTTTCAGAAAATATAAGCAAGGTTAAAGTTTTTTTGGTTAAAGTTTTTGGTTAAAACTTTTTTGAAAGGGCCAAGGTCACAGTCTAAAGGTCATTTCGACATGGATGTTGGTCTCAAGTGAAAGCCTATGCCCTAATGAATGTTGCTGTAAAAAATAAAGCCTCTAGGATAAATATTTATAGAAATGAAAAACTTTAACCTAATGCTGACGCTGACACCGACGCTGACGCCGACATCCAAGGGTATGACAATAGCTCTTCCGAGACTTTCGTCCTGGGCGAGCCAAAAATCACACTAATGTATGAATTTACTTCACGTATTCATACAATGTGATTAGGTTTTTACTTTCCTACCTTCATGAAATCAATGAATACTCTTTTCGTCTCTTAAATAAACAGATGAATCACAAAATAGAGAAGTAAAAGTTAGGTAACCTACCCTCCTTTTTCTAAAATCAGTTTTCTCTCATAATCTTTCATAAACATTGGTTTCTCTTTTTTCTTTTCTGTTTTAGGTTCATTATTAGAATCATCTTCTTCTACAATAAAATAAGGACTAAACATTAAAGTCAAAATTGAAAGAAGCTATAGATGACATTTAGAGAATTTGAATTTTGCTTCAAACGAATTGAGTCTGTGCGTGGGATTTCCAACAATTTCAAATATGCTCAAAGCAAACACTCTGACCCGCCTGTGCATCTGCACAGTCTGACCAGAGTCTTCACTATGCATTTAGTAGATAGATAAGGTCTCAAAGTATCTGTAGGCCATCAGGTACCTTCATATTTACAGTTTGTGGCTGTCAATGCTACTCAATGTTTGAACCTCATGAATGTTTCAAATTGTTGGAAATGTCACACGCAGGCTCAATTGTCACTATTGGGACATTTCAAACAGTTTAGCTCAAGAATTTCCTATAACGATGAAATTAAAAGCAGCCAATGCTCAGACTGCATGTCTGTGTAGGCTGAACTTAGTCTCTTTTGTCTGCCCAAGCTGTGTGTAGTCCAGGAATATATTATGAACATAGCAGGAAGGGTAAATCTAATGGTGATCCTCAAACCTACCGGCAAACAAACAGAAATACAAGCAAATATAGGTCGTCAAATATGCCACCAATCATTTCCATGTTGGAGTGAAAGTCTTGTGGTTTCTTTTCTAATTCAAGAAATATAGACCCCTTGACTGTGAATTTTTCCATGCTGCAAATCTCCTTTACTTCATATCTTTATAACAGATTCATATGAAATATGAATATCTTATAAAGATATGAAGACAATAAATTCTGATACATACATCATATTCAGCAATTTCTAGAAGGCATATTGAAAATAAGTTGTCAAAATGACCCCCTAACAGACTAAGGGGTCAAAATAGGATATCTTTAGATTTTTGAGGGTCAAAACACTGCTTTAAGGGTTAAGCACAAGCACTGGTAACATAAATCTCTTTCGGTTAGGAAAAAAATTCAAGAGAATGGAAGAAAATGCCAATATCCTGTTTTCTACAATTTTATGAAGGTAACTCTGGGGATCATATGATTGCGTTTGTTTGAATGGGTTTTTACACTGCTTTCAACAATTTTTTTATTCATATCCCGGAAACTTGAGTATCTTACAATGGATTCCTGGTATTTCTCATACAAGTGCAACAATTCCTAGCCTGCAGCTACTATCCTACATAGGTCTTCGATTATCAACCTGTTAGTAAAAGACAAATAGTTTGAGCGGATAAGTACAGCTGTCAGGAACCAAACCCAGGACCTTTAAAATGATAATCCAATGCACTTCCACTTAGATAAGACCGTGACTGACAATTTGAAACACAACATGTATACATTAAAGGAATCTTTGATAAGTTCTCTTAAGTCAAAGTCATTTAGCAGGGTTTGATTCTGAGGGGAGTCCCAGACTCCCAGGCTCCTTATTTTGTGGGTAGGACTCCTTTATTTTGCAAGTTAGGCGTCTGATGATGACCCAGCTAGCTAGTCATTGAAATCACAGGTTTCCTAAATTTCAAGAGCACCTCCTACGGGTGCCTACGCTCGGCTGTCGAGTGCTGGATAGTTGGTAAAAAATCTCAGTCGAAAAAGGGCATAATTTGCACAAAATGCACCTACAGTTATCCCCCTTGATAGTATAGGTTGCTCTTTTGATGGTGAACATGTGTGCCAAGTTTCAAGTGAATGCCTTCAGTAGAACCAGAGATAGAACAAAATGTCAAAGTTTGCACATGACGACGACATGTAGACAATGACCACAACAACACGGAGGCCATAGCAATACCTTGGGTTTTCTCCGAAAACAGCCGAGCTAAAAATATTCAATATTACTCATCATATAGTTTTATTTTCGGCTTATGCCTCCTTCAGAAAGTCATTCTCATTTTGTCATAATTTCAGATTTCTTTATTACAAATTTTGTAATACAAAAGTCATCTCATATAACATTAATCGTCGGCTCCGTTCTATAAGGACGTATATGCAAAATTCCATTTTTTCTTTTACTGCGTTTTCGCACACATATGATATTCCCGCGTCTTTTGCGAAGATGCTGGACCTGATAGCTAATTGTATCCCCCAAAAAAGCTTCTTGAACTTGTAAGATACGTCATTTCGCACCGGAAGTGGTCGAAATGTGAAGTTCGAAAATGACTTATTGACAAATATGATAATTGTTCATGTTTCCTTATGATAAAAGTTTATTTTTAAAGATCAGTTTGAAAAAGAACACAACCTTTACCCAGGCCAGATAATTCCTGTGTCTCAGTTACATACATAAAAATTGTTACATGCGTTTTTCACTTTTTTTGAGAAACGTCTCACTCAACTGCTTTCAGGGTCTCGTATGCACCCGAAAAGAATTTTTTACAGGCGATTTGTCCTATTTCTTATATAACATCAAATCTAATTAGTTTTTTTTTATCATGCATTTATCTTTTATGCCTTTTTTCGTCTATACAGCATTTTGTTCCGTAAAAATTAAGTGAAAAAATGACGTACTTGACGATTTTTTTGTTGTTTTTCTTAAATAACTCATTATAGAGGCAAAATTTAATGACGGCAGATAATATATAGTGATTCGATTTAAAATGTTTTTGACCAATATGGTTGTACTAGTGTCTATAGGTAAAAAGATATTAAGTTTTTTCCTTCTCCTGAAAAGTAGGCTTTTCCCGTATTCGTCCTTATAGAACGTAGCTGACGAATTTTGCTAGTATCTACAAATCATTCTGAAAGAAAACTATCTTATAATTTGGGAGGAACTATTGTGGAAAAGAAGAAATTGCTTCTAACAAGTAATTTCTTCTTTTCTGCAATGTCATCTTCATTAATGAAAATTCTAACTCCTTATTTTAACACTATCCTGTTTTACAAAATTTTGGACCTGTCCAAATTCAAAGATTGTATGAAGCAATTTCTTCTTTTTTCACAATATTTTCTCAATCATAAAACCACAGGCATGTAAAAAGCAGGGATTAAACAGCAAAGGGTTAAGTTAAGTTATAAGAACATAAGAAAATAATCAAACCTTCTTTTGGTTCAGTAAAGAAGTGGTAGTCCTTCTGGTAGATTTTAGGATCCTTATTCTTCAAAGCTTCAAGTGTTTTCAGCCAGTCTTCTTGCAGTTTGGGGTTGGTGAGCTATAAACAAAATGAAGAAAAATATTCTGTTAAATTACAACAAGAGATGTTTGTAAAACATTTATGCCCCCCCCCCCATAAAAGCAGGTCAAAAGCCTATTCTTAACAATCAACAAAGGGCTTTAACTCACAAAATATGATGGGTAGAGTTATGGTTTTTGCACACCACACTTCTCCTCAAATGAGATCTATCCACCTATGAAGTTTTGTGATTCTAGCTTGCATACTTTTTGAGATATGCTCTGGACAAAAAAACGGTCTACGGAGAGACTGACCGACTGGTGCAAAGCAATATACCCCCTCTTCTTCAAAGGGGGGCATTTAATAATAAATAAAAGAAGCAGTTTGCATGGATAGAAGAGCATGAATTCTTGTAAAAAAAAAAAATTGTCAATAATATTGACAATATAAGTAATTTAATCTTCATTATTGCCATTTATCTTAAAACTATAAAAATATCCGTGTGATAACATCCCATATGATATTTTTTTATGATATCACATAGTTATTTTTAGAACAATGATATGCGGTTATTTTAAGAAACTTGCATTTCAGTTAGAAACATCAACGAAAACAAGACAAGTAGAGGTTATAAGATAATTATAATACATACTTAGTGTATTGTATGAAAAAAATATCTAACTCAGTTGTGAGAATTGATAATTGTCTCGGCTGAGCCTCGACAATGATCAATTCTCCCTACCTCGTTAGATATTTTTTCTCATACAAAACACTAAGTACATATTATATATACTCTATTAGCAATATTGTCAATCCTTTACATAAGCTTTCACTTTGAACAGTTATCTTCAATGTTTATCTAGTCTAGTCTAAGCTGCCGTCATAGGGCATTGGGGGCATGTTGAACTGTCATCTAAAAGGTACTGGGTTTGATTCCTGACGGCAACAATCTTCCTTTTTGGGTATTTGTCTTCCACCAATGGGTTGATAATTGTAGACCTATGTGGGATAGCAGTTGGAGGCTAGGAAAGGTTTTAATGGTAGTACTGGTGTAAGAAATGACAGGAATCTATTGTTAGGTGCTCCAGCTTTAGCAATATGAATGATAGATTGTTAAAAGCAGTGTTAATGCTTATTTATCTAAGAGATTCTACATTTCATTAAGCGGGAGAATAATATAAGACTTTATTGTTGTGCCTTTCAGGCATTGCATCTACAGTATGGTTCAACTTATGATACAGTCTTCTGCTGGGTTCAAATGCAAAATTATCTTCTTATTTTATGTAAACACCTTTAGTGATCTCAAATAAGAGAACTGCAAATTTAAAATTGCATTGCTAACTAATTACTGTTTTGAATATCATGTACCTCTAATTGTCATTGTACTATTATATTTACTAATAAAAGTCATTGTTGTTGTTGTTGTTAAACCCAATACAAACATATAGTCTTGTCTGGTTTCTTAGAATAAATTCAAGGGACAGACTTCAAGAGTTTTTCAATACCAACTGATTTTTTTCTAACCCATCTTTTCTGGGTTAAGAAATTGGAAACCTAAGTTTTGGAAATGAACCCCTACAATTCTGATCTTTATTTTCTATTAATCATTTGAAAGAATATCTAGTGAGGAAAATCTCCCTGACCTATTTAATAAACCATTCTCCCGTTATTACAGCATTCCTTCTGTACACAAAGCTTTGAAAGGCAGTATAGACTAAGACCAGGCCTCATAGACATGCAGTCTAATCTTAGCCTACACTCCCTGCTTATTACCTAATTATTGTGGTAAAAGGTAAAGCTAGTTTGATACAAAATTTAAATGAAGTAGGATAATTCCTACTGAATTTAAATTTTATTCCAATCACAAGCCAATTTTCAAATTACTTCAACCATTATTGCTCAAGGTTTTCACACAATTATTAACCCTTGTCCTGCTGAACCCTGGAATATTCCTGCTTTGGCAGGAGCTATAGACAAGCATCAGCCTGCACATATTTGACGTCTTATGTTAGTCTACACCACCTGTTTCCCACTTTCAAACCAGGACTGTCAAGATTTAGTTTTTCAAATAAACAAGAGCACCACCTACGGGTGCCTACACTCAGCTGTCGAGTGCTGGATGGTGGGAAAAAATCTAAGTCGAAAAAGGGACATAATTTGCACAAAATGCATCTAGAGTTATCCCCCTTGATAGTATAGGTTGCTCTTTTGATGGTGAACATGTGTGCCAAGTTTCAAGCGAATGCTTTCAGTAGAACCAGAGATATAACCAGAGATATAACAAAATGTCAAAGTTATCGCATGACAACGACGACAACAACAACGATGACGACATGGAGGCTATAGCAATACCTCGGGTTTTCTCCGAAAACAGCCGAGCTTAAAATGACCTACAGTTGGTACTTTCAGAGCTTTTTGCCCTTTGATTTTTATGCAAATTTTTAGCTAAAATTTATTCAGCATGACAAGGGTTAATAAGAAGGATGGGATAGTAGGCCAAGATCAGGCTGTATATCTGGGAAGGACGATATAAGTTTAAATTATAAGTTTGTTTGTTTGTTTTTTTATTTGTTTGTCTGTATGGGGTTTCAATAACCTTTCAGCCATATTGCAGCAGCTGGAGCACCTAACAATGTTTTCTCGGTATATCTCACACCAGTACTTACCATTACATCCTTAAATAGCCAACAGCTGCTATCCTTTATAGTCTACAGCTGCTTACCCATATAGATCCACAATTATCAAACCATTGGTGGAAGACAAAAAATCAGAAAGAATGAGAGCCGCCGTTGGAATCAAACCCGAGATCTTTTGAATGATAGTCCGAAAGGCTACCAACTGGGCTATGACAGGGCAAGGGTTAACCCTTTCCTGTTTTACAAAATTTTAGACCTGTCCAAATTCAAAGGTTTTGCAGACGAAAATTTAAAGTGGATTTAATTTGAAAAGTAACCATTCAGTAGGGTAGAAAATAGTGTGGAAAAAGAAGAAATTGCTTGTCAGAAGCAATTTCTTCTTTTTTCACAATGTTTTCTCAATTCTCAATCATAAAATCCCAGGCACGTAAAAGGCAGGGATTAAATAGCAAAGGGTTAAAGTACCACTATAAATAACATACCATTGGATCATCTTCTGACTCGGAGCTACTGGAACTCTCATCTCCTTCTTCAACATCCTCACCATACTTGGCTTTCACTGAAAATACAGTCAAACTTAGGGTAAGCAGGGCTCGTGTTAGTGTTTGATATTGGGGAGTTATTGACCCCTCAACTAAGAAATTATAGGGGTCAAATCTGAATTTATTTAGGGTCAAACAATAGAAACAGCAAATCATAAGTAGAATTTTGAATATTTAAGAGTCACCTCACCTGCTTCTTGTATTGGATTGAAATAAGTAAATAACTTGTAAAACTTCATACAGTAATTTGAGAAAATCTTAGGTATAAAACCATGTTTTGACCCTTGGTAATTTCTCTCAAGGGGGTCAAAATGACCCCTTGGGAGAAATTTCTAAGGGTCAAAATGAGATATTTTAAGATTTTTAGGAGTCAAAACCCTGGTTTAAGGGTCAAACACAAGCCCTGTGGTAAGCAACAACCCAGGGACCCTCTACAAGGGGGCGCTGAACAGAATGGTCACATCATACATCTATTTTGTGTGTGAAAAAGTAAATGACATCATTTTGATCCAATGAAACAAGAGCACCATTATGGTCCTAGATCGATCACCTAAGTATCTTTGACCCCTAGGACATCACATAAATTAAGTTGGCAGATGTCAACAATGTGATAATTTCTTTGTAAAGGATATGCCTTTTCACACTATGTAAAAACCCAGATGCATATGGGTGGACCCAAAATGTGACCCTAGGGTCTAGATGATGAACAAACTTCGTAGAGGCCCACTAGATGATGATACATACAAAATATGAAAGCTGTCTGCCCTCTAGTTTCAGACAAGAAGATTTTTAAAGATTTTCGTTCTTTGATTCTATGTAAAAAGGATTTGGCCTGTGTGGAACCCAAATGTGACCCCAAGGTCTTGTTTTGGACAAATTTGGTAGAGGTCCACTAGATGATGCTACAATCCAAAACCTGTCTGCCTTCTGGTTTCAGAGAAGAAGATTTTTGAAGATTTTCCTATTTTCATCCTTCGTGTTCAGATGAGCTAAAAGGGATGTGCAAAGTTGGAGCTCAAATATGATCACAGGAACTTGTGTGCAAAGTGGGCTATAATTGGCAAACTGTTTGCATTGTTTATTCATCCTTTACGTAGGGCTGGTATAAACACTGCCATATCACTCTTCGATATACAAAGTCTTGTTCCTGTTTAGGCTTGAATTTACAACATTGAGATGCTCTCCAGTATAGTGTAAAATCATTGACATGACTAACAGTAACCTGTTAGCATACATTACATGCCAGACTGATTGTCACATGGTATCTCCATTAGGTCTCATTTAACTTCGTGAACTAAGTTTCATAATATATACCTATAAATGAAACTGTGATGAGTAGATACTTGTCATTGCACATGGAAAGATTAAAGAATCAGAAGACGACAGCCAGTGGTTCGAGTCACTATGACAGCATATTTAATTTCCTCTAGGTTTCAATCCATTTTATAGATTTTTTTCTTTTGAATAATGTTGAATATAACTCGATTCTCAAAGAGATTTGAGGTATGTTATAAACTATTTGTTTTTCCCGTTAGTTTCTTTTATTATTTGTTTGAATGGGTTTAAAGCCTCTTTTTATATATTTTCGGTCAGATTGCAGCAGATGAAATGCTTAACTATGGATGCCTGGTAATTCTCTTACAAATTCTACCACGACAACTCTTCCTAGACTCAAGTTACTTATCCCACATAGGTCTTCGATTTTCAACCAAATTTGCTCTTTAGGCCCTTTGACAGCGTCTTCCGTTTTCCATATTTGAGTTCAGGAGATAGAATGTGATAAAGAAAACGGGCTGTGCAAAACAATCATTGTCATTCAAACACGAGATAACAAGTCAAATGGGGGCTTACAGAAAAAGGAAATAAAAAGTAAAACAAACAACTAAAAAAACAGTGGGATGAAAGCAGATTCGAACTCATGATCCCTGCACCTGTAGTCATCAGACTAGACCTCTTGACCACCCAGTCAAACAGCGTGTATTATTACTATTACATTATACAAGCATTTTTAAAACCCATACACTACACGGATTTATGATGTTTTTCCGAAAGCTTGCGGCTACCCTCAATGATAAATGTATTCATCTGTTAATTTATTCATTGCATAAAGGTCAAGTCATGTCAATAATTTCACACTATGCAAACACATAGGCACTCAGTACAACTCACATGAAAATATTGCAATCTACACTAGTCCTTTTTATAAGGCCCCGCAAACTTTATTTTGTATTTTTGTTTCAATATGTATATTGGGGTTTTAAATCCTGCAGTGCCTAATAACAACTTTTCTTGGAAAAAATATGTGTTGACAGGGTTTGACACTAACTTCTTTTTTTACCAGACTGAATGACCTGTTAGCCAAAAGCACTACAGATACTCCATGACAACAATAGGTTCTGCATGAAAACTATGTTTGATTTTTAGCAATTTAGTGGTAAAATTACAAGGAAAACATTGTTGCAAAAGAAGAAATTGCTTTTGACAAGCAGTTTCTTCTTTTTCTACAATGTTTTCCATTTTGGTAACACAATTTAAGTATTGGAAAGGCAATTATTTTTCCAAACAGATCTGAAATACTAAGTACTGTAATTAACAAAAGGCCTGAAGGACCTGCAGCATGATTACATCTACCAGTTCTCCCTAAAATCAACAAGTCTTGAGCCCATGGACTGGTGTAAGTGTCAATCCCTGGTTTTTATTAAGAAGATTCCTTTTCTTATATGAATTTGGCATCATCTGTTTGAAATCATCCAAGCCAAAAACATCTGGATTGAGTGTTCATCAGGAGCTCTACAACAGGGTGTCCACAGTTTGAGCAGAGCAAATTCCCTGACTTTTCCCTGACTAAAATCAAATTTCCCTGACTTATGTTTACCATATTTTGCATTTTAATTTGTGAAAATGTTTGCCTCCTCCACCCCTACAGCCAACCCTTTCCCACGCTAACTTTACTATCTGTAACTGTATCACTATTTGTATGAATATTTTTTTCTTTTTTTTTTCTTTTTCTTCATACATACAAAATGCATGTCTTATGAACTTAACCTATACTGCTGGGTGTGTGTTTTGAAAAAAGATGCATGCCAAAATGGACAAAAAACACAAACTAACCTCATAGGAGCATGTATCTTAATATATTGGACTATATTAGGTGTGCATTTTAAAATATAAACTTTCTTTTAGGCACTTCAACATGCATGGTACATTATTTGGTATCATGTATAAAATGTCTAAGTGTCTTAAAACTCTCATTCTGAAGTACATTTATGAAGACATATAAATACATATAAACCATATTAGTTTATCCTGTTTTTGTGTCTTTTTGGCATACTAATCTACAATATGCTTATCAACATAGTTAACAGAGCTACAGTTCATAAAATTAATTTGCAATTATTGTTATTATCAGTATTATCATTATAGCCAATCATGAAGAATCTGCCTTGGCCTTTATTTATTTTTTATCTTTTAATCATTTATACACCAATTATTTCAATATTCCCTGACTTTTCCCTGACTTTTGCTTTAACTGTAAAATTCCCTGACCAATTCCAAAATTCCTCGACAATTCCCTGATCTTGAAAAAATATTTTTTTCCCTGACTTTTTCCCTGACCGTGCACACACTGTACAAGCTTAAGCTTTTGCTGCAAATGAACAAAAATAAATTTGCATAAACTAAACTAAGAATCATTCTTTTGAAATTAGGTTGAATTCTGCCCAAGGGTTTCAGAGAAGATGGTCAAAGAAAAACTATGAAAGAAAGGACGCACACAGGGATGAACAACAGACAAAAGGCCATGACCATCACACCAGCCCACTAGACTTAGTCCAGTGGCACTAAAAATTAAGATCTCTATAGGGCCCATCCATTTGAATTTTTCTGAGCCATCTGGTATTTCTTGGTACTGATGGCACAGCCTTGGCAGAACTCTGAGTAGAAAATATTGAAGATTACATACATGTATGAGACTTAAGAACTCATTTATCGAAACTGCATAAGGTTGGTGCCTATTCTGATGTTGTAAATTTTCATTGTCTCAAAAAGGGTTTAAAATGAACTGGTCTGGTTTTTCAGCCGGGTCACAATAAGAAACCAGCTGCATGTTCCGGCTGACAAGATGTTGCAAACCGTTTTCAAATAATACCCGTTTTGCGCACAGGGACAAGTCTCCCTGATTTTTTTATAATATACATGATTATATAGACAAGGGGTTGAGCTCCATTTTGGAGCTAACATCACCCAGCACAAAATGAGGGTCGATTTCTAAGTCATTTCAAAATTCAATCTCAATGCACAGTACATTATTTCATAGCTAAATGGATAAGCTTCCATTGAATACTTTATTTTATGACCAAGCACACGTCACTGGCGAAAGCGAAACTAATATATTGTGCGATTTGACATCAATTTCGCAACTCGGACAAATGTCTACACAAAGTATTACCAGGGCAAACATTCATACAGATGCCACAATCATCTATATTTACTCAAGTTTCAGGTCGTTATCATATAGATGTTCAATTAAAACAATTTTTATATATTATGTTATTAGTATCTTAGGTTTTAAGATGAAAAATAAATACAGAGTCTGAAGGGGTCCATCTAACTTCTATGACGAAAGATTTCATTGGCTACCTCGAATCAGTGAAGATGGTTTCCTGTGTCGTCAAAATATTTCTTACGGAAGTAGGGGTCCAACATTTCAAATTCATATACTTGAAGATTCAAAATTGGTTGAATGGAAAAAAGCAAAAATAGAAATGAATTTGATAAAGTGAAATTGATTTTTAAAATACTTACCCATACTTTATTAATCGATTTTGCAAATTGCTTCAAAAAGGGAAAATTAAGCGAGCAGAGTCATCATTCATTTCATAGGGATGACTGTAACAAATCAAATCGCTCCTTACAGTTCACGGTTAGGTGTGATGTTATGACGAATGGATATTTCAAAGACTAGGACAAAAACCATTCTGCTTAATTTGCTTATGTGTACCAATGTGGTGATGTTAAATTGAATAGCTTAATGTGGTAATAGATAATATTCTCCCCGAATACCAACGGTTGTAGCGTATGTATGAAGGTTTTCCCTGGTAATATTTTGTGCAGACTTTTGTCCAAGGTGTGAAATTGACATCAAATCGCACAATATTTTAGTTTGTTGTTTGCGAATGAAGTTCAATTGGTCATAAAATTGAGTATTCAATGGAAGCATATCCATTTAGCTATGAAATGATGTATTGTTCATTCAGATTGGGCATCAACTGCCTTCGAACTCGACTCTTAATTCGTGCCGGGTGATGTTCGCTCCAAAAAGAAGTTCAACCCTTGTCTATATTACATATATATTAGTTAAAAAATGAGTGGGATATATGTCCTTGTGGTTTAGCCCGCAAGTCCGCACGCAAAGCGGGGTATAAATTGAAAACGGTTTGCAACATATTGTCAACCAGAACATGGGAGCTGGTTTCTTATTGTGGCCCGGCTGAAAAAAATCGGGACACGTTAAGGCGACAAATGAGTTGGCCCTAAAATGGTGCGATTTAACCCGGGTACGAAAGCACAATATCAATTTGATAATTCTTTATACAAAAAGTTAGTATTACATCTACTAAGTTCCTCTTTTCTTCTCCATTCGTCATACTTTCTAGCATATTCGTTGTTTGTATTGAACATAACTGATAAAAGAAAACTTTTAGCGTGGATTAAAAGTTACAACAACAAAATTACAGCTGGTTCTCGCGTTTATAAATTCCATCAGAATTGGAAAGTAAAAAGTCCGAGAACCAAATGATCAAAGCCTACTTATTTCTCGCCCTATCGTGGCCCGATTTTCGGCTTGAAACCCGCCCTGCATTCAGACTGAAAAAAGGTTGCAAACCGTTTTCAAATTATACCCCGCTTTACACGCAAGTATACGGGTAAAGCGGGATATCACTTGAACCGGTTTGTCAACCTGAACGCACAGCTGGGTTCAAGCTGATAATCGGGCCACGATAGGGCGAGAAATAAGTAGGCCCAACGCTTTACGTGAAATTTGAAAGCGTCCATTGATGCGGAAAAATTTTGCAGTCGATAATCAGCTGTTTAAACGATTAAAATGATAAAAATTCATGTAAAACAGTTTTCCTTGCCTTTTATAATTGTTTGCACATTTTCTGTTTTCCTTCATGGATTTTTTCCGATAAAGCAAAGCCTGTCTGGTTTCTCAAAGAAAGATGTCATTAGATTTCGTGACCAGGAATTTACTAGACCTAATCAATCGTTCTCAAAAGTTGTTATTATATTGATAGATGCACTAAGGACAGATTTTGTTTTTGATAGAGGGCTTATGTCATTCACCAAAAAGACACTGACAGAAGGATTTGGGCATGGTTTCACTTTGAGAGCTCATCCCCCAACAGTGACTCTGCCAAGGATCAAGGTAATTAAAACAAACTATTCGAGACTGCTTAATGTTATTAAATAAAATTTTTGACTTCCTCAGTGGCCATCAATTGGTTAAGATGCTTGACTTGAAGGTCTGTTGTATAAGTCCAACTGTTGCTTGGAATGTTTATGGGAAACACAACCATCAGTCCCCTGTCAATCCAGCTATAGAATCGTGTAGCAGTGGTTTTAAGACGGTATGCAGACATTTCGTACCATAACCATTTCGTACCATAAAATATATTGCCATTTCTTACCATACGATGACCATTTCGTACCATAGAAGAAGAAGACGTTTCGTACCATATGTTAGCCATTTCATACCAAACATTGACCATTTCGTACCAAAATGGATATATAAACTAATTGATTTTCAAAATGTTTATTTCTTAAATAACTGAACTTTTTCCATGTAAAATTGCACGAAAAGAGTTGTATAAGCTTGTGCTGCGAGCTATTATACTTCTTAAAGGAGTAGGCAAAATTGTGAATAGGTTGATTGGCTGGTATGTTGTTTGACACTTGTTTGCTAAAAGATTGGTAATAACAAATTGCGGACAATGAATTGTTTGGTGTTTGCCTTCAATTGTTACTTGTCAACTGATTGGCAATAAGCCTTGTTGGTTAATTGATTAAATAACGACATGATTTTGAGAGTGTATAAGATTGGTGATACGTTTTTTGAGACTACAAGAGAATGATGAATTTTATATTCAATGTTCTGAAGCAACTGCAGCACGTCGTCAAGTAGTTAATACATAACCAGGAAAAAAGAATATGAACATGTTCAATTCGAATTATCTATATATTAAGAATATATAATTTTAGATTTTTAAGAAAACTATAGCAATTTTGGCAATGGAAAAAAATCATTTCCAGTTAGATCAAGTTCTAGTTACGACGTTTTGTTTCGTAACTTATGATTTTTCGGGTATAGATGCTAACAAGTGTACGAAATTCAGGCGCCTTTCAAAATTCAAGCTTCAACAATAAGAAAAATAAAAAGAAATAAATAAAAAAATATTTTCATCATCCTTCCACTTTTTTGTGTATATTTATTTGTTTTGTATATTCTATACTTTAGAGTAGTATGTATCATGTATCCTTTTATAAATTGATAAAATATCAACAGAATATTATTTAATAAATTTTGACTTTTTTCTGTCATCCCAAACCAACACATGAAATGGTAATTTTATGGTACGAAACGACTTTTCCTATGGTACGAAACGACTTTTCCTATGGTACGAAACGTCTTCGCCTATGGTACGAAACATCTTCACCTATGGTACGAAACGTCTTTGCCTATGGTACGAAACGTCTGGTACGAAATGGTTATGGTACGAAACGTCCATAATTCTTTAAAACACTGTGTCTCTCTAAGGGGCATTAAATGAGCAATGGCAATGGCTTAAGCTATAGATACTCAACTTTAATTCATTTATTCAAAAAGCCATAAAACCAAATGAAATTTATGCAGGTAAGAGGAATTAATATTTGCAGCATTGATGATAATATAATCAGTTTCGATAAAAGGTGTTTCACTATTTGATATTGTAAAATCTTTTCTATCCACGAATTTCTATATTGCGGTGATAATATCATATTTGAACAACTATCCAACTTCTGAATAATTAAAGGTATCTGAACTACCAGTTTTTAACCTTGAAAAGCTGTAATAGGAAAAAAAAAAGAAAGAATAAAACGAAAATGCAAAACTCCTTGGTAAAACAGTTTCATCTTTCTTCACAATAATTCCTGTCTTTGATATTTATGTGCAAATGATTATATTTCTTATTACACTCATTTGTTTTCAACAACATAATGCAAATGATCGGTAAAAAATACTGATGAAACAGAAGAATCTGCATGCAACATGTGATTTCTCCTTTTTCTCAGAATATTTTCTACCTATTGGCATCAGCAACCTCTTTTGATATTTTTTAGCCAAAATAAATTTTTGAAAAACAGGAAAGGGTCAAACATATATGTGTCAGTGTAAACTAGAACTCCTGTTTGACCTTCAAAAATCTAATGATATCCGGTATAATCCAACTTTCACCCCTCAAATACATGTATTTGATTATAATCCAATCATTTGTATTGTTGTAACCACGATTTCAATGAGATATTGCAAGGCAGAATCTAACAATAAATGAACACTGGGCACAATTTGTGATTTTTACTTACGATTAATTTTTTCACAAGGGTTATGGAACTAATGGGACAGTGTCCTGATGATCTAAAATAATTGGGGACATCTGTAATTTTTGTTTTCGGCAATTGTGCAAAAACAGAGCCTTGGCATAATCACTGGTAAACACAGCCCCCGTGTACATAATATTATTTTCAGGCTCTGACAACAGGCAGCATTCCAGGCTTTATAGATATTGTACTGAACTTTGATTCAACTGAGCTGTCAGAAGATAACATCATCTCACAAGCAAGTAGAAATAACAAAAGAATTGTATTTTATGGAGATGATACATGGATTAAGCTCTTTCCACAGCATTTTTCCGACAGTGAGGGAACTACTTCATTTTATGTTACAGACTACACAGAGGTAAATTAATGGACCTGGGCATGACAGTCACAAGTTGTTATAATACAATGTAGAGACACTTACTAAAGACTTGATCTGACCCTTGGAATGTCTCAGATATCAATTTCACACTATTTACTTGCAATTTGAGAGTTTAGTGCAAGACTGTACTAAGTATATACACAGTATTTACATTCAGTACAATCTTGCATTTACCCTCACATTTTGATATTGGTAACTCAGCATTTTGTTGGGGCCAACTAGACTAGCTTTCAAAATGGATTTCTATATTCATTTGTGTATTCAGATTTCTATGTCCACTAACATTTCGATGGCTCAGCATGAAACAGTTGTAACTGCCTATGAACATATAGGCAGTTACAACTGTTTTACCCTGAGTCATCAATTTGTGCATTCTGATTTGCTGTAAAATTATTTCTATCATTAATGAAAACAAATTTTAGTAGAAAGCTATTATAAATATTTTGCAAGCTTGAAAGCAAAGTTATACCAGTCCTGGTTTGTTATGAAGAGATCTTTATGTTTTAGCTTCATGATATTAAAAGTAAGACTCAAAGAAAATATTTGAATTCAATGAAGTCTACAGCTTCAAACCTATTCACACATGAAACATTCAAATACCTTTTTCATTTCTTAAATGTAAATGATATTTGATTCGTCTAGATTATCTAACTCATTTTATAGCCTGTGGAAGTCATATTAAGAGGTTATTAGTCCCCCACCGGTTACCGGTTGGGGGACTATAGGTTTGCTCGATTCCATCTGTCCGTCCGTCTGTCCGTCCATCTGTCCGTCCGTCTGTCGGTCTGTCCGTCATGCTTTTGTCCGGGCTATATCTTCTAAACCATATGTGCAAGCAACTTCAAACTTGGTACACTTATAGATCTCATTGAGGAGAAGTGTCATGTTCAAGAACCGTTACTCTGCCACGCCCACTTTTTGAGTTATTGCCCTTTGTTGTTTTAACCCTTACATTCTTGTCCGGAACATATCTCCTAAACCATATGTGCTAGCAACTTCAAACTTGATACACTTATAGATCTCATTGAGGAGAAGTGTAATTTTCAAGAACTGTTATTCTGCCACGCCCACTTTTTGAGTTATTGCCCTTTGTTGTTTTTACCCTAACATTCTTGTCCGTAACATATCTCCTAAACTATGTGTGCTAGCAACTTCAAACTTTGTACACTTATAGATCTCATTAAGGAGAAGTGTCATGTTCAAGATCCATAACTCTGCCACACCCACTTTTTGAGTTATTGCTCTTTGTTTTTTTAGCCTTACATTCTTGTCCGGATCATATCTCCCAAACTATGTGTGCTAGCAACTTCAAACTTTGTACACTTATAGATCTCATTAAGGAGAAGTGTCATGTTCAAGATCCATAACTCTGCCACACCCACTTTTTGAGTTATTGCTCTTTGTTTTTTTAGCCTTACATTCTTGTCCGGATCATATCTCCTAAACTATAAGTGCTAGCAACTTCAAGTTTGGTACACTTATAGATCTTATTGAGGACAAGTGTCATGTTCAAGAACTGTTATTCTGCCACACCCTTTTTTTGAGTTACTGCCCTTTGGTTTTTTTTACCCTTACATTTTTGTCTGGATCATATCTCCTAAACCATAAGTGCTAGCAACTTCAAACTTTGTACACTGATAGATCTTATAAAGGACAAGTGTCATGTACAAGAACTGTTACTCTGCCATGTCCACTTTTTGAGTTATTGCCCTTTGTTGTTTTTAGTTTTACATTCTTGTCAGGATCATATCTCCTAAACTATAAGTGCTAGCAACCTTTAACTTTGTACACTGGTAGATCTCATTGAGAAGAAGTGTAATGCACAAGAACTGTTACTCTGCCACATCCACTATTTTGGTTATTGTCCGTTGTTGTTTTTTATCCTGACATTTTTGTCTGGACCATATCTCCTGAGCCATCAGTGCTAGCAACTTTAAACTTGGTACACTTATAGATCTCATTGAGGACAAGTGGCATGTACAAGAATCATTATTCTCCGCCCACTTTTGGAGTTTTTGCCATTGGTTGTTTTTACTCTTATATTTTTGTTTGGGACATTTTGTTCAAAACCTAATGAGCTAGCAACTTCAAATTTTGTATACAGTTATAGATCTAGTTAGTAGGAGATATATTATAAGCAAGGATTTTTTGTTATCCGGTGGGGGACTCCTGTATTGCATCGCAATACGACATGCACTTGTTTAACATGATTGAGTACAATACTGAATTCTATTGGATGAATACCCTTTAGAACCAGTCTATATTTGATGAGGCAACAGCCAAGTCAAAACATTGACTGGTTCCTCATGGTACAAATCCAATGAATTCAGTTTTTTAGCTCCACTGGCTGAAAGCCACTGGGGCTATTGTCATGGCGTTGTGTCCGTCGTGCGTCTGTCCGTCCGTCAGTGCGTCAGGTCGTAAACTTTTTCTTTAAAAATCTTCTCCTCAGAAACTACAGGATGGATTTCAACCAAACTTTACAGGAATGATCCTTGGGTGACCCTCTTTCAAAGTTGTTCAAGAAATTTTGATCCAATGAAAAACATGGATTTAATGGGCGTGGCTAATTTCCAAATAAGGTAAAAAGTGACTTTTCTCAGGTTCTTATGGATGGATATCAACCAAATTTTACGTGAATGATCCTTGGGTGACCCTTTATCAGTCTACCAAAAATTATTGTGATCAGATGAAAAATATGTATTTAATGGGCAGAGGTCATTTTTCTATATGTTATATAGTGGAAACTTTGAAAATCATTTTCTCAGAATCTAAGTGATAGATATCAACCAAATTTTGCAAGAAGGATCCTTGGGTGCCCCTTTATCAGTCTACCAAAAATTATTGTGATCAGTTGAAAATTATCTATTTTATGGGCGGAGGTCATTTCTCTATATGTTATATAGTGGAAACTTTGAAAATCGTTTCTCAGAATGTAACTGATGGATATCAATCAAACTTCATTAGTATAATCCTTGGGTGATCCATTATCATGCAGCCAAAAATTATTGTCATTGGATGAAAATATGTCTTTTATGGGTGGGGGTCATTTTTATGCCCCCGATAGGGAGGCATAATAAATTTGACTTGTCCGTCCGTCTGTCTGTCCGTCCGTCTGTCCGTCCGTCCGTCTGTCCGTCCGTCCGTCCGTCATTCCGTCCAAAAACTTTAACATTGGCCATAACTTCTAAATCAAAGCGGTGTTGGGGGCATTGTCATCTTACAGTGACAGCTCTTGTTCTATATATTATAATAGTGGAAACTTTGAAAATCATTTCAACATCAGTAGAACCAAAAATATCTAAAAATCAAGTCAAAACTTAGATTTGCTATTACAAGAAATTCAAGCCTGTGGAGCGACACAAGCCATTCATGGCTTTCTAGTTACTTGATCATATTAAAGAACCTTTTTATTTTACACCATACACTTACAGTTGTACAATTAGGTACAATATTTGAGAATATTTGAGAGAGACAAAAGGAATCAATCCAAAATGATCCAAAAAATGGGTCAAATGCAAGTCACTATTGACATGATGAAATTGTAACAAACAACTGTTCTAAAGATAGGAATCCCTGTAAAAAATGTTTCAAGTGTCAAATCAATTCTAATAGACATCAAACAGATTGATTACCCATCTATGCTTGAATTTTTCATGTTGACAAACGATATTCTAAAATGGAAATTGAAAACTAGCTATTTTAGCTTTAAATCTATAGTTTGTGCTCAAAGTCATTTGCAGTTAAGCAGTTAGTTGCCATTATCAGGTTTGTAATCAAGAGAATTCTATTGTACATGTTATTGCATATTACAGGTTGATGATAATGTTACCAGACACATCGATAGACGGTTATCTGCCCTTGATTGGGATCTGATGATTCTCCATTATCTAGGACTGGATCATATAGGGCATACTGTAGGACCAAACAGTCCTCTTGTTGTACCAAAACTGGCCGAGATGGATAGTATTGTAGAAAGAATTTACACCTCTCTGGAACAACAGGTAAAAATAATAAATATCAAATTGCTACTGTCAATTAAAACCAATCAATTTACCAAATAATAATTGTAATAAGATGACATTTTCTGACCATTTTGTTTCAAATATTTTGTCTATGGGTGATTTTAACATTGTAATTACAGCTTGAATCATCTTCCAACAATTTACTATTTGTTTTATTTGTTTTATGTCCATTACAATATATTTTGCAGGTAAATAAGGTTTTGTTTTAATGTTTGAGGGGTGTGTTATGACAGGGGTGAAAGGGCTGGGCCAGTGATCCATCGTTTATAAAGATGCTTTAATTTAAGCTGCTTTTTCACAGATTGAGAAATGCAGTTTTTGATTTTATTTGTTAAACCATTCTGAAATTATGACTCCATCACATAAAAAATTGTAGGAAGAAAAAATTGGCTGCACAAGACTTGAGATATGTTCGTTGATTGACTGGCCTTCTGGAGAGATATTTTTCTCGTTGTTGGACACGCTTTGTCCTGTGAGGTTCAAGCCAAGCATGTCTTACAAGACATGCTTTGTTCTTGTTTGTCCTCGGAGATCTGCTTCTGTGGGTGATGATTCAAGATTGGCTCTGTAATTATTTAAGCAAACAAGTCTGCAGAAGACTAAATGCTTTTACTTTGCTAGACAATAATGAGATGCTTAATGTTAGCATCTAGAGTCTGTTAGCAAGCGAGTCTAATAGGAGACATGCTTCTTTTGTAGCTTGTTGGAAAGAGCTGCTTCATCTGCTATATTACTTTCCTCTGGGAATAAGTTGAGTGATCAAGTCTAAGGTGACTTGCTTTTTGTTTCCTTAAGTAAAGAGAGATGCTGCTTGCACTGTCAACCTTCTATCCCTGACCAGTTTTGTTCAAATTAGAACTCATCAGAGGGTAGGTACAAGCTGTAGTTAGCTTGTTGAGGATGTATGTTTCCTCAATTTGGATTGATAGATAGACGGGGAACGTCTATACTCTATGGTGCCCGTGGGTGCCGGCGTTGCTATAGTTTCACAAGATATTGGTGCCGGCTGGTGCCAGTAAGGAGCTTATGCAGCTTCCACAATACTCTGTGGTGCATGTAGGTGCCGGCATTACTATAGTTAAACAAGGAAATGGTGCCGGTTGGTGCCGGTTAGAAACTTTTACAGCTTTCTTAGAGTGATGTTTTTTGCCATCTGTCCATTTTAATACGCATAAACAGAGCGAAAAGTTATCTCTTGAATAGGGGTGGCACTTGTTGTATGTATAAAAGGATGATCTGCTACATCAGGCGATCTATCCAGGTTAGAAAATAAGTTGTTAGGGTGAAACCAACGTCACAAATACTATATACCGGTATTTTACTGACGTCGTTCAGTTCGAATATGAACATGAAGTAATTAACATACTGACTGCAAACCAAATTGGTTCTATAGACCGGAAGACTTTGCCAATTTCATAATTTTTACAATACATCTTTGCACAACACAAGAGACAGAAAATTGTACAATAATAAGATTTGATCTGGTAAGGCAAGTAAACAAACTAGGGATATTCCTGAATTTAGCGGAATTCCATTCTGAAAAAAATAAAGCAACTACAATGTGCTATCGCCTAGAAGATTATTCTTGATTTTTGAGCCAACTATTTACGCATACAATTCTGCCTGTTTGTCTCATTCTATCAAAGGTCAAGGTTGAAGAAATACTTCAATTTGGAAACTTCATATTGATATATGCGAAAAATGGAACATTATACACGAAAAATAACAATTTCAAAATTTATAGATTGGATATAAATAGACTGGTTCCCTAACTGACATTGCCTCTCAGAACATTTAAGCTACAATTTTTTTAAACAAGTTCTTTTTAGTGCCATGCCCATTTGCCATTCTTAAACATTGGAAAATGCTCAAATTTCCGATTCTTAGAACCAGTTTTGTATTTTTTGTATGAAGAACAGTAAAAGAGCATCTTTAAAATTAATCCAATTTCACATATTTTCTATGCACTGAACAACTTAAACTTTGGAAAACTTTGTGAAATCATAACAATGGTCTTTGTCTATACTGCTTGCTGCTGCATGATTATCACAGGATCTGTAAGGCAAGTTGTAAAAGGGGTCTTACCAGTATATGGATATGAATAACTCTTTTTCTGCTGAACTCGGCTAGTTGAGCAGTAAGACATTGTGCTGTAAAGTCTGGGGTCATGATTTTGAACTAAGGCTAGGCCTTATTTTTGACATTTGACATTATGAGTCATAAGTCTCCAAACAATGGGTGTTAAAGTAGTACACATAAGCAGGATGAGTAGTTGATGTCTGGGATGAAATGTTGCAATTGTACTGCCCTGCGTTCAGGATGATAAAACATTGTTAACAGTTTTCCAATTATTCCCCGCTTGACACCCATGTGCGCATGCAAAATGGAGAATAATTGGAAAATTGTTTGCTCATTTTTGTTATCCTGAACTCAGGACTGGTGTGACATTTCAACTCCGCAATATAACTGCAATAATGTTGAAAACTTAATTTTCCTTTCGAAAAAAAAAAGAAAAAGTTTTGTTTCTTATTAAACTCTGACCTATCAGACAATTTTCATTGTGAGGGAAGAAAGCTTTTAGATTGTCAAAAATAGAGCATGAACAAAAAAATCTTGTGTTGCTAATGAAACTGAATAGCCTTATTCATTGATTAGGGAGAAGATTTTGTCCTATTGATATGTGGAGATCATGGCATGTCAGATCAAGGAAGTCATGGTGGCGCCTCAGATAGGGAGGTGTTTGTACCAGCTGTATTCCTTAGTCCAAAATTCAGAAAGAAAGGTAAGTATGTCATTCTTTGAGGTGAAATTATCAAATTTATGCAAAATTTACGTTTTGAAACTGGGCTTTTGTCATATAATTAAATCTTTAGTTTAGGACTTTTTATTAGGTTCATGGTGAAGGTCATCCGCTACTTTTCACAACCAAATTATACCAAATTGAAACATCATCATTTACACATTACTTAAAATGGAAAGGGATCGAGCTTTACTGATTCTAATTTCGATTTTAGTAGTATTATGCCTTTCCAAAATGCAAATTTCATGGTCATGTCTAGTCCTTGTCATATTGAACCCAGAAAAAAACCATCTGGGAACTTTGTTAATTAGACAATTTGAAAAAAAATAGACTATTTCCAATACAGGTTCCCGAGCAAACCTATGTCAGATTTCAAAGATCTTTATACAAGATGGTAAAATGATCATTCTGGATTTAAAAAATCAGCTAGATCTGTGCAAAAAGTTTCAACACCAAGTCAGCCAGAAGACTGACTGAGGTAAACTTTTTTCACTCTGCATACCCTGATGGTCCCTTTCTGCATAACAGGTCACATAAATGTATGTATGTATGTTGAACAGGGAAAATCGAGGTCAGTGTAACACTATTGTAAGTGCCTATATATTTATAGGCACTTACAATCGTGTTGTGCTGACCTCTAGAAATGAAGTTGTTTATATCATTCCTTTTTTCAGACAAAAGATGGAAAAGTTCTAGAGAATTATTACAGATAGATCTTGCCCCAACCCTGTCCATGTTGATGGGAATTCCCATACCTATGAATAACCTTGGCCAGGGATTGGTTGATGTACTAGAGGGGTATTCCGAGGAAGAGAAGTTGGTGTTACTATTTATAAACTGTCAACAAGTATTGAAACTCATGGAGAAAAATGTCCCAGATTTTACAGCAGGTAGGATACTAAAGGTATTCTGAAATAATATGATCTGTTGATGATTTCTTTTTTTATCTCCCCCCCCTTAGTAACCTTCAAACTATTCAACATTCTGCTGTACTTCAATACTATTTGAGTGAAAATGCTTATATTTGGCATGAAATTCCTCTCATCAGTACACATCATTCAAGGTCAAGGTCATTCATCAAAGTCAAGGTCAATTATGGAGGTCAAATGTCCAAAAATTGCTCTTTTTGGAGCATAAGTCTTTTACAAACACATTTTTTTTTCCGGAAAAATGTGGGACAAAAAGAAAGATATGTTAACCAGTCAAGAATCAGGGGGAAAAATGTCAACTGTATACGTGACCATAAATCATCACGCACCAATTCAAAAAAATGGTGTTTTCTTATGTCTTCTGAATAGGGATGAATGAAATACCATTCTAGGCTGGTGAAAACAATCAAATAAGTCAATATTACATTCAATGATTAGATATTATATGTACTGCATTGTCTGTCAAGAAAGCCATCACATTTTATATTGATGATGAACACCGTGTATCAACGTACACCGAATATAGCGATTAGTGAGTCGAGGGAAATATCTACGAAGTGGGATCCATGGTTAGTATTTCTTTTATTATATCTGTGTTTGTTGTGATTTTACTTAGTGAAAAACGAATTTACACCACTGAGGTAGTCGGTTATGTTTGTCTCTTTGGAAAACATAAAATAATTTGTTTCTGTCATAGAATAAAGGAAAATAAACCGTCTAATCACTGACAATTTTCTTGACCTTCTGCGAAATCGAATGAAAATGCTCATATTTTACGTAACTGGCCCACGATTTACTTTGCTATACTTTCTTTGTTGTCCATAGATTTTACATACTAAATTTTACTGCGAGATTATTTTTTGTTTTTGGAATATTTAGATAGGAAAAAATCTACCGGTGTACGGCCTTTAGCAGACAATTTCAAATCAGTGTACGAACGATAGAAAAAGTAGTGTACGAATATAGCTCAAGGGAAGGGTAAAATATCCTTACTTAAATGAGCGCAAAATAAGAAATTATGTATGAAAACGCCTACACGACTCTGTAGTAACATTTTGGCGTTTTCGATTATGATTCTTTTCTAGTTTTTTGCGAAAAACAGGGGAATCGTTAATCATATTGATTAAAAAATATAGATGATAATCATTTACAGAACTTTATGAACCTCTTAACATAATTATTCATTGCATTGATTGTAAACATATTTTTAGCATGGTTTTCTTAGACAACGGCTAGTCCCGTTGCAGAAGGCAACTTCCTGTGAAACCAAGTTGTTTCGTTGAATCAAATTTTTAAGCTAATTACCTTGTTTCATGACATAAATTTTTTTATCTGCAGATCCGTACTATTGATATCTATAATCATTACAAACATCAGGGTTCTACGTTGAATGTTCTTGAATAAATTAATTATCTTAGACAAACGGGAGGATAATTGTATATCTCAGTCGGATAGCAGCTGGAGACTAGGAAAGTATGCAATGGTAATACTGATGATAGAAATAACAGGAATCTATTGTTGAGTACTCCAGTCGCCGCCACATGACTGAAATATATATAAATCGAGGGTTCAGCGCAAGACTATACTAAGTGTCTATATATTGTATAGACACTTAATACAGTTTTGCACTGAACCCTCGAAATGCGGCGTTAAAACCCGTGTTAAAAATTTGTTAATATATGTTTGAATGGGGCTTACTTTAAAAGTCTTACCGCGGCAGCTGGTGAACCTAACGACAACATCGATGCTGACAACAAATGGACAATACCCATGTTTGGGATATATCCATGAAGCTTGGCCATGTTTATACTGATAAAAGCTATAGGGGCATTCAAATGATTCTCACTGAAAGAATGGTCACTATTTACAATTGAAATTAAAATCATATCTTCAAACTGAGTAAGGGATAAAAGAGCAGAAACAGAACGACTCGTCTGATCTTGATATCCAAAATTTGGAAAGGATGAAAGAGATGCCAGTAATGCTGAGTTTCTTTGCTCTTTAAGTCGAGACAGAGAAAATGACAGCGAGGATCTCGCTGATCCCAATTTATACATATCATACTTGTCTAAAGCCTGTTTAAAAGCACACAATTACCAAGGTTTGACTACAACATTATACTAAAACAGGTATTCATTTGTGGTAAAGATTAAATTAGTCATGACAACTGCATTGGTAAGGGAAAAAGGCTCCATCGAATGTACAAAAGACAAAAAGATAACTTTATCCATCAAACACGTTTTAATTCAGCGCTAGACAATCCATTTAAGAAATATTTTTTCTTGCTATAGGCCTTACACTAATAACGGGAGATTTGCTATACGACGTACACCATCTCCCTATAGGCCGTACACCGGGAGACAAACAACGTGTGAATTTATCGGTATATTCACTTCATACAAAAAACAGGAGTGTTTCTAGTGATTTTCTGTGTTATGTTAGGCAATTTATCATGGGTTTTAGTATGAGAAACTCTAAAAATTCAGTCAAAACAGTATTTTTGCGATGGACAAACGGATATCATTGGTGATTAGGGGGTATTTTTAGTCCCCTACCGGTGTTCACACCGGAGGGGACTATAGGTTTGCCCTCCGTCTGTCCGTCCATCTGTCCGTCCGTCTGTCCGTCCGTCCGTCCGTCTGTCCGTCCGTCCGTCCGTCTGTCCGCTCAAATCTTGATCCCGCGATAACTTAATAACTAAGCAAGCGTTTTTGATGAAAGTTGGTATATGACTAGATGGCAATGTGTAGATTATGCACATCATTTTATTTTTGTTTTTCGACTTAAATTGAGGTTGCTATGGTTACAGAAATAGTGAAAATATGGCCAAAAATGGGATCCTGCGATAAGATAATAACTAAGCAAGCTAGTTTGATGAGACTTGGTATATGACTATATGGCAATGTGTAGATTATGCACATCATTTTATTTTTGTTTTTAGACTAAAATTGTTGTTGCTATGGTTACGGAAATAGTGAAAATATGGCAAAAAATATTGGATCCTGCGATAAGTTAATAAGTAAGCAAGCTAATTTGATGAGACTTGGTATATGACTAGATGGCAATGTGTAGATTATGCACATCATTTTATCTTTGTTCTTTGACAAAAAGTGCGGTTGCTATGGTAACAGAAATAGTGAAAATATGGCAAAAAATGGATCCTGCAATAATTTAATAACTAAGCAAGCTAACTTGATGAAACCTGTTTTAAAATGTAAAAAACATCTTGGATCAGACAAGGTAACTGTTATTGATACTATTTCTTGCATCTGTCTATTGCTTCCATGAATTGTATAGTGGGCACAGCAGAGACAACAACTCATGTAAGTCTTCTTTAACCCTTTAACAAGACCTGGTTTTGACGTCCCTGATAGAATTGGCATGGGAAAACATTGAGACAAACAAAGCCGGTAGGGGACTTATGCCCATGTCCAACATGGCTCTTGTTTTTAATTGTAGCCGCTTATGGATGCTAACCAATCATTTGATACAGGTTGATAGCTACATGATTATATCAGTAACGCCTGTCTTGTATGCTTACAGGAAAGTTTTACGTGATTTAACAAAAAAAGCTCACCTTGTACAACACCCCGTGACATTGCCCTCGACTCACTAATCGCTATATCCGGTGTACGTTGATACACGGGGATGAACACAGAATCAGAATATCGTAATTGTGATATTAATCTTTTTTTAAAAGTGATGCCTCACAATCATCCTATAGAAATCCAATGTATGTGATGAGCATTATTTCAGTATTTTACCAAACTTTGAACCAGTTTATTGTTGATTTGAAATACATTTTTTTTCAGAGAGAAGTTATGATCTTTATAATCATGCCATTGATCTTCATGAAGGTTATGTCAGTGAAAATAACAGCATAAAGCCTGATGCATCCACAGTAATTAGGGCCTATGAGATAGCTATGGATGCTATGGCAACCAGAATATCCAAGTCCTTAACAACATATGACATGTATTCTATGGTTATGGCTTTAATCATCTTGGTTATGGTAAGCCATGTTTGAACATTTCATAATAAAACATGGATATATTGAGGAAAATCGTTTGTTTCAGTATAAGAGCAATTCATATTTCATTGAGTGAACAACTAAATCTATTTTTTCATGAGTGGTAAAGCCACTAGTTAAAATATAGCTTATGTAGTTCACTCAAAGAAATATCAAAAATTTTACTCAAAAAACAAATGATTATTCAGTATTCTATTTCTTAAATGCAAAAATGAGACAAAATGTGAAATTTTTGGGACAAATTTCTTTGGAGTGTGTCATTTTGTTTGTACTTACTCTGCAACATTTATGATAACCTCAATAATAGATCTCCACTTAGATAAAAGCAAATAGGGTGAAATGAACGAAAGCCGGGTATGAGTTTTATGTTTTTGATAGTTTCACTGGTCAGGCGATGAGTTTATTAAGTGATAATCTACTGTTGGTTCTCAATCCACTGAAAAGCATTTAAGACAATTGTTTTTGTCCTCATTGAGGTATGAAATTAACATTTCCTTTGGAAATTTGTGCATAGGTTCACCAATTCTAGTCTCTTCTTGTCTGTTGTGAATATCTTTCACTCCACTAGTGCTTGAGAGAAACATTAGCATAAAGTTCATCTAAATGCTTAAATTCTATATTTTTCTTTTTACAGTGCCTTTCTTTGGTGCTCATTCAAAGGATGAATCCAAAAAGCAAATATTCTTCTGGAGCATCCGTGATATGGATCATATTTATGCTGGGCGGGTTTATCCATGTAACAGTTTGTACCAGCCAATCATATTCCAGTTCTTCACTTTGTGGGAGGAGCTTATACTCAGTTGGAACTACTCTGACTTTATGGTCTATACTGATGTATTTAGTTGTGAATGTTGTACTGTCACTTGCAGGATCAAGGATTTCTCAGAAGATGGTACAGTCAATCTTACTCAAGCAACCACATCTATTAATATACTCCTAATACATTTGTCCATCTGTCTGTCTACACAAAAATTGTAAAAAAGATATTCATTCAAAATTACTTTAATTCTGTTCTTAACCCAAACTTAAATAAGTAGATATGATTGATCTGAAAATGAATACTATGCTGTTAAAACACATTAGGATCGTCTCTATGAGGCAATTCTTTGGAGTTTTCCAAACATAGGATTATTGAGAAATTTGCAATAACATACATACATGTATTCAATAGAAAAAATGGTTCTTATTTTTTAACAAAAATGTGTTTTAGGCAACCATTCTCTTTAACGACAGTTTTTTGGTTGTCCTTTAAGTGGTCTCTTAATACACATTTGGCTGTACTTGTATTGACCTGATTATTTAGGAACAACCAAATAGTAGTTACATTTTACTATTTTTAGCTCATGTGAGCAGAAAGTGCTAAAGGTGAGCTTTTGTGGTTATGTGGATGCCGTTCTTCAGTCATCTGTCGTGCATTGTTAACATTTACCTCATATGTCCTCTAGAGATAACAATTTTTACCTGATCAACCTGAAAATTGATCATAATGATTGTCTTGATAAAATCTCCGGCAAGTACAAAAACCTTGTATGCATTCTAGAGGCCACATTTTTTGCCTGATCAACCTGAAATTTGGTGGAATGATTGTCGTGATAAAATCTCCAACATCTTCGAAATTGGGTCAACTGGGGTCAAAAACTAGGTCACAGGCCCAAATCTTACAAAAACTGTTTATGCACTATAGAAGGCCACAACCTGAAATTTGGTCAGAATGATTGACTTGAAGTAAGTTTGGACAAGATTGAAATTGGGTCAACTGGGGTCGAAAACTAGGTCATGGTGTCCAATTTTAGAAAAAAAATTTATGCACTGTAGATGTCCCTTTCAGTCCAATCAATGTAAAATTTGGTCAGAATGATTGACTTGATGATATCTTGGATGAGATAGAAATTGGGTCAACAAGGGTCAAAATTAAGGTCTTGGAGTCAAATCTTATTAAAACCATATATGCACTCGAGAGGCCACATTTGTGCCCAATCAACCTGAAATTTTGTCAGACAGATTGTTTTGATGAAATCTTGGTTTTGCTTGAAAAATGGTCAACTGGGGTAAAAAAATTAGGTCACTTGGTCAAATCCTAGAAAAACCTTGTATGCACTTAGTGGCCACTTTTTTTGCCCTATAAACCTGAAAAATTGGTCAGAGTGATTGTATTGTTGAAATCTCGAATGAAATTGAAATTTTGTAAACTGGGGTCAAAAACAAGGTCAGGGGTCAAATCATTCGGAACATGACTCGGCCATTTCTGTAAACTACAACAGACCTCGGATGCATGAATGTAAGGCGGATGGGTATGTAACAAAATTGTGCATTTTGTAAGGCGGAAACAGTGTAAGAAAAAATAGCACTGTTGATTTATATTTTTTACAGTAAATAACGGCTGAAAAATCTTAATTTTTGAGAATGACGATCATTCTCAAAAATTAAGATTTTTTCAGCCATAATTTAAGAATCTAAAAATATTAATATTAGGATTCGATGAATTCACGTCAGTGACTTAAACCAGTAGCGTTGGTGACATTGAATGTTTTCACTCACAGTTTAGAGGGCTAACGCCATTTTAACTGACGTCATCGAGTTTTTCCAAGGTTTTCCCGTAATTTCTAAAAATAGTCTGTCTAAGTACATCCGAGGTTGATCGTGAGATTGGCCGAGTGGTGTTCCGAACAGGGCCAAATCTTAGATGTTTTGATGCAATATTGGATGAGTTCAAAAGTTGGTCCACTGAAATCAAAAACTAGGTCACGGTGTCAAATCTTAGTAAAACCATTTAGAGGCCTTATATTTAGCCAAATTAACATGAAAACTGACAAAAATTATTGCCTTGTTGTATACAAGCAACAGCATTGCTTAGCTTAGTGACCATTCTTCATCTTTTTCGAAGCCTACATGAAACAGTTAGTAGACAGTTTATTAAGGTGAGCAATTAAGGACCACTTTAGCCGTCTTGTTGTTGAAGATACAGTTCTTAACTCGGTATGCTATTTCTCTCCAATCAATACTGTAAGTATTATGACATGAATCTATCATTCAAATGTCTATATTAAAAGTATTGAGGTTAAAATGTTCATATCTGATAGGATGTAAATGTTTATTATATGCTCTACAGGTGATCAAAGGTCAAGGTCAAAATGCAAGGTCAAAGTTATCACTATGACAAATTGGTGTATATGAGTTAGTCTGTCCACCTGTCTGAATTTTTCCAGGTTGCTCCTACATTTATGGATTGATTTTAAAATCACTCGGTATAATTATGTTGATTATGAGTATATCAATGCCTCAGCGCAAAACAGTTGTAACTCCCTAAATGTTTATAGGGAGTTACAACTTTTTCATGATGAGCCATCGATATGTGTTATTTGAAAGAATTTTATGGATAGCTCCAAGGTTACAGCTCAGGATTAAACAGTATTTTGTAGGTTGTCCTCACTTGAAAAAAATATCTTGATTATTTCACATTTCAGGGCCATTTTTCAAGTATCAAGTTCCTGTTGGTATTTGGAACATCAGCTCATTCAGTGAGCTTTGTCTCAAGCAGTTTTGTGGAAGAGGAGCATCAAACTTGGTACCTCCTGTCCATGACTCTCTACCTTGCTCTCCTCATTCAAACAGTGACCACAGCTGCCTTGACATCTTACACACAAGATGTTAGAACCTTTATTGGATCTAACACCAGTGATACAGATATTAACCATACAAAGAAAGACTTCAGAAAAAAAGTAAAAATGGAAAATTTATACGATCAGGAAGAAGAGAATCAAGACAACCATATCGATGACAGTTCTTACAATGGATATTATTTGAGAGATAGGGGTAAAATGAAAGAATGCTGTAACTCACATGTCAATGAAGATACAAACTTCAAACAACATTCTAAACTGACAGCAACCTCCAACTTGAGAAAGAAGAGGTCATCAATGGTGATGTTTCCATGGCAACAAATGTCATCAATTATTGCTGTGATGTGTATTGGGAGACTTCTAAGGTCTATCAATCAAACTGGGAATAAATGGCTGAATTTGCCCGATTTTGGAGACTGGTTGGTCAGGTAAGTATAAAATTGCAAATGATATTACACAATCAGGGTTTGTTTTTGACCTTCAAACCAGGGTCGTGACCTTTAATAGTTCCATTTTGACCCTCAAAAATTTCCTTTAGGGGGTCATTTTGGCCTTCATTCCATTAATGCAACCTATGCAAGATTATATAAGTCATTGGTTTTCTTCATATTACTATAAGGGAACTATATGAATCAACATAAACAATAAAGTGTCTAAGGACACTTTATTGATAATGTTGAATTATTTATGTCAATCATTTGAAACTGTTAAACTGATGATATACATCAGTTTGCACCCTTTTTGACCCCATATAAACTAGTTTCGACCCCCCCCCCCCCCCCTCCTTAATTTAATGGTCAATTTTATGATGACTCCTGAAATTGAAAAGCTAGCACAAGCCCTGTAAATCGCATACATATTTGTCAGCTTGTCACAAAACAAAATTGTATCTTTTACGCTTTCTCCTAAATTCTGTTTGACTAATGATTGAAATATGAATTTGATTTAGTTTGGGCAAATTGAAATAAGAATTGGGTCAAGTATGTCAATTTGAAGCTTCAGTGCAGAATAATTGAATGTGCCTAAATATTTTGATGCCGATTTAAATAAATTTGATATTCTATTAACACAAACTCTAAACTCTATCTATTATTTGATCATTTGCACACTTCTTACACTAGTTAAAAACATGAGTTACATAGAATATATTCAACATGGTTAATATCACTCCTATGCTGAAGGTTATATTATGAATGTTTTTATTGACAGCTCTTAGAATATATAAGATGTTGGAATGTCATTCTGAAATATTCTTTAATGATTTTTAGCTCCACTGGCTGAAAGCCACTGGGGCTATTGTCATGGCGTTGTGTCCGTCGTGCGTCCGTCCGTGCGTCCGTGCGTCCAGTCGTAAACTTTTTCTTTAAAAATCTTCTCCTCAGAAACTACTGGATGGATTTCAACCAAACTTCACAGGAATGATCCTTGGGTGACCCTCTTTCAAAGTTGTTCAAGAAATTTTGATCCAATGAAAAACATGGATTTAATGGGCGAGGCTAATTTCCAAATATGGTAAAAACTGATTTTTCTCAGGTTCTAATTGATGGATACCAATTAAATTTTACATGAATTATCCTTGGGTGACTCTTTAACAGTCTACCAAAAATTATTATGATCAGATGAAAAATATGTATTTTATGGGCGGAGGTCATTTCTCTATATGTTATATAGTGGAAACTTTGCAAATCATTTTCTCTGAATCTAACTGATAGATATCAACCAAATTTTACATGTATGATCCTTGGGTGACCCTTTATAATTATGCCAAAAATTATTGTGATCAGATGAAAAATATGTATTTTATGGGCGGAGGTCATTTCTCTATATGTTATATAGTAGAAACTTTGAAAATCATTTTCTCAGAATCTAACAGATAGATATCAACCAAATTTTACATGAATGATCCTTGGGTGACCCTTTATTATTCAGCCAAAAATTATTGTGATCGGATGAAAAATATGTATTTTATCGGCGGAGGTCATTTCTCTATACGTTATTATAGTGGAAACTTTGAAAATCATTTTCTCAGAATGTAACTGATGGATATCAATCAAACTTCATTAGTATGATCCTTGGGTGACCCTTTATTATTCAGCCAAAAATTAGTGTGATTTGAAGGAAAATATGTCTTTTATGGGCGGAGGTCATTTCTCTATACGTTATTATAGTGGAAACTTTGAAAATCATTTCAATATCAGTATAAGCCAAAATATCTTAAAATCTAGTCAAAACTTAGATTTGCTATTACAATAAGTTCAAGCCTGTGGAGCCACACAAGCCATTCATGGCTTTCTAGTTATATGTTGCCTGAGATTGCCATAAATTGGTATAATTTTTTCCCCTTTGTATGTCTGTCCATCAATAGTGGCCAGGTGGGTTGTGAAAATATAGCTTATGTTGTTCTTAAAATGAAAGAAATATTGATATCACATGTTGATCTTGATGATTCCAGGCAGTTTCATACATTCCTTGCTACATTTGTCTCCCACATTGGAGTGCATAATCCTAAACCTGTGTGGGACGAATGGCTGAATAGTGTATAATGCGGCGTTTAGCAAATTTTCAGTCATATTGCTACGTGGGCACCTTAAAATGGATTCCTGGTATTTCTCACACCAGTACCAGGAATCCATGGTTTAGGTACTCCAGCCACTGCAATATTACTAAATATTTAAAGTGAAACTCCATACAAATCAATGACTCAGCGCGAAATAGTTGTAACTCCCTATATGTTTATAGGGAGTTACAACTGTTTCGCGCTGAGCCATCGAAATGATTTCTGTACATGTATTATGTTTTACTTTCAGACCAGAGAACACAGCTATCCTGTCCTATCTGACAGTTATCTCTCTAGTAACAGTCTCTGTGATAAAAGTCAGTAGAGCAGACCCTGTCAGAACATTTCTTCTTATAGCAAGTCTCACAGGGTGTTATTGTTATAGGATCTCAACTGGGACCATACAGAATGTGTTGTGTTTACCTGGATATACAACCTTGTAAGTTAGCATCGGTATAATTTATACAAAGAATTCACATATGTGGGAAGCAAAGGCTCTGAACAGCCTATGCAGCTGCTCAGGCTGTTCAGATTCCTCACTAAGCACTCTGAATAAAGCTGCATCTTTAAAGTTTTTCTAGACCATCAGAAAATTGTTTACATGCTCTAAGAAGCTGTCATGGCTACTCATTCATTGCGCATATCATCCTTGTGAACGTATTTGTAAAGTCATTCCTCATTGCAAGTATTTAGTACATAAGTAGATCATCATCTTTTACTGCAATTTTATGAAATGCCCTAAGCTAATTATGATCAAAATATTTGAAGTAGTAAGTTTTAAAAACAGTATTTTTATCCTCAAATTTATGATTGGTGCCTTATCGATGGCTAAGCACAAAACAGTTGTAACCCTCTATAAACATATAGACAATTACAACTGTTTTGCTGTGAGCCACCAATATAGTGCTAATTTTCTGTAGGTACTTTATTTCTGCTATATCTGCAGTCAAGGAGGCTCACTGCAGAAATTAAAGATCCATAAATTCAGCCCCGAATAAAAAACTTATTTCAATAAAATCTAGAATTGTGTACAGTAAAAACCCCTCCTTCCGATCACCCCGGAAATATGAGCACCCCGCTATTACGAACGATTTTTGACAGAACGGAATTATTTGTTATTTATTTCAATGGTCGCAAACCCCTCTTATGCGAGCACCCCGCTATTCCGAATTACGACCATTTATTTCAGTACAAATGTCATGAAATGCACTATTACAAACCTTGCTAAAAAGACCAGTAACTTCACACCTTCGGATCGACCATCTGAATTTCACGCTTAGTAAGTACGACCCTAATTGGGTACGATTGCATCAACAATGGATTATCGGATTTTTCGATATCGTGATTAAATGTCTTTTGTGTTTTGGTGTTATTTTCAAACAAACAAATTAAAGTGGTCATTTGATTTGATACACTACATTCGTTTATCAATAAAAGATGTTTGTTAATGTTTAATTATAGTAAAGCAACTGAAAGTAATGCGTATTTGGGCAACTTACTGAAATTCGTTTTCGACGATCTGCAGACCGGTATTAATTAGTAATGAAACATGATTGTAAAGCTTGTGATTAATAGGTTTCATATTTAGGAAAAGGATTTAACTGAATGTAATCACTACATTTACAGTTCGACAAAATTTGGCTTTAATTTGATACAATTATTCCGATGTAGGATTTCAAATCAGATCAAATAAACAAACGTAACGGAGAAAAGATCTATAGTGAAAGAGAAAACATAACTTAGCAGAGAACGTGTAAATGCAATTTTATTGACTTAATTATGTAATGTAAAAAATTCAAAATAAAGTTAAATTATGATAAAATAAACGAAATTACATAGTCTTCTCTATTAGCAATAATTTGTGTTGAAAGTTTTGCATCCGACCAAACCTCAGAATTAAGACCACCCCGCTATTAAGACCACTTTCAAAAAGTACCCCAAATGGTCTTAATAGAGGGGTTTTACTGTATATGTTTACTTATCCCACTATCATTTGTTGTATATAAGCAAGGCATAAGGTGGATGTGCAATTGTGCAGCTAGTCACAAATTTATTCTGTATTGTTTAAAAAGGAAATCTGTATTTCATGGATTACAGTTTTTTGCAACACTCAAATGCTTAATTTGAATGTTTATTGATACTTTGGCATAATGCAATACTAGACAAAAAATACATAGATATAACACTTGAATGGTGGTAAATTGGTCTTAGTAGAAGTTTTAGTACCTATAAAAACCAGCAGAAATAAATACTCTAACTGCAAAAGTCTTTAGTGCAGACATAATGTCAAAACAAACTTTCAAATTAAGTGCTATTTACTGAAAGAATAAAGAATTTTATGAGTAAATAGCAGAAATAAGTTTCTATAGTAACATGGCTAATGTTATTCAAGTCTGGTTTAAATACATTTTAACTTGGCTGTTTAGATAACCAGAGGTGACATTGGCGTTTTTGTTGATGTAGGTGTTTGTGTGACCAATTTTAAGCTTAAGGTGGCAATGTACAGTGGCCTCACAGCTCTATAAACTGGAAGTGGGGTTTTGTTTATTTTACAGCTCTTGTTGTTTAAAAATACCATTTTTTTAAGATTCTGTTATGGAAATAGCGTAGAATAATGACAATAAATTTTCATAACTTTGCTTCTTTCAACACTTGATATCAATTGAATGACTGGATCATTGAATTAACTATGAAAAAACATTATAAGTATCATTCAATTAGGAGGGGTCACTTTAAAATAATGAAAACCTTTCTTATTTGCATGGAACAGTTTGCTGAATTTTTCACCAAATAAATAGAAAAAATGATTTTCAAACATATCAGAAAATAAGGAAAATCCATTGAGTTTCTTAAAAAGAAAATAAATTTTTGTGGCATTTTCCCTCCTAAAAATTACAAAAAAACTAGAATTTTGTCTTTTGAAGGCACATTATGAAAATTCAATTGATCAAAGAGAAATTTCCTTGGAAACAGCCATCGTGTACATGTATAAGGTCTAAAATCATGGGTTTTATAGCTTTCAGCTGGACCTGAGTGAATACAAATATAAATGTTTTACTGAAAAATGGCCAGTACTACTAAAGGGCAGATAACTCTAGCATGAAAATAAGCATGAAAAGCTACCTTCAAATTTTGATGTAATGTCTATACATTGTTAATCTACAACATATGTGAACAAGAAAAAAAAATATTGGGCGGAAAAAAATGATGCCATGTGTCCATTGCTACCTTAAGTCATATCTCAAATTGTTATAAAAGATATCTTCATAAAACTTGGTATTTGTGTTCACAGAAGCTATCAAGGCAATAAAGGGAAAAACTCTAAGCTTTTTAGCAGTGTTTAAGACAAGTTAAAAAATTTACAATTGATTCTTGATATATTCTTTTGAATGCTCTCTTTCTATTTTTAGGTCTAAAGGGATCAAAGAAGCACAAAGCGTGTATGGATTCATATTCTTATTGACTATATATGCAATTATAATGCAAGCATGGAATTCAAAATTTAAGAATGGTGGAAATATAAACATGAATGAAAATATGAAATCATGTTTAGTTACAGTAGAAACTCTTCAGTTGTCATGGATATTACTGATGATTCTTATACTAAGACCACATAATATAGTGTTCGTTGCTATGGTAACTCTCCAAGAATGGTTGCTATGGAAATATGTCTTTCCCAACATGTCTCTCCCTATATGGTGTCAGACCCTGATTTTCTGGTGGCTTGGGCAGACAGCATTCTTTCAACAGGTACAGGAGCTTATATTTGTAGAATCTGTAATCAGATTTTCATGAGAAAAGAATTTTTGATGAGATTTTATTGAGAAAGAATCTGGGAAAAGATTTTCTTGATAAATTTAGAATCTGTCATGAAATTTTCTTTAGGATGAACAGGGTCCTAAATTTAAAAAATTCTAATGCTCAACTGAGTTGTTATTAATAACAAATTATTAATATCTTTCGTTTTCATAGGCTTATTTCAATTCTAAATTTAAGAAAATTCTCAGTTGAGTAACTTTTGTAACCTTAGACCCTGATCTTAACATCATCTGGAATAGAAATGCTATTAAGGGAGCCATAGAATTGATGTTAACCCTTGTCATTATGAAACCCGGAATATTCCTACCTTGACAGGAGCTATAGACAAAAATCAGCCTGCACATAAACTTTTTGAAATAAGAAAAGCTCAAAAATCAATTTTCACAATAAATTCCCTATCATATTTAGTGTATTCTGGGATTTGAACACTTACATTTTGTTGCAAATTTACCAAGATTTTTTATTCAGCATGACAAGGGTTAACATGTTTTGCTGTCCATCATTTCATCATGGAATGATCCCTGGCTCAACCATCATCTATCAGACAAGTCATTATGTCACAAATCATCTGTGTATTGATCATTTGGTCCCAGGTTCAAGACTTAGTGACAGCATACATCCTTTCCAACATTTGTCTTGGACCAATGGGTGGATTATTGCAATCCTGTGTGGGATTAGAAGCTGGACTGGAGACTTGAAAAAAAACTAGGTGGTAGTACTAGTTTGGAATCAATCATTAGGTGCTCTGCCTTCTAAAGTAAATGTATGACTAAAATACTTTTAAGGACAGCATTAAGTTTAACCTCATTCAAACAAATAAATCTGGATAGCCATATCATTATTATTTTTTTACTATCCAGATAAACTTGTATCTTGTTAGTTTGTAGTCTTTTGTCGCTTTGTGAACACTCATTTAATATCCTCTATTTCATTTTACAGGGAAATTCCAACAGTATATCAACAGTGGATGCCTCAGCTGGTTTTGTTGGATTACAAGAGTACCAGAATGTTGTGGCTGGAATACTGCTCTTCTGTTCAACATATGCTGGTCCTGTATTCTGGTTCTGTACACTAGTGAAATGTTTGTTACTCTATAGTTGTACTACACATAAAGAAGCCAATCAAAGTGTCGCTGATGATCAAAATAGTGTTGTCAATAGGTAATTATAGTATTCTTAAAAAAATCCTTTCCAATAGTTTTGAAAAAAATTTACTTCTTTTATTTATGAAGACTTACATTTTTTTTCCAAAAAATTATTATACATTACATATTATATACATTATTTGAAGAATATCAAAATATGTAGAGGATAATCATGTAATAAAGCTAGGTAATCAGTAAGTAAATTTTCTGATTAAGCTTTGTTTTTTTCCTATTCAAACCAAAGTTTTGTTTGTTAGCACACATCTATAGCAATTCATATTTAAGGTAGTGGACCTGTAATAGTTCAGCAACGTTTCGGAAGTAATGTACTTTAACCTAGGATTCTTAATGAAAAGTAAACCTGGGTCAACATTGTGTAAAGTTCATGAGTTGAAATGTTTCAGTACTATGACGGGTCCACAATCTTAATACAATAACTCTTGTTTTACTGCACTTCTGTTTCAGCCTGAAGCTGTCTATATTGGAGTGTATACAGACATTGACTACAGAGAGAGTGTTCACACTGTGTATATACTGTGCTGTGGTCACTATTGAGAGATATCATCTGTTTGTATGGACAGTATTTTCACCTAAACTTTTGTACGAAGGAATGTTGACACTCACTTGTGTGTTATTTACTGTGATTTTAGGAGTTTTATACATGTTTTAATAGGTTATCTAGCATACTAATATATTTCAATTAATTTTACCAACCCATCACATAAAGGAAAACTGTTTACTGGAATATGTCAGTGTAATTAAGATTTATACGAATAAATCTTAACTACACTGACATAGCCGGGTAAACACTCACTTATGTGTTATTTACAGTGATTCTAGGAGTTTTATACATTATTTTCATCTAAACTATTGTATGAAGGAATGTTGACTCTAACCTATGTGTTATTTAAATTACAGTGATTCTTTGAGTATTATGCATATTTTTGTAGGTTATCTAACTTTCTAATATATTTCAATTAATTTTACCCATCACAATAAGGAAAACTGTTTACCAGAATAATGTCAGTGTAACTAAGATTTATTCATATACCCATCACATAAAGGAAAACTTTTAACTGATAACTTGGATATGTCAGTGTAATTAAGATACATATAATACATCTTAATCACACTGTCATATTCCAGTAAACAGTTTTTCATTATGTGATGGATTGGTTAAAATCATTTGAAATATAGCTTCCATTGGGTGACCAATAAAAGCTATATTTGTACAAGTGGAACAAGCGAAATCATAATTTTTTGTTGTTAATAAAATGAAACATTTAGTGATCTTACACAAAAATCAAACGATTATTATATTTTTTAACGAATTTGTATTTTAAGCATACCATTTTAAGAGTCTGTGGTCAAGTGGTTAGGATGGTGGCTTTGGGACTTGAACGTCCCGGGATCAAATACTGACCAGACTGCTGTAATTTTTCAGGGCTAAAACCTGAGAGTTGGAAGCTGCTAATGGCGCCAAGACTCATTGATTTTGAGTTAAGAGTAGAGTCATTGAGTGAACCATCTGTTCAAACATACATTGTAACATAAACAGGGTTAGAAACTTACAGGAGTCCAAGACTCTTTAAATGCAGGAAAGGACTCCTTCGTTTAGCATTTTAGGACTAGAATAGACTCATTGATATCTGATTCCTTGATCACAATGGGGATATTTCAACAAACAAATATGGAGAGAAAATTTGCTCTCAAACTGTCTCTGTCAAAAGCTTAGATCTGTTCAGTACAAAAATGTTGAATCTACTGGTGATGTTGACATGGGGAGGAAGTATTGTGTAAAAGAAGAAATTGCTTATAAAAATCATTTTCTTCTTTATCACAATGGTGTCCCCAATTATGAGAATGAAAATTTGGACTCCTTCCTTTTAGCTTGGATAAGGCAGGAGTCATCTAGACTACTTACTCTCATCATTAAGTGTCAAACCCTGATGATATAAACTTATCTTATATGTGATATGTCATATTGCATAAGATGTCATCCAACAGCATAAAAATTAATGAATAAAACCATAGTTAAATCTTGTAAAACCGTGACTGTGTTTATAACACATTGCTTTTCCTAGACATTTCTGTCCATTTTGCATTTGTGCAAAGTAGCAACTAATCATTCTATGAATCTACATAAACAAATCAGGTTCTTCACTATACATTCTAATGACTCAAATGTTCTTATGGGGACTAGAAATTTTTTTACATGCACTGTTTGGCTTTCAAGACTGTGCAATGTCAGCAATTCATGCACAAATTAATTTATTTAAATGTCCTACATATTGAGAGTTTAGTGCACAACTGTACTTGGTGTATATACAATGTATATACACTTAGTACAGTTTTGCACTGACCCTCAATATGCTCAGTTGATTCATCATCACTGTCAATAAAAAAAAATACTGTCCCCATCAAATCAGTCATTTTGATTGCACTGTTAGCCTCCATAATTTTTTGCCATTTTTTTTTTCAGAGAAAATCTGAGATATTGTCATCACCTTGGTTGGCTTTCGTGTTGGTGTATTTTGTTGGTATGACAAACTTTTAACATAGTCATATCTCTGTTGTAATTGAAGATATCTCCAATCATGTGATATCACCATCACAAGAGCTAATAAGAATTTAAGATTTATAAGAGTTTAAGATTTAAGACTATAGAGGGGGGTAACTCTGAAAACATTTTTGTAAGATTTATGCCCTTTTTTCAACTATTTTGTTGCATTACCCAGCATTGCCATCGTTAGGATTTCCATGGATGGGTTACTTAAACATCATACCTACAGCTTGAATAAACTAGTTACGATGTTTAAGTGTACCACCTACCATTTGCCTTTCTTTTATATGCGCAACTATTTCTTTTTTAATCAAAGGACTTATACAAATCTTGGTTTGTCAGCTATGTCAGAGGTCAAGCAATTAGTCTTGCACTCCATCACCATTAAGCTTGTGTCTACAATTACCAGAAATCCCTCATTTCAATGTTAAGAAGATATTTTATACATAAATGAAATGACGATAATAAGTCAAGGTATTTTTTTATCCGGAAAATTATTTGTGACCAGTCTCTCAAGAATCATTATATGATAGTCGAAAGTGGGACCAGTCTAACACCAAGGTACCTAAAGTACTTTGCTGTATGGGTGAAAAGCACGAAGAAGTGATTACTACGCACCGTCTCTTTAATGTTGTTGTTGTTGTTCATAACAAATCGAATTTGGAATCGGTACCTATTAATTTGACGTGACAGCTGTCTGCTGCATTTGATCGAATAAAAGATGTATGTCAAATTAATCTCTAAACACATGTGTACAAATAACATATATTGCAAATTCAGTAACATGTCAACCAAGGAGTTTTTATCGTTCTAAAATGTGACCGATTCCTATTTGGGGAAATTGTTTGAATATTTAGTCTTGATATAGTAATAATATTGCCTACAATGACCAAAAACATGCGCTTTCACACTTCAAGACAGTTATTGCTTGTTTCAGTAAATAACAAAAAGTCTTGGTGTCCATTGTCATTACTCAATTTTACCAGTTTCCAATCCGTATCTAGGTACATTACACACAGTTACTGGTTTGAGAACAATTCTCGTAGTACCAGTTCTTGTCAAATGACCTATTTCTAAGTAAAGGCAGAAAATTCATTTCCAGTAAACATAGTTTCTGAATAGAAGAAGTTGTCTACAAAAATAGTAATTTAGAAGGGTTGCTCTTCTGGGTTGGTTGGCGAGAACTGGTACCCGACCAGTACACCTTGAAACAGGGTGGTCCAAACTGGCCCTGTCTAATCATGGTACAGCAGCATCCTGAGGCCATCATTGATCTTTTCCATCCAATGTCATCTCATGATTACATTTGGTTGGCCTCTCATCCAGTGACATCAACTTGAGTCATAGATCCATTGCAATTCATGCCCCTGTGGTTCTTAATCATCATACAATGTCACTTACTGGATCTCCAAGTGATCTAGCTTTTTCGGTCTTTTGTGCCAAAAGTTGGTTGATTATTGTCCTCTTTGAGACAATCATTTCTTAGATCATCAACCTATCAAATACTACCAAACCTGACGTACACATTTATTGCTGTAACTATCAGTCAGGGATATGACAGTGTCAAAGCTAGTTGGTCTGTGGGAGGGATCCCTAATGGCATTGAATGTCATAGTTGGCTGGAGACTACTACATTCCAAATGCACTTCAAGGCTTTTTTTTACCAATGTTCCAAAGTATCCAAAACAAGCTAACACCTGGACTTAGAACTGCAAAATGTATAAATGCTAAAAAAGGGCTGTGGTTGTAGCTGTTAAAAGCTCATCTCGACTTTTTCTCTCCAGTTAAACATAAGCAGCTGTTAGTTCTCTCAAGATTGAACTGGATCTCCATGCCTTTTTCTGAAGTTAAGGGGAAAGGGGGCAGGTACTGCCTGTTCACTGAGAGGCTGGGGGAATTTTCATATTTCTATGAAATAAAAAATAAAGTCATGATTTGTGTGTGTTTAATGTCTATTTTAACAATGATCAGGGCATGTAAGAAGCTCACACTTATGTTTTTTTGGCCTAAAAATGACAATAAGGACAATTTAATTAGGATATTTCTTTCTGAAATTGGGGAAAAAATGATGTCATTTAAGAGGGGAATAGGGCCGAATTTCAGCCAAAAAAAAAACAGCATACCAAAAGGCCTTATTTCTTCTTCACATCTTGGTAAACTCCTCTAGTTAGCTCACCTGAGCACGAAGTGCTCATGTGAGCTATTGTGATCACCTTTCATCAGGCGTCTGTCCGTCGGTCGTCCGTCGTCCAGCGTCCATCAACAATTTCTTTAAACGACATCTCCTCCTAAACTACTGGGCCGATTTACACCAAATTTTACAGAAATGTTGCTTAGGTGGTCCCCTTCAAAAATAGCTAAAAGAATTGAAATCCATGAAAAACTCTGGTTGCTATGGCAACAAATAGTGAAATTTTAAGAAAATTTTTAAAATTCTTCTTCTTCTCAACCAGTCCTACAGACTTAAAACTTGGCATGGATGATCAGTTCATAGACCTGAATTGAAATAGCTAAAATCATATCTTTTGGGCCACCAGGTGCGGAGCACCAGGGGGGAGGGGGTAGTACTTTGGGTAAATTTTGTAATCTTGAAGCTGCTTCTTCTTCGGAACCAGGAGCCCTACAGACTTGAAAATTGGCATGGATGATCAGCTCATAGACCTGAATAAAAATAGCTAAAACCATATCTGTTGGGCTGCCAGGTGTGGAGCACCAGGGGGGAGAGGGTAGTACTTTTGTGAAAATTTTGTAATCTTTAACCTTCTTCTTCTTCTGAATCAGGAGCCTGACAGATTTGAAAATTGGCATGGATGATCAGTATATGGACCTTTATAAAAATAGCTAAAATCATGACTGTAGATTCACCAGGTGCAGAGCACCAGGGGGGAGAGGGTAGTACTTTTGTGAAAATTTTGTAATCTTTAACCTTCTTCTTCTGATGAATCAGGAGCCTGACAGATTTGAATATTGGCATGGATGATCAGTATATGGACCTTTATAAAAATGGCTAAAACCATGACTGTAGATTCACCAGGTGCGGAGCACCATGGGGGAGAGGGTAGTACTTTTGTGAAAATTTTGTTATCTTTAACCTTCTTCTTCTGAACCACAAGCTCTACAGACTTGAAAATTGGCATGGAGGATCAGCTCATAGACCTTAATAAAAATACCGGTAGCTAAAATCATGACTGTAATGCCACCAGGTGCCGAGCACCAGGGGGGAAGGGGTAGTACTTTTGTGAAAATTTTGTTATCTTTAACCTTCATCTTCTAAAATAACCAGGAGCCCTTCAGACTCCAATATTGGCATGGATGATAAGCATATGGATCTTAAATATAATAGCTAAAAGCATGAATGTAGGGCCACCAGATGCGGAGCATTACGGGGGAGGGGGTAGTACTTTGGATCATTTTTGAAATCTTTAACCTTATTCTTCTCCTGGATCAGGAACCCTACAGACTTGAAAATTGTAATGGGTGATCAATATATTGACATTAATAAAAATAGCTAAAATCATGACTGTAGGGTCACCAGGTGCTGAGTGTCTTGGGGAGGGGGTAGTACTTTGGATCATTTTTGAAATCTTTAAACTTCTAATGAACCAGGAGTCCTACAGACTTGAAAATTGGTATGAATGATCAGCATATGGACATCAATTGAATTAGCTAAAATCATGACTGTAGATTCACCAGGTGCAGAGCATCTTGGGGGAGGGGGAGTGCTTTATTGAGAATTTTGAATCCCTACAGCCTTTATATTTGACATGGATTGATCAACTCATTAAAGAAAACCTTAAAAGTCTCAGACTCAGCCTGTATATCTGGCATTGATTAGCTGATCACAGACCTTTTATGAAAAAAGCTTAAATAAATAAAGACCAGGTGAGGAGGCGGGGGGGGGATTATTTCAAATGTTATCTGATTGAATAAGTGAAAATCTCTTTTTCTTTGGTTGCATGGACATACCTAGGTAATGAAGCTTTTGTTCTCAGGTGAGCGACCCAGGGCCAACGGCCCTCTTGTTATCTATTGCTGTCATAATGCAGTTGGTAGTGCATCAGACTGTCAACCTGAGGTCCATGGTCGATCCTGGATAGCTTCTCTCACCCTTTATGACTCTTTGACTTTCACCAATGGGCATATTTGGAGCCCAGGTGTAAAGTATTACATTTCTCTCCATTCATTACCCCTGGGAAAATACCAAAGCCAAATGTTGTTTCCATGAATATTTATATTTGTGTATACAATTATGATAAGCCAACCAAAATGACTATGACATATGATAATGCTACTCTTTGAAAAGGAGATTGAGTCAAACATCTATGATGCTTTAAAACAAAGTGGAAATTCCTGGGGTTAAATACTGTCATATAGTAAGGCTGTAAGATATTAGAAATTTTGATTTCAATATACGATAAAGTTACAAAATACAGTTAAGGCTGGTACGAGATACCAGAAAGACAAGAGTTTTCAGAAAGGTTTAAATAATGTATCTCGCCATTCAAAATGAAAATAGGCTTGCGAAAATGTGTATGATGACATAAACTATGATGTAGTTGTCAAGCCTGTTAAGAAACCAAATCTTCGATAGGGCCATTTTAATGTTTAAAATGTTTAATGTATAATTTGTTTAAAATAGAAATGGCATGTTATGCAGACCAAAATAAGATTATTATTTCTCACAAAAGTACTTGAGATCACCAATCAAAATGCCTAATGAATTATACATGAGAACCAGAAATTATGCTAGCATATTGACCCAGGGTGGATGAATATAGTTTATGGAATGGAGCTACACTGGGTTACCAAGGATGCAAATTTGTTGATAATTGTGGACCCATGTGTGAGTGCAGCTGGAGGCTAGGATAGGATGTTATGGCAGTACTTGTGTGTGAAATACAAGGAATCCATTGTTTGGTGCTCAAGCCACAGTGATATGAGCTAAAGTTCTGTATGCTTCTTTAATACAGTAGTTGCATTCAGTAACTCATTGTTGGATTTGTCAACAATGCTGGGGGTGCACTTAGGTATCAACTAAGGCCCATGTGTCCCTGCTGGTTAATTTCTTGGTGATGTATCACTCACCTTTGTACTATGTGAATTATGCTTTTGAAATCAAACAGTCATGTTACATTGTTCCTTGGTCACTTCTCTACCATTCTTAGGTTGAGTATAATTATTCTTTCAGGTGATCTTGTTCTCTGTAATACTTTGTTGTAATATTTTCTTCAATGACTGTACCAAAGACTTTAGCCTGTGCACTGACAAACAGTATGTGTCCAATTCATGCACCTCATCTCCACAAGATTACCAGCTGTGTGTTCAGCTCCTAAACCTAAGCCTGTCCTGTTAGTTTATCCCCCGCTGTTTTCGGCGAGGGGATATAGTAATGCTCTCCATCCATCATTCCATCCTTTCGAGGTTCCGTCACTTAACTTGTCGGGAGCATATCTCCTTAAGTATAATAGCTATCAACTTGAAACTTTATGGGAGGATAGATCTCATAGAGGAGAAGGGCAGTGCACAAGAACTACAACTCTTGCTTGCATAATTTTGGAGTTATTGCCCTTTTTTATATTTAAGACTTGGATTTTGTCCGGAGCATATCTCCTAAAGTATTATAGCTATCAACTTGAAACTTTATGGGAGGATAGATCTCATGGAGGAGAAGGGCAATGCACAAGAACTATAACTCTGGCTTGTATAATTTTGGAGTTATTGCCCTTTGTTATTTTTATGACTTAGATTTTGTTCGGAGCATATCTCCTAAAGTATTTAAGCTATCAACCTGAAACTTTATGGGTGGATAGATCTCATGGAAGAGAAATGCAATGCACAAGAACTATAACTCTGGCTTGTATAATTTTGGAGTTATTGCCCTTTGTTATTTTAAAGACTTAGATTTTGTAGGGGCTTAATTTCTTAAAGTATAACCCTTAATCTATTAGGCTTCAGTTTACTATCAAGCTTTCTCGGCGGGGGATGGCCATGTCTGACATGGCTCTTGTTACAATGGCTGGAGCAGCCATAGACCAATGAAAAATTGTCTTCTTCAACTTCTTTAACCAGTAAATGCCATCAATAAAAAATTGTCGTCTGCAATGTACTTCAGTTTGGGTCAGTTTAAAAAAAATTGTTTGGTGATAGGTTAAATCAACTTTAGTGTCAATTGTATTTTTCGTATTTAACACAACTGTTTTTTAAATTTGTTTTGTGATTGTCGACTGCAATGTACTTCAGTTTGGGTCAGTAAAAAAATATTTTTTGGTAATGGATTAAGTCAACTTAAGTGTCATTTGTATTTTTCGTTTGTACACAACTGTTGTTTAATTTTGTTTTGTGATTACAGAGCACCTGCATAAATGAAGCGGATAACAAATAAACACCTCAAAGCCTTACTGTGTACTTTACAAAAGAACCAGTTAACTTGTACATCAAGAAAGTTTGAACACTGTAGTACCAGTTTAAATGCTAAACCATTTCCAGTAATTGATGGTACTGTTGACAAAAATTCAGATGAATTTGTTGAGAATCATGCAGCTACAACAAAACTATCAGAGCAATATCTACAGATTCTAGCCAAGGCACAAGCAGGAGGGGGTGAAAAAGCAATAGCTCGACATGTGAAACAGAACAAAAAGCTGCTGGTTTCTGACCGATTAAAGTTACTGCTGGATGATGTTGATGAATTTCTTGAGTTATCTCCCATTGCTGGACATACTATGGAGTATGGAGATATAGCCAGAGCAGGGGGATTAATGGGTATATCAATGTTTTTGAAATTAATTTTTTTTAAGTGCCCATAAGATTGGGGCATATTGTTTTACTGTGTTCTGTCTCTCCATACACATCTGTTACTGTCAAGTGACAAGATCATGTAACAAGGTCAATGTCATCTGTCAAGGGCATGTGCGTTTCACACTTTGTTATAAAATGCTTTCATTTAAGTATTAAAATTTTTCTGTCTACTATCATTTGGTATTAAGAATTTTCTGTCTACTATCATTTGATAATTTTAATAGTTAATCATTGAAATTGACAAAATGATGAATACAGGTCTATATATTAATAGATCTATTCCACTCATCATAATCTAGTGGGAAAAAAATGAAGAGGACTTTGTAAAGCAATTAAGCATCTTTCCTTAGAAATAGTTGCACACTATTTTTTAGCAATAACTGGCTTTTGGGTACTTAAGCATGAAACCACTGATATTGATAGTTTCGTTTTCTTAATGAAGGATAACAGATTTATATAAAAAAAAACCAAAACCATGTACCGGTAATTATTATGTAAATGATTATACAGTCAATCCTGCTCAAGCTACCACGTCTATTTAGAGACCATTTAGCGATCCCCTTCTTTAAATAAAAATATTTTTAAAAAAAAGAAGGTATGGTTGGTCAAAATATTATTGAAAATGAGTCCTATGTTGTTAAAACTCACTAGAATCATCTCAATGAGACAATTCTATAGAGTTTTAACATCAAAGGATTATTGTGAATTTTGCAATAATATACATATTCAATCAAAAAGTTTGTTTCTTTATTGGAGACAAAACATGTATTAAGAGGCCATTTTCTTTATCCACCGCTTTTTGGTGGTCATGTTAGTTGTCGCTTAGAAAAGGTTTTACTGTATTCAGCTCATGGGGATAATAATATTAGTCTATACGGTGGTAGAGGGCTAAATTCAGACCCCTATGAATTGGCTAGGCAAGAGTAAAATTTTGTTTATCTAATTTTGTTCTAGGTATTGGAAAGATCCATGGTAAATATTGTATGATTATTGCCAATGATGGTACTGTTAAGGGTGGAACAGTTTTTCCTGTCACCCTGAAAAAACAACTGAGGGCTCAAGAAATCGCACAACAAAATAGGCTGCCATGTGTTTATGCTGTTGATTCTGGTGGCGCTTTCCTACCATTGCAGGTTAGTTTTAGATATGAACATGTACAGACAATTCGAATAATTTGCATGTTTGTTATACACAAAAATTGAGCAGTCTGTAAAGCCACACAATGTACATGAATAAGAAAATTGGCTGATAGCCTGAAGAGAAGTTTAGACTTTACCTATCTACAAATTGCATTGTGAATACTCTTGATAGACTGAGTGGACTGTGTGGATGCACGGGCCAATCTGAGTCTTAACACTGCCTATATTTAAATTTTTGATAATTTCATGCACAGGCTCATATTGCTGACTCAGTGGGAAACAGTTGTAACTGCCTATAAACATATAGGCAGTTACAACTGTTTCAGCTGAGCCATCAATATCGTACATTTGACATCTCACTTGAACAGGTACCTTTTGCAGTCAATGATCTGATGTCACAATACAAGTTTATTAAAAAAGGAATTGAGAAATATTAGTCTAAAATGAAGAAATTATTGTTGACAAGCAATTTCGATAGTGTTCCTTTGGTGATCCTTTTTTAAATTTTTTCACAAAATTTTGAAAGGCTATAATTATGGGAGTGGCAGGGCTGGGCTTATTTTTAGCCCATAATCTTTGAAGGACATTGCCTCCTTAGCCACATGGCCACTTTCAATGAATTTTACCTGAATGTTCCTTGGGTGACCCTTTTCAAAAAATTTTCACAAAATTTTTATTAGCCCTTAAATATATGTGTGACAAGGCGGGGCTAATTTTGAGCCAGAATGTTTGAATGACATCTCCTCCTGAACCACTTGGCCAATTTCTTTGATATTTTAAAAGAATGTTCCTTGGGTTATCCTTTTCAAAAATTGTTCACAAAATTTTGATTAGCCCATAAATATGGGCGTGCCAAGGTGGTTCTTATTTTGAGCCAGAATCTTTGAACAACATCTCCTCCTGAACCACTTTGCCACTTTCAATGAAATTTTACAAGAATGTTCCTTGGATGATCCTTTTCTAAAAATTTTCGCAAAATTTTGAAAGGCTGTTTAATATGGGAGTGGCAGGGCTGGGCTTACTTCGAGCCCAAAATCTTTGAACATTTAATGAAACTTTACCAGAATGTTTCCTGGGTGAATATGGGCGTGACAAGGCGAGCTAATTTTGAGCCAGAATCTTTGAACAACATCTCCTCCTGAACCACTTGGCCAATTTCAATGAAACTGTGCCAGAATGTTCCTTTGGGTTCCCAGATTGAAAGATCACCGGCCATTTGTTCAACTGTTATTGATCTGTCTGTCTGTCTGTCTGCAAAACTTAACCAAAGAACTTACCATTGCCAATATTTTCTAGCTAATTTAAGATACAAGCATCATACTTAGCATGGTGATAGATCCCAGTGAAACACATCTGCTCATATAAAAGTCAAGGTCATGTGACAAGGTCAAGGTCATCTGCCAAGATCAAGTAACTCAAAAACTGAACAAAAAAACTTTGCATTGCCAATATTTTCAAGCGTATTTAAGATAAAAGCCTCATTTGTTACATGGTGATAGATCATAATGATATGCATCTGCTTATACCAAAGTCAAGGTCATGTAGCAAGATCAAGGTCATCTGTCTAGGTCAAACTTCTCAAAAACTTAACATTGCCACTATCTACAAGCCTATTCAAGATACAAGCCAAATAAATGATGATAGTTCTCAATGATTTGCATATGTAATTTCTGAGATCAAGGTCAAACTCCTTAAAAATTGCACAAAAAATTACATGTTCATTTTTTCCAGCATATTTAAGATACCTTTATCATAATTGGCATGATGAAAGATCTCAGTGAGGTATACTGTAGGTGTCAAGGTCATGTTACAAGGTCAGATCCATCTGTCAAGTTCAGAATTTTTATGCCTCCGTATCCAAAGATCGGGGGCATATTGTTTTACCAATGTTTGTCTGCAAAAGTTGACCAGAAAACTAAACATTGCCAATATCTTCAAGCCTTTTCAAGATACAAGGCTCATATTTGGCATGATGATAGATCTCAATGATCCCCATCTATGGTAACCTAAGTCATTGTCATCTGTCAAGGTCAAATAATTAAAAAACTTAACAATGAAACTTAACATCGCAAAAATCTTCAAGCCTTTTCAATTTACAAGGCTCATATTTGGCATGATGGTAGATTTCAATGATATGCATCTGCTGGTTCCAAAGCCAAGGTCATGTAACAAGTTCAAGGTCATCTGTCAAGGTCAACATTTTGAAAAAAAGTTTCAGGGGCAATTGTGTTTCACAAACACATCTTGTTTAAAAAGATGCTTTTGTCGGGGCATTTGTGTTTAATTCTGGTAATGGGTTAAACATCTTACTTTGTATTTCAGTCTGAAATATTCAACCCTGGAGGTATGACATTCTATAATGAGGCAGTTATGGGTGCTATGGGTATTCCTCAGGTAAAAATCAGTTTTCCAAAGGCTTAATTGAACAGAGTACAAACCCTGCTTTTACTACTTTAAAAGTACTGTAAAATTCTATTAGCATCTCTATCAGAGGCCCTTATACATCTTCCCTTTTTAAAAGGCAAAATGGGCCATTTTAATTTTGCATAACAGTGCTCATGGTAAATCTCATGTTTTTATAATTTTTGGTCACTCTTCAATGTTTTAACAAATCTGTAGGCTCTAGAAAACGGCCATACCTTCTTATTATAGAAATATGATGATTCTAATAAGGCCATTGATGGTATTAAAGTTTTTATGGTAAACCAACTGTTAAGCCTTTGTAAAAACAGAGTGCAGATCATAAACACAGGTACTGAGTATGTGATCATTACCTTTGTTTCCTGTTAAATGATCCATGTGTGGCACTTTATCAGACTCTTTTTTTTTTTTACCATAAAAAAAAGGATTGTTTTGTTGGAACTTATTACTGTTTTGGTTTACAGAGAAAACTTGCTAACATTATTTTCCTTGGAAAATATCAATTATTAATTATCAAATTGTACATGGATGTTGTCTGGATGAATTTTGAATAATTTTTATCAGTACAAAGTGGCAGTGATTTAAGTACATTGTATTAAAAAAGAATTAATTCTGCCGGATTGAGAGGGAAAAAATGCACAAAAATTCAAAGTTCTCTTCATATCATTTCAGTAAGTTCAGGTCTGTAGAGTGAATCAGGCACTCAACCAACTATAGTTATACTTTTGATCGGCCATTTATAGAGAGCATTTGTTTATGCTATTGCAGATTGCAATTGTATGTGGTAGCTGTACAGCAGGTGGAGCCTATGTTCCCACCATGGCAGATCAAACTGTTATAATACACAGGATTGGTACAATATTTCTGGGAGGTCCGCCCCTTGTTCAGGCAGCCACTGGTGAAATCGTTTCTGCAGAGGAATTAGGAGGAGCAACATTACATAGCAAGTATGATGTAATTCTAAATTACATGTATATCCTTTACCTTCTTGTTTGCTTGGCTGTTTTCAGCCAAACCTCTTTTTATTAGCTGTTTTTGGAGAAAACCCGAGGTATTGCTGTAGCCTTAGTGTCGTTGTCCTTGTCGTCGTTGTGCGAAAACTTTTACATTTTGTGAGAACTCTTGTTCTACTGAAAGCATTAATCTTGGCAAAAGAGCAACCTGTACCATTAAAGGGGGATAACTTTAGATGCATTTTGTGCATATTATGCCCCCTTTTTTTTACTTGAAAGCATTTTGTGTGAATTATGTACCATTTCAACTTATTTTTTACCCACTATCAAGCATCCAATAGCAAAGCGTAGGCACCTAGGGCCCGTTTTACTTAACTTCTTACAAAAAAAATAATCACAAGTCAAAATCAAGAATAGTACCTGATGTTTTCGTTAATTGTTAGATTCTGCCTTGCAATATCTCATTGGAATAGTCTTAAGAATTCTGATCAAATATTAAATTGATATTGCCACAAACCCTGTATAGTTTGTGTTCATTGGAAGTGTCTCATCATCAAGACATTTCAAATGAGTACCAATAACATAGGGTTTTAATTAAAAGTAACAATTTTAAATTAACCCCTCATATCTAGAGCTTTTTATTGTCATTGTGTGTAGAACAAGATTTTATTCAGACTACTTTGCTGCTATTGAAGAGGAGGGTTTGGACTTTGTTCATGATATTTCCTTAATATTGCCACTAACTTTTTGCAGCATTTTCTTCTTTCAAACAAGCCGCCGTCATAGCGCAGTTGGTAGCGGGTCAGACTGTCATTCTAGAGGTCCTGGGTTCAATCCCCGATGGCTGCACTCATTCTTTCTGACTATTTGTCTCTCAGCAATAGGTTTATAATTGTAGACTAATGTGAGATAGCAGCTGGAGGCTAGGAAAGAATGTGATGGTTGTATTGGTGAGAGAAGTACCAGGAACCCATTGTTAGGTGCTCCAGCCGCCATGATATAACTGAAATAATGTTGAAAGTGGCGTGAAACCCAATTCAATCAATCAATCTTTCAAACAATAATTCCTCTAATTTATCTATTCTCCTTTCTTGTGGACAACTTCGTGTTGATCCTGGACAGGAAGAAAATCATATTTTACTTGTCCAGGGACAAGTAGAGAAAATGCTTATTCTGATGGCTCAGTGCAAAACTGTTGTAACTGCCTATATGTTTATAGGCAGTTACAACTGTTTCACACTGAGCCATCGATTTCCACACCCTTGTTTTCACTGTGTAGGACCAGTGGATGTACAGACTACTTTGCTACTGATGAGGAAGAAGGGTTTGCCACTGGAAGAGACATCGTAGAAACTTTAAATTTGCCGGACTACAGAAACCCACAGAGAACCCCTGAGGAACCTTTATTCGATCCTTCAGAGCTATCAGGACTCATACCTAGAAGAAATCAGGAAACTATGGATATTAGAAAAGTTTGTACATGATAAGATATACTTGTCCTTCACTAAAAAAACCCAAAACAATGAAACAACGGCAACAAAAAAACCTTTTTTTCCCTAAAACGATATTCCCCTCCTCCTAGAGGAAGGCATAAGCATTTATTCCTTGAAAACATGGTTTTGACCTTAAAATCTGAAAATATCTCATTTTGAACCTCAAAAATTTCTGGGAGTCAGGGAGTCATTTTGACCACTTGATGCAAACCATTCACTAATGAAGATCAGTTGCTTAAAACAAAGCTATATGTAAATGAAACAATATTAGCAATACAGTGTCAACAGACACTTCACTGTTGATGTTGATTCATTTATGAATATATCTTGCTATAAACTCTTCAGAACCTTTAATTTAACTGTTAAATTTTTATAACTTGTTCATTCTGACTTCTTCACAAATCTTTTTGACCCCGGTGATTTTATGGTCTAGGGGTCAATGACCCCAAATTTGATAAAGATATCACAGACCATAGCATAGGTTGTAATATGAATTTGAGATAAGACCTTAATTGTGGAGAGATATTCAAGACTAGAACTGATGCAAAATAGTTCTAGGAGCTTACTTAAAAATCAATCAATGGTTATGATGTAACAAAAATTTATTTAATTCAAAGACAAGACGCAAAGTATTGCTGCCACAAGTAAATGTTTTCCACAGAGTTAGCAGACAAATTGATAATTATGTAGAAAACAACTGCAAGTATCATCTGTGTAAAATGAAATCTTTATCACATTATTATGGGTATTTACTTCTTGAAACATTTTCATTTGTGTATAAAGGAATCAGTACAAAAATATTGTAATTGCTTATTTACATGTAGGTGTTTACATTAGTTTTGCACTGACCCCTTGGCTTATTACATTGGGTCGAATTTAGAGAATCATCTCTAAGGAAAGAGACATTGAGGCATGTGATTTTGATTTGCTCATATGTTTTTCACTGTAGGTAATATCTAGGATTGTAGATGGTAGCAGATTTCAAGAGTTTAAAACATTGTTTGGAGAGACCCTTATCACAGGATTTGCACATATTCATGGGTAAATACAAGTCAAGTGATACTTTATTATCAATAGAGACTTTTCTGCAGAAATTGCTTTAAAATACTATGTCTGATTATGATTCGATGGATCTGTGCAAATGTACTGTAACTGCTTGTATATATATAGGAGGTTAATATAGTTTTACACTGACAAATAAATACAGAATAGGAAAAAGATCATATCTTATTGTAAACAGACTGTATTACTAATTAAAAAATATATATTTCTAAACTTCATTATAGTCTCTTAAATGTATAAATAATATTCACTGATCATTTAAGGAGTTTAAGTCAGGAATTCTTAGTTAAAATGCTGATAGAAACCCCGAGATTATTAAACTTTTCTTGTTCTCATCTGAGAATTTTTCTTAAATTTCAATTTGAGATTGAGCCATTACTTAAATTGTTTTTAAACTGAAATTTCTTAGTTCATAAACAAGAGAAAACTTGTGCCAAAGTTATTGAAATTTCTAAAATATTGGCAATTTGTATATAAGAAAATTTTAATTCAGCATTTTAGTTTAATAAAAATTTATTATTATTATTTCAGATATTTGGTGGGTATAATTGGTAACAGTGGTGAGATGACAGAAACAGCTGCAGCCAAGGGAGCTCATTTTGTTAACATGTGTTCAGAACGCTACATTCCATTGATATTTCTACATAATACAATAACATCAGATTCAAGTAACGTGACAGGTGAGGCTCAGCACGAAACAGTTGTAACTGCCTATAAACATATAGGCAGTTACAACTGTTTTACGCTGAGCCATTGAGGTGAGGCTTTTGTACATGTGTAGATGCCTTCCTTGTACAAAGACCAGTCCATGTTTATATCAACTTTGTTGACAACTGGTAATGTAATGAGATGCAGTAAAATTAATTATAATAGTTATATTTCAAAAGAATGTCAATTTAGTAAGCGCATTAAGTGATATCCTTACTGGGTAGACTTGAAAGGGTTTAAACTTATTTTTGACAGATTTTTAAGTTTTGTGCATACATTATTTTGCATAATTTATTTGGTCTAGTAAATTTCGCATGGACTTGTCCTTAAAAAAAAGGATAATTTTTTTTCAATGCCCCCGCATTGAAAGATCATGGGCATATTGTTTTACCCTTGTTCGTCTGTCTGTCTGTCCGTCCGTCCGTCCATGAGTCTGTTTGTCTGTCTGTCTGCAAAAGTTAACCAAAATCTTAACATTTTCAAGATACAAGGCTCATATTTGGCATAATGATAGATCTCAATGATCCGCATCTGCTGATACCAAAGTCAAGGTCATGTGACAAGGTCATCTGTCAAGGTCAAACTTTGGAAAAAAATGCTGTTACGGGGGCATTAGTGTTTCACAAACACATCTTGTTTTGAATACAGCATTTTCTTCATTAACAACAAATTTTCTACCCTTCTCCAACCCTTTAATATAAACATTAGAATGATTTATCTTTGAGATCTATTTCATACCATTCCAAGAATTTCCTTAATTTTTTGCTTGCCCCTTGACAAAAGTAATTGAAAAAAGTACTTGTATAAGTAAAAAAAACGTGTAAGGCATGGGAATTTATTATTCCTAAAATGAATCCTTTACCTTATAGGTGTTTTGGGCGGAAACTACTTAAGGGACCATGCCAAACTAATGTCAGCCATAAGTTGTTCAAGAGTACCACGTATATCAGTGGTGATTGGGAACAGTATAGGAAATACTAACTACCTTATGGTAAGACTGGGGCTTAGGACTTCAAATAGTGGGAAATCTTTTATTTTAAATATGTTACATTTCATTTATTAAGAGTTGAAGAAAGTTTTTAAGAGTTTCTAAAGGTTTATAGTTTCATACTTTCACAAAGTTGGATCCAGGATGTGTGATTTATTAAATTAGGCATTATCTTATTCATTTGCTCAAATAGAAAAAATGATTGGCCACAGGTCATACAAATATTATTAGATTGGTATAGAAATTAATCATTGGTGTGATCCAAATGGTAACCCAGATATCTCCTCAAGCAACCATTCAGGTCTAAATTCATTTTAGGCTTGTTGCAATATTTCCTTCTAAACCATTCAACCAATTTCTATGAAACTTTGCAACAATGTTTCCTTGGTGACCCTTTCCAAAACAAGTTCGCATAATTTTAATTGATCAATAAACATGGGCGTGGCAGGGCATTTTTATGCCCCCGTATCGAGAGATCCGGGGCATATTGTTTTACTCATGTCCGTCTGTCTGTCCATCCGTCTGTCTGTCTGTCCGTCCGTTCTGTCTGAAACTTAACCAAACTTAACCTTGCCAATATCTTCAAGCGTATTCAAGATACAAAGCTAATATTTGGCATGATGATAGATCTCAATGATCCGCATCCGCTGGTACCAAAGTCAAGGTCATGTGACAAGGTCAAGGTCATCTGTCAAGGTCAAACTTTGAAAAAAAAATGCCGTTACGGGGGCATTTGTGTTTCACATCTTGTTTTTAATGACATCTCCTAAACTACTAGGCTAATTTCAATGAAACTTGACTAGAATGTACCTTGAGTTACCCATTCCAAAAAATGCTCTATTAATTATTGTAAGACTTTATCTCCTTTAGTATTTAACTGATTTCAATGAAAATTTGCTAGAATGTTCCTTGGATGACATTCACTGGACTTTTAGAATTAAATTTAAACAGTGTAGGGCCATTCTGGCCCTCTTGTTCAGAACTTTAGACTGGTTCAAATTGCAAAAGGTTCAAGATGACCACAAAAAGTGGGTCAATTTGAGAAAAAACCAACTGCAATAAAGATAAAATATCGTAGAAAATGCAATTTCATTTTTCCTCAATATATATAGATTGGTGCAGAAATGAATCATTGGTGTGTTCCTGATTTAACCCTTGTCATGCTGAATAGATTTTGGCTAAAAAATTTCATCTAAAATCAAAGGGCAAAAAGCACTGAAAGTACCAACTGCAGGGCCTTCACTGGACAGAAATTTCTTTTCGCCAACACTTTCACTAAATAAAAAGAAATGGAGCCAAATTTGGATTTTAGGCGCCAAATTTGGAGTCATTTGTCTTCTAAAAAACTGTGCTTGATAAAATCTTATGTTCCTTTTATATAGCTCATTGTCTAGGGGGATCGTATTTAAAAGTCAATTAACATATAATTGGAAGTCAATTTTTGTAAACAATCACAGTAGTGTTATGGGTAGCCAAGAGGTTATAAGTTGACACACGTGCCTTTTGCCTCAATTAATTGACAGTCACATGTATCACAATATCCTCTCAGCCTATGTCAAAATAAATAATCGCTGATGGGTCAAAATTCAGATTTTTTTCGCCAGTCATTTTGCCGTTTTCATTTTTTGATCGCCAATTTCATTTCATTTTCGCATTTGGCGACAATGGCGACCCCCAGAGAAGGCCCAGTGTAGGTCATTTTTTATTTGAAAATCTAAATCTGTCGACAATTCTGGATTGAAAGTGAGAAACAAGTGGTCTAGGCTAACATCAGACTGCACATATGTGCAGGCTGATGTTTGTCTATAGCTCCTGCCAAATCAGGAATATTCAATGTTCAGCATGACAAGAATTAAGTATCCATATGGTAATCTGGATATCTCCTTCTCATGCAATTTCATTTTTCCACAATATTTTCTGAAGTATACAATCACAGGACGTAAAAAAAGCTATTGTACAGAAAAGTGAAAAATGTTAATGTTGAAATCTTATTATAATTGTTTGTATTGGTTTTGATTAATTTCAGGGTGGTAGATCAACTAGTCCAAATTTCATGTTTAGTTGGCCAAATGCTGTGATTGGAATGATGGAGAAAACACAGTTAGTTCAGTCTTTAGTTCAGGTCTGTAAATCTTATCCACTTTCATATTCATTTTGTCAAATTCTTTAGGCAGCACAAAAGAGAAAAATAATGGTTCAGGCTATAATGAGGGTCAATACCTACACTAACTGTCATTTTACAAGAAAATAATTTAATTTTAGTTATGTTCTTTTATATCCGTTCTTTCTGATTGGCTGAACATTTGGTTTTATATCCTAATGAACAATTTTGAGTACACAGGTAATTTTTTAGGTTGCACACAAAAAAGTCCCAAATCTATCTTTTTATGAAGAAATTTCAATATTTTGCTTTAAAATATTAAAGTATAAGATATGAAGAAAGTATTCTTTAATTTTTTGAGGAATGGAACTAAAAACCTTATCACACTCCAGTATGAATCCACTTTACATATTCATACAGTGTGATAAGGTTTTTAGTTTCATTTCTCTCTGAAATTAATAAATACTCTTTTCATCTCTGAAATAAAATAAATAGTTTTTGATATGATAAAGAATTAGAATGGTCCAAATTAAAAGAATTGGTAGAACTTACTGAAATGCTTAACTCCTAGCAGAAACATTATATGGAATGATAAGATTGATTAATACATGTACAATCATTTCCTCATTTAAAAGATGGTTTTCAAAGGTATTATCTTTAACGCTTTCAAAATGGTCAGGCTAATATAAAAGATTCTATGATAAAGGATGGAAAATGTTAAAACTGTACTTTTTATGCCCCCGTATCAAGAGATCGGGGGCATATTGTTTTACTCATGTCCGTCTGTCCGTCTGTCCGAAAACTTAACCCGAAAACTTAACCTTTGCCTTTTCTCCAAAAGTATTTGACATACAAAGCTGTACACCAAAGTCAAGGTTTTGTGACAAGGTCAAGGTCATGTGACAAGGTCAAGGTCATCTGTCAAGGTCAAACTTTAAAAAAAAATGCTGTTACGGGGGCATTCATATTTCACAAACACATCTTGTTTTTACAATTTCAACATCTCTCTTTCCAGATGATGTTTTACTTAAGATTTTCACAACATTACCTTTTATGGTGTTGCTATGCAATTTTTTTTTTTTTCGATTCCACCAAGTAATCAGAGGGCTACAAAATGATTAAATTTAAACCAGAAGAATCCAAATATAAAACCAATTTCATGCTGCTTCCTTGAAAAAAAATGAAAGAGTGATAAAGTATTTGTTCAAGAAAGCAAGATTTTCAAATTTACAGGAGAAATACCAGGGTAAAGAGGTAGACTGTTCTGAAAAAGAAGAATTCACCCAAAAGTTGTTACAAAAATACTCTATGGAGATGTCAGCATTCTATATTAGTTCTCGTGTACTAGATGATGGTATAATTTTACCCCAAAATACTAGGAAGGTATGGTTGTTTTAAATGTCATATTATTTTAAGAGGAAGGTACAAAATTGTATAAGGTGTCAATAGATATAAAGCAAGGGCTTACTACAAAATAATTGTAGGTGCCTTTAAATAAATAGGCTCTTACAATAGTATTACTCTGAGCCTCTGATAGGCTTTTACAGCAGCAGTTTTGCATTTAACTTGGTCTTTAACCTTTTAATTCAATCTGGGATTACTCAAAACATTTCAAAGCAATTTTGAGGGGTTATCGCAACACTATTGTAAGTACCAATATACTTATAGGCACTTACAATAATGTTGCATTGACCCCTGGATTTGACTTTCAACACTCAGATTTAGATACAGATATAGGAGGGATTTGACCATGCATTCAGGATGAAAAATTTAGAAAAATCGTACCCCATTTTGCTCTTTTTTAAGCAGATAACAATTCCCGAATGTTTTTATTGGAATCGTTTTGTCAAGACTATTTCAAATGAGGACCGATAACATGTTTTATTTTAGAAATGACAGGCATTACCCATTTACAATCTGACCTGAGAATAACTGTACTCACATTCAACCTGTTATCATAGAAAAAAGTTTTACTTTATATGTACTCCTCCTCGTAAAGTTGGTTTGAATTATAATCCAAAGTAGATGTAATTTGAAAATGAATGATATGATATAATAGTTTACAGAAAAATCAGATATTGGTTGTTATCAATCATTAAATGTCTCTGATATCATATCTGTTTGAATTTTAAGTGATGGTGATGATAGATCTGATTGACATCCATCTGCTGATATACAGATCAAGCTCATCTTTCAAGGTCAAATTAAAAAAAAATAGCTGTATCTTGGCATTTGTGTTTTATAAGGTTTTATAAACGCATATTGTTGCTTTGAATTTAAAGCTTTGTTGTCTTAGATAGAATCAGTTTATTTTTATTTTCCTGCATCGAAAGACTGGGCATATTTAACTGGTTTTGCAGTGAGTTTATCATTTATTTCTTGATTAACGGCAAAAAGCATTAAGAAATCAAAGTTCTCTGTTTGTGTTTTGTAGACTCTGGGAAGATGCCTTGATATTATGACAACCTATGTTCCAAGACAGCAGACCCTTCATCCAGTTACAAGAATGTGATCTAGAAACTGTTGTCAAGCTCAAATAAAAAATCTGTGATAGTTTTGTGTTTACTCATATAAATCAAATTTCAAAGATCTATGATTTAAGTCAAACTTGATTGTTCAAGACAAGTTTTCAGATCTTAGCAATTGAAGGATACATGAATAGTAAGCCTTTGTCCTGCTGATTTTTAATTTGATTTTAAAAAAATTGCCCATTTTCATACAAGTTTATGGTTAATTTGTATCATATCTGTTTGTCTGTCTGCCCTTCCCTCTGAACGTCAGCAGTTTGTGAATGCAACTCCTCCTACAATAATTGACAGACTTGGATAAAATGTTCACATAGTGTTCCTAGTTACCTTGGGCCTGTTTTACTAACATCTTACGATCATTTTTTGTGTAAGTCAGAAATTAAAGTTACCTCTATAGTAGTAGCTAGATATGGAATTCTGTTATGAATAATCTCATTTGAATTGTCTTTAGAAGACGATTCGAATGAGATTTTGCAAGGCAGAGACTAACAAAGAATGAAAACACCAGGTACAATTTTTGATTTTGACATACAATTTATTTTTTCGTAAGAAGTTTAGTAAAACAGGCCCCTGATGTTGTCAAAATTGTTAGGGTTTGGTGATGTTCTACCAGGTTAAAATGTGGCAGCATATTTTGTGACTCTGGCGCTCTGATTGGGATATTTCAATCAGTGAGGCTCAAGTTTTCTCCATCAATGATTAGTTACAAGTAGGCGTTAGCAAAGACTGAGATCAGCCTGCATGTCTGTGTGCAGGCTGATCTTAATCTATACTATCTGCCCAAGCTTTGTGCACGTTGTACAGCAGGAATATGTTATAAACAGCATAAAAAAGCTTAAGTTTACCCATGTAAGAATGTATCAGACTTGAAGCTTTTAAAGAAATACCAGATGTTGCCTTAAATATAACACTACAACCAATACTAGGCTACAAGTTTCTGGACAAGGTGGTATGTGTTTTGGATACTTATTATGAGCCCCAGTCCACTCTACCCTTAAACAAAAGAACATGGGTTGATATTGAATTCAACATGTCTGTCCGTCCATCTATCTATCCACCCATAGACTGTTCATTTTTGCGCTTTAACTGAAGTACCATTTGACCTGTTACCAAGAAACTTAATACAATGGAGGCCCATGACCAAAGGAAGTGCCTTATTGTTTGTGGGTCATAAAGGTCAAGGTTTAAATTTTTCCATGAATATGTTAAACTTGGGGACCAATGAACCTAGAATTGTGAAACTTTGTGTACTTTCTTTATGCCTGTTGAAAGATAGGACAAGGTATGTGATCACTAATGTGTCTGGGTGCCCGGTTGGGCAGGCATGGTCCATTTTTTTGTCAAGAGCATAACCCTGTCACCTCCTGTCTGATAGGCTTGAAACAGCAGTGTAACAGGCGTGAAATGTGACGATTTGCCACCTTTCAGCCATGGCACAAGGAAGTGCCCTATTGTTTTTGGATAATAGGGGTTAAGGTCAAGGCCACAATTAAACATTGTTTGAAGGTCACCATTGAACTTTATCTTAAAACTCTCCACATGTTTCAACTCATGAACCAAGTGACTCAGAATCATGTAATTGTATAAAATTGTTTCCAATGACCCAAGAGTATGCCTATTTGTGTTTATGCTAGGCAGGTCAAAGGTCAGGTCACAATTATTATTGAGTTTTGTATGAAATCACTATAAATCTAAAACTTAAAAACCAATTGCACTAAAATTATGAAACCTCATACAATTAATGTACATAACCAAAGGTAGTATGTAAAAGGTCGAGATCAAATTTAAATTTGTATGAAACTTTTGGCGCTCTAGCTTGAGAATCAATTGGCTAAGAAACATGAACTTAGTAGTCTATGCTGAAGTAAGATTCAAAATAGAAAACCCAAACTCAAAATACATGTATGAGAAAGAATAATGCAAAAGTGTAATTAAGATATATAGATAACCTGGTAATTCTTTGGGTAAATATTCACATTGCTTGTAATTGAAGATGCAGTTGATGAAATTAATGACATTTTCATATCGTCATTGGGCTACCAAATTGGCTTAAACAAACAATTTTGTTACCCACAGACTATGTGTCTGAGATGTTAATCCTTATCCTGATGAATTAACATTTTGTTTAGCAAAATATCGTTTTTAGCTCCACTGGCTGAAAGCCACTGGGGCTATTGTCATGGCGTTGTGTCCGTCGTGCATCCGTCCTTCCGTCCGTGCGTGCATCCAGTCGTAAACTTTTGTTTTTTAAAAAATCTTCTCCTCAGAAACTGCTGGATGAATTTCAACCAAACTTTACAGGAATGATCCTTGGGTGACCCTCTTTCAAAGTTTTGATCCAACGAAAAACATGGATTTAATGGGCGTGGCTAATTTTCAAATATGGTAAAAAGTGAGTTTTCTAAGATTCAAATCAATGGATACCAATTAAATTTTACATGAATGATCCTTGGATGACATTTTATCAGTCTACAAAAAACATTGTGATCAGATGGAAAATATGCATTTTATGGGCGGTGGTCATTTCTCTATATGTTATATAGTTGAAACTTTGAAAATAATTTTCTCAGAATGTAACTGGTGGATATCAATCAAACATGTTTTGGTATGATCTTTGGGTGACCCATTATCATGCAGCCAAGAATAATTTTGATTGGATGAAAAATATGGCTTTTATGAGTGGAGGTCATTTCTCTATTTGTTATTTAGTTGAAACTTTGAAAATCATTTTCAGCATCAGTAGAACCCCAAATGTCTAGAAATCTAGTCAAAACTTTGATTTGATATAACAAGAATTTCAAGCCTGTGGAGTGACTCAAGCCATTCATGGCTTTCTAGTTTGTTTAAAGCAGTCAGTCTAGGCTTATTTAGGCTGCATGTCTGTATAGGTTGGTCTTAGTCTATATATTACTGTCTGCTTAAGATTTGTGCTGTCCTGAACAGCAGGTAAAGGGTTAATCTAGATCTAAAAGATAGTTCACTGAGCATGTTATATGCATTTATGTTAAATTATGTTATTAATAATTTGTAGAATGATTTATTTTTGGAATATTTTGTATTTAAAAGATTGTAAAAATGGCAATAATAGAATTTAAGCTGCACAATTGTTTAATAAATCTTTTTGACCCACCTGAAACCCTTTTCCTCAAGAAAAATAGTGTATTCAAGTAATCAAATCGAGGGGTTAGTGCAACACTATTGTAAGTGCAAATTAAATAAATAGGCAATTACAATAGTGTTGCACTGACCCCTTGAAATGTAATCAACCTATGCCCTTCAACATTTATGTCTTGGTTATTTAGAATGCCCCCCCCCCCTTTCAACAAGGTTGATTTTGCTTTGCTGATGTCAATGAAATGTTGGTCGGTCTGTAGACCATGCCTTGCCTGGATGAAAACTTAACCCTTTGTTGTTTAATCCCTGCTTTTTACGTGCCTATGATTTTATGATTGAGAAAACATTGTGAAAAAAGAAGAAATTGCTTCTACCAAGCAATTTCTTCTTTTTCCACTCTATTTTCTACCCTACTGAATAGTTCTTTTTCAAATTAAATCCACTTTAAATTTTCGTCTGCAAAACCTTTGAAATTGGACAGGTCCAAAATTTTGTAAAACAGGAAAGGGTTAACCACCTAGAGTCACCAAGATTGACACAGACTTTTATCTGCAGGTCAAGATGATCCCTATTGTATTTGAGAGAAATCAATTTATGTTCAAGATCACTTGGTGACCTTAAACTTGAGATATTTACTGAACTGAAACAGTCCGGGAACTCATTTGGATTATGTGTTGGACCAATAATTAGCTCAGCTGTTTTTGGAGAAAACCCGAGGTATTGCTATAGCCTCCGTCTTGTCGTCGTTGTCGTTGTTATCGTCATCGTGCGAAAACTTTGACATTTTGTTATATCTCTGGTTCTACTGAAGGCTTTCACTTGAAACTTGGCATACATGTTCACCATCAAAAGAGCAACATATACTATCAAGTGGGATAACTGTAGATGCATTTTGTGCAAATTATGCCCCTTTTTCAACTTTTTTTCCCACCACAGCACTTGACAGCCGAGGGTAGGCACCCGCAGGCGGTGCTCTTGTTATATGACCATTGAAGACGAAACATATGGGATCAACTATGGCTTCAGGACGGCATCCACTTCTTTGTCTGGAGTATGACTCTTTCACCTTATGTCAAATTTACTCGAAATTTGGCAGTTATATTCTTCTAAATACTGGTTGCTTTGCACAAGAACCATAACTCTTCCTGGCTTATTTTTGAGTTATTGCCCTTTTTAGATAATATACGCCACCAAAGGTGGCTGTATATTGGTATCAACTTCTCCATCTGTCCGGCCATCCTGCTGTCAGTCTGTACGTACATCTGTATGTTACAATCTTGAGAAAAGAAATCATCCTTCATTTATGGACCAATTTGGATGAAACTTTCACAAAATGCTCCTAGTAACCTAACCTATCACATACTGTTGTGGTTTGGTGAATTTCAGCCGCATCATTGAAAAAGAGGTCCTCATGTAATAATTCTTGTGAACCCAACTTCTCCTCTATTTACAGATCAATTTGTGTAAACTTTCACAAATTGTTCCTAGTCACTTGACCTAGCACATATTGTTGCAGTTTGGTGAATTCAGCCGTGTTATGGAAAAGGGGGCCATCATGTAAAAAAATTGTTATGAATTCAGCTCTACCTCCATTTATGGACCGATTTGGAACAAACTTTCACAAATGTTCCTAGTCACATGACCTAGCGCATAAATTGTTGCCGTTTGGTTTTTTAGCTCACCTGAGCGCGAAGAGCTCAAGGGAGCTATTGTGATCTATCAATGTCCGGCATCTGTCTGTCAATCTCTCCGTCTGTCCGTCAGGGTGTCAACAATTTCTTGGTCCAGTCGTCATGAAACTTTGTCAGAATGTTTGTTAGGTCATGAGGATGAATTCTTTTGTTGGTCAGATCACAAAGATGGACCCTATTGAAAATGGGAAAAATCCATGTCATATCACAGGAAAAGGGGTCTTGATCATAATTTTCTAGTTATAACTCTAAAGGCCACAATTTTGGCCCAAACTTCATTAAACTTGGTTTTGCGTAGAAATTATCTCCTTTATGACATCTGCCTAGTTAATTGATGTGATGTCCCTGGGGTCAAAGAGACTCAGGTGAGTGATCTAGGACCATCTTGGTCCTCTTGTCTTGCTTGGATCTCTCCATATCTCTAATATCTCTAAGTGTTTTTAAGGTTCATGTTAAGTGTTTGAGGTCCCATTTTAAAACACTTCATTTGCCAAGTAAAAGCAGTATATTGTATATCAAAATGAAGCTATTTTTGAGCACAAGCAGTACTGTTGAGCAACATAAGACCGCCATAGCTATAGTGGTAAAGCCAAAACATTGTGTAAAAAGGGTCATTTTGTACAGAACAAGCAACTGCATGATGGTTGGATAAAATTGGCTCACATTTTAAAAAAGTACAGTCTAGAAAATGATTGTTTAGAGGAAATTCATCTCAAATTAGAGAAGAAGTTTCAAAAAGTTCCTCAAATTTAGGCATTTGAAGTCTTAGTAAAAAAGTAGGGGTGCTTCTATAAGGGAGGGCCATATTATAAGAGGAAATACGGTATACACTAATTGCCATTTTTTTGACATTTCAAGCATTATGGATCAAGTTTTCTCCACAATTATCAAGTGGAAGGCAGACAGGATAGGCTTAAATCAAACTTCACATCTGTGTAGACTGATCTAAGTCCAGACTACCTTCCAAAGATTTGTGCACACCAAGAAATTGTTTTAACAGCATGCGAAGGGTTACTGGATTGACCTGTAAAACTTGTCCCAATGAGGTAAATGCATAATAAGGCTTGAGAACTCACATCTGCATGTACTACTATAGATAAGTCATGGTTGGTCAAATGTTCATCCTTTACTCTCTACAGTTATTATAGCTCGAGTGTAGAGGAACAGATAAGAGTGAGGTACAGTAAACCTAAATTCTTATTTCTTGAAAAAATCCTATTTTGTGGGTACTCATTAGAATGGTCTTAACAAGACGATTTCCATGAATACAGGCAATACAGGCTTTGTTTAGGTATTGCTGAAATATTTCAATCTAAAGTTTAAAAAACTGTCTCTATTTGAAGCTTGTAGCCAAAAAATTTGCTAGTTATTATTGAAATGCAATATGAACATCTTTCTTGTGCAGTATCTTATTAGTCAGGGGTGTGGAAATACAACTTTTCTCCACTTGTCCATGGACAAGTAAAAGTCAATTTTCTACTTGTCCAGGCTCAAAATGAACTTGCCCACAAAAAAAATGAAATGATAAATATTGAGATAAAAATTGTTTTTAATGAAGAAAATGCTGTATTATTTATCTACAATGACCTGGCACTCATTAAATATTCCTTTTGACCCCTATTGATAGTCGGTAAATATGTTTCCCAATATAGAATTACACTCGAAAAGTTTAGATCAAAAATATGTATCACAACTCAGAGTGCATACGGAAATTTAGCGGTGGTGGTAAGGATGCTTTCCCGGAATCGGGAGGTCACGAGTTCAAGCCGGACAATGACCAGAAATATTTCTATTTCTTTTTAGGGTAACACTTTTTTAAGTACGTATTTTGAAACTTTTGATATTTTGAACAGTGTTGCATAAGAATATTGATATTCGGCACAGTTTTTCCGCCAGTCTCAATTTGACCATTGCAAAGTCCTGTCTATTAATCATTGAAAATTACTGAAAATAATAATAATTTTTGAAATATATCTAGATCTATATTTAAGAGATGGGGAGTCACTTTTTAAAATTTATGACGGTATGAAATTAAAACATATCCAGGGTTTGAACATGTTAATCGAATTCCTGTTTAAGTGAGATTAGGTTATTAACGTCAAAAACTCTATTCTCTTCATATCTTATAATTCAACATCATGAAACAAATGAGATCTTTATTAGCACTATTATTTGGTACAAACTTTCTAACAACTTTTAATGTTTTTTTTTTCATTGAGGTATGAAACAAATCTTGTTCTCGATCAGAATACAATAATCTTGGTTGGTGCAAACAACTAAAGTTGAACGAATAATAAAAAATATTTATCGTAACTGGAAAAACAAAACTAATTACAAAATAATAATAAGAAATGTACTTTAAAAAAAGAAAAAAATCAATATATTAAAGATTATCACAATAATTAAAACATATGTCTCAGTCGGGAATTGAACTCGACATACAACAAACAACTTATCGGTATACGTGAGGGCGTCTGTAACCACTGTACTACCGCGACTTTTTAAAGGAGACGTGAAATAATATAAGTAAATAAGTAAAACAGTGAAATGAAATAGCGGTACGCTGCGGGAATACTCGAGCACTGGCGGAAGTTAATGAGTGCCAGGTCATTTTAGATAAATAATAACTCAGCATTTTCTTCATTAAAGACAATGTTTTCTCCCCTTTCATACAAACGAAAAGATGTCTTTCCTCCTAGATCTTTTTTGTACTGTATAAAGATTTGCTCTGGTATATACTTGTCCACAGACAAGTGGCGTAGAAAAATGTACTTGTTCCCAAGTCGAAAAGCCCGTATTGGACAAGTCGGGCATGGGAATTCCACACCCCTGTATTAGTTTTTTCTTAGTTGTTCCTTTTATGATCCTATTTCAATATTATTAATTTCAGCAATAAACATGATATGTTGATTTCTAATACTGGTGTAATTGAACTTTGATTTTTTTGTTATGAAAATTTCTTAGATTTTAAGTATTTTTGATAGGGAAAGATTGCATAATACTGAGTAACTAGTATCATTTTATAAAAAGTTTACATGTTTTACTTTCAAATTCTTTACACTTTTTCTGTCATTCTGTTAGAGTTATGTAAAAGAAATGGTATGAAAAGTCAAGGGAAAATGTACATGACCATATGCTTGAACTCGTTTTGACTGCCTATTCACAATTTAGAACAGGGAATGTAATTAAAATATCTGAACATTTTAATTAGTGGAGATAGGAAAGTTTTATGTCTTGTGGTAGGCCTACAGTTTGGCTTAATTTCAGATTTAAATAACACTCATAGAGGATGCCTCCTACAAAAATCACTGGAATACAAATTAAGGATATAAGATTTCCAACATCTCTAGAGAAAGATGGATCTGATGCCATGGTAATTAAACTTTCTTAACCCTTATCCTGAAGAATTTAATCCTTGTCATGCTTAATGAAAATCTAAACACCAAATTGCATTAAAGTCAAAGAGCTGAAAACACTAATTATGAGGCAGTATTTTTTTTGTGTGGCTTTCTGCGGCGAGCCAGATATAGTCTACAATATGCCACGTGTGATTGCAATTGTCTGTCCAAACTTGTATGGAGCATTTCTCCTACATATATGTATGGGTTTTAAAATTATTTCACTCAATTTTTACCAACAATGAGTAATAAGATATGTCATTTAAAGGAATGTTTCTATATCTCAAAAGTAAAACACACTGAAGGTCAAAGTCATTTTTTGTTCAGGGCAAAACTCCAACATTTGTTAGCCGCGGCAATAGCGCAGTTGGTAGCGCGCCGGACTTCTAATCCAGGGGTCTATATTCGCACGGGTTCGATCCCGGGCCGCGGCACTTATCCTTTCCGACTTTTTGTCTTCCACCAATGGGTAGATAATCGTAAACCTATGTGGGATAGCAACTGGAGGCTAGGAAAGGGATGTGGTGGTAGTACTGGTAGAGAAAAACCAGGAATCCATCGTTAGGTGCTCCAGTCGTCGCGATATAACTGAGAGATTGTTGAAAGCGACGTAAAACCCCAATTCAAATCAAAATCCAACATTTGTTGAAAGACAATATTGAACAGATGTGACCCTTCACATGTAGAAGTGCCATTCTGATTAATGACTCTATGTCAAAGGTAAAAGTCACATTTCAAGGTCAAAAAATTTATGGGCTAAACAAAATGTTGTCCCTTGACAACCATTCTAGTGAAAACACGATTTATAAACCATTCTAGCTTAAAAAAGAAAAAAACAAAACAGGTGGTAATAGATTAAGATCAGACTACAAAAAAATGTGTTGGCTGATCTAAGTCAGCAGATGCAGGAATATTCTGGGTTCAACATGTAGAGGATTATGGTTTGTTTGAGTGTAAGATCGATTTATATTTTATTAGGTGAACAACAAAAGCTATATTTTCACAAGAGGCGTAACCACAAGTGAAAATATAGCTCTTGTTGTTCACTCGATGAAATGTTAATCCATCTTGCTAAAAAAAACAACCCAACTATTCTATTTCTTTAATTCAAAAATGAGACAAAAGTGAAAAAATAAGGACGATTTTTCTTAAAGCGTCTAATTTTGCACATGATTACTATGCAAAATTCATGATGATGTCACTTATTTGGCGCAGCTTAGTTTATGTCAGTTATGGTCAAAGGAAAAAAAGCCGGTTATGAGTTTTGATGATTTCACTGGAAAGGCATTGAGTTTATCAAATGATAATATACTGTTATTTCTCCATGATCCACTTGTTACAAATGAACTGTCCTCAACCTAAGCATAGCTGAAAAATATCCGATGTGAGCCAGTGTCAAACCCACGCGGACAAGTAATATTTAAATTTTTAGTTTACAAGTCCAATGCGCTAACCACTGAGCCAAAGAATATCTTCTTTGGCTCAGTGGTAGGCGCATTGGACTTGTAAACCAATTATTTGAATATTGTTGTAGGATATTTTTCAGCTATTCTTTGGTTTAGGACAGTTTGTTATTTAACATGGGGGCTTGTCTGGGATTGGCCATAGATCCATTTATGTCGGCATTGTACTGACTTTGTTAGTTCAGAAAGCACATTACTGCCTAGATAGGCTTATCGTCATCAATATATGATGACTCTTATGGGGGAGTGTGTTATGGGAGACCACCCTCACCAATGTCCAGCATAGCTTCTGTGGTTTAAATACAATGCCTGACACCTGCGTCAGGGAAGAGTTTCTTTTGCTCAGTGGTTAGCACATTGGACTTGTAAACCAAAAATTTGGATATTACTTGTCCCCGTGGGTTCGACATTGGCTCACGGCTTTTTTTCAGCTATGCTTGAGAACAGTTGGTTTGTAACAAAAGCAAAAGCATGAAAGAAAATCAAGGTTGAAATACCAGTACTCACATCTTTGAATTGCATCTCTTATTTGTTAAGATCTCTCTGGGTTTTATTTTCTGGTAATTATATAAAATTTAAACCTGTTAATTCTTAAAATCTTTTCAGATATTATACCTCCACCTACAAAGGAGAGGGGGTATATTGGTGTCACTATGTCTGTCTGTATGTCCATCCATCTGTTTGTCCACCAGTATACCAAGGGATCTAGAATCATGACACTTTATAATATGACCTACGTCGCGGGAGTGAAATAAATCCCTTGAATATTTTTGATATTACACTGGTGTTATTACACTAGTGGAATAACTATGCAAATGAGCTCAGAGTGAATAGAAATGCTATTTTGTAACCGCGAAATTGACGTCATTACATTTAAATATAATGACTTCATTTTTAAACGACGTTATAAGTTTTGCGGAAAATTGAAATGTTGAATATCAAGAATTTTGAAGATTTTCCGCTAAAATTCGGGTCAAATTATAAATAGAATATCAAATTTGTGCTCATAAAATACTGATTTTATTAAACTCCTCATCTTAAACAGATAAAAACTCGGCGTAGCAGGTACACAGGTACTGATGGCACTTTTACTGGGACAAAGAGCTCAGGAGCAAGGTATAAGGCCCCTTTGTGGCAGCCTTAGTTAAATTTTCTGGAAGCTAGCATGTTTCAATTTTAATAAACAAATTCTATCCTTTAAATGATGTTGAGCTACCGTAATAGGGCAGATGGTAGTGTGTCAGACTATCAATCTAGTGGTCCCGGGTTTGATCCCCGATGGTGGCACTCATCCTTTCTGCCTATCTGTTACCCGACAATAAATATAGAACTATGTGGTATAGCAGCTTGGAGGGGGCAGCTTGAGGGGGGCTAGGAAATGATTTAATGGTAGTTCTGGTGTGAGAAATACAGGAATTCATTGTTAGGTGATCCAGCCACATCAATATAACTGAAAGATTGTTGAAAGTGGCATAAAACCCCATTCAAACAAACAGATTAAACAAAACTGAAGAAAAGTATTTTATGTAACATAACAATTTGAATGGATTTATCTAATTTCTCTAATTCATTTCTGTACAGCATTCAGCCCCTGATTACTCTGCCCCATATGTTATCCTAGAAACAGATACTGACCTTGAAGGACATGGAATGACCTTCACCCTTGGAAAAGGAAGTGAATTAGGTAGGGTTCTTCATTTACAAGGGGGATTATGACTATTGTTTGTATTTGATAAGTATGTTGTAAGTGAATGGACTTCTTAACTTCTGCTTTATTCAAGCTAAAATTGGGAGGGGGGATATTCACTGCATTAATAGCATAAGGAATACTTTACCCTATCTTTCTTTTTGTATATTTATCTCTAAATTGTCCTGAAACGGTTTTAGGTTCCTAATGATCAAATTCAAATTAGTTTTGCAATACCCTTCTGTTGGTATGAAAGTCAGTGCATGGGGTTGTCAATGCCACAATCAAATTAGGCTATTTATTCTCTAAATCAGTTCACTTCTTCAAAGCAAAATGAATGGAAGGGAATTGAGAGAGTTGTCTATTTTTCAGCCTTTTTTCTTGGAGTATAAGCTCTGACCGTACTTCTACTTCAAGGTCATCTGTTGTCAGGTCAAGGTCACTCTTTAAGGCAATATAAAATATGAGTCAGGAATAGATTTAGATACAATTGGTATTGGTCCTATATATTTCAAACGATATAATTTGTAATTTCATCAACTGCAATTTTTTTTTTCCACTAAGTTCAAAGTGATTTCTTAATGCCAAAATTCTTGCCTGAGGGCTCAGTGAAAGATCTACAATGACAAAAACAAATATATTGGGCCTTTTCACTTTAACTGACCAGGGGTTTATAATTTCTTATATTATGCTGCATTTCCAAATTTCAATAAATTTCTGTTCTCAGCATGGTAACCCAGACTACTCATGTGCCTATGTTGTCATAGAAACAGACTCAGAGGTCAAAGGTCATGGTCATACATTTACTGCTGGTAGAGCCACAGATATAGGTATGAAACTTCTTTTAAGAGAGCTCATTTACATTTGAGATGTAATTTCAAAACAGCAAATAAAACAATGAACAACAATAATGCATCTATTTATTATAGTGGTAATTTGTTGTCAAAGAAGTCCATTCAGATCCTCTTTGAACAAATTCTTTTCTCAGCTCAACAATAGTCTCTGACAATAAAAATGCCTTTTAGTGTGTGTAAAATATATAATTGGTTTGTTTTGTGGAGATGCTATTCCAGATTATTTCACTCAATCATAATCATTTTCTTAAAAGTAAAAGCAATTCCAAATATACTTATCTATGTCTTTCTACGCTGTGTAGCCAACTTTCTTAATACCTCCTCCTTCTGAACCGTAAGGAAAATTTCAAGGAATTTCGAAGAATTTTCCTTAGGTGAACCTCTTCAAAAATTTTATGCCAAATTCTGATTGGCCCATAAATAAGAGTGTAGCAGGGTGTGGCATTTTTATGACTCCGGGTCGAAAGATTAGGGGCATATCATTTAATTCATGTCTGTCTGTCCATCTGTCAGTCTGTCTGCAAAACTTAACACAAAAACTTAAAATTGCCAATGTTTGCAAGCCTATTCAAGATAGAAACCTTATATTTAGTATGGTGACAGATGTCAATGATACGCATCTGCTGATACCAAAGTTAAGGTCATGTGACAAAGTCAAGTTCATCTGGCAAGGTAAACTCAAAAACTTAACCAAAAAATCTTTACATTGCCAATATTGTCAAGCCTATTCAAAATACAAGCCTCATATTTGGCATGGAGATAGATCTCAATGATAGGCATCTGTCGATACTAAATTCAATCTGGCAAAGGTTAGGTCATCTGTCAAGTTAAAACTTCTTAAAAACTTAACCAAAAAACCTTACATTGCCAATATCTTCTATTCAAGATAAAAGCTTAATATTTTGCATGGTGATTGATCTCAATAATATGCATCTACTGATACTAAAGCCAAGGTCATATGACAAGGTCAAGGTCATCTGTAAAGGTCAAATAACATAAAATTGTAAAAAAAAAAGATATTGCCATTATCTTCAAGCCTATTTTAGGTACAAATTTAATATTTGGCATGATTATAGATCTAAATAATGTGCATCTGTAGATAACAAGGTCATGGTCATATGACAAGGTCAATATCATCTATCAAGGTCAAACTTCTGAAAAACTTTACAAAAAAAATTAACATGTTCAGTTAATTCAAGCATATTGTAAATACCTCTCTCATAATTTGCACAATGAAAGATCTCAGTGATGTACATCTGAAGATTTCAAGGTCAAGGTCATCTGTCAAGTTCAAATTTTGAAAAAAAATTGTTATGGGGATATTTGTGTTTCATAAACACATCTTGTCTTTCGTAGTTTGGTATATTTGAACATTTCTTCTTATCTAGTGTGTTACGCCATCAAAACAATGAAGAAAATGGTTGTTGGAAGAAAGCTTGCTGATATTTTCAACAATTTTGGAGAATACTGGCGAGAAATAACTAGTGATGATCAAGCTAGATGGGTAAGTAATGTATTTTTCTAGTTTGACTTGTTTTTTCTAAAAAAAAGAAAAGAAACAAACAGAGGTTTTGCTACTGTGGAATTTAATTTAAATCCATCAGTTAGGTTGTAAGAAAATGAGTTCTAAAGTTCTAACTCAGTGAATACTTTGTTTTTCATAATATCAAAATTCCTTGAATAATTCTCACAGATGATCAATAAACCAATATTCATATGAACTTTTGTTAAAATTCATTCAGAAGGAAAAGATTTCTAAATAAAAAGTTTACGGGTGCATACAAGCTCGGCTGACAGTACCATTGATGAACCCCAGTGGCCTTTCAGCCAGTAGAGCCAAAAAGTATTCTTCTTTCTGAAACCACTGAAACTGTCCAAGTCAATACAGGACTGGTGCTCAATTGCCTCTTGTTAATTCAAAGAAGACTTGCTAAAAGCGTTCACGATTTTCATCAACTTGTCATCATTTTATTGCTTTTTTATTTTAAAACTAATAGATATAATTATCAACAGTTTATATCTAGAACCATACTAAGATATCTTCCTTATTTTGTTTAATTTCAGGTTGGACCAGAGAAAGGAGTAGTTCACCTTGCAACAGCAGCTATTATCAATGCATTGTGGGATTTATGGGCTAAAATGGAGGGAAAGGTAGGGAAAATGTTGAGAAGCAGTAAAGATATTCTTATTATGTGGTATTTTTGTATATTTCTTTAAGCCACTTATTGACTGATAACCAAAAAGTCAATAAATAAATTAAAATTCAAACATATGTCAATGTTGAAATTGCTATGGCCCCTAGCCCTGTAATGTCCGACATCCTTAACCAATGGGCTACCAAGCCAACCCCAGAATAGAAAATATAATAAAAAAAAATAAAATTTCAGAAGGGAACAAAAATATCTTAACTCAGAATTGTAATACTTCAACACCTTTTGGTATTCAAAATTTCAGACACTCAATTGAGAGAGGCTGAAAACAAGAATGAGATATGGGTGCATTTTGAAAAGAAACCATCTTACATAGTAGTAATTTTGTGGGAAAAGCAGTTAAACATGACAGGATTATAAAATCTAGTGACTGTCAGACCTTAAAAAGATTGAAATTTGTTTATGCTTAGTACACACTGTTTTCTACCTGTGCATACAATGTTTTACAGTCTGTCTTTCTACTGAAATTAATACTTACTGGTTATATTTAAGTAGGTTGATTATGTATGGATTTATACTTCTCTGTTAGGTTTTTGTACTTCTTGCAAACCCTTTGTCATCTTTTAATGTAAAGATCAATTTTAAATGCCATGTCTCAGAAAATTCACGAAAGGGACATTACTCTCTAAATATCTTCTCATCGAATGTTTCAGCCATTTTGGAAGTTACTTGTAGACATGCCAGCAGAAAAGCTCGCTAATACAATTGATTTTAGATACTTGTGAGTATGGAGTTTAATGTCACTTTCAACAGTGTTCAAAAGTTATTTTAGAAAGGAAAATGATACTCTTGTTTATCATAAACAAAAAACCTTATCAAACTCACCAATTTTAAGGCAGTGGATTCGTAAAAGCTCCGTAACTTTTCAGGAATAATGAACTTTAACCGTGTTGCCCGAGGTTTCCTAATGATTTTCATGAGGAAAACTTGGTCAAAATTATGAAAGATCATGAAAATCATTTGGAAACCTTGGTTAACAGCATTAAATTTCATTACTCCTGAATCTTTGTGGAACTACCGGTTTTATGGGTTCACTACCTTAATGTTATATTACAGAGAGGAGTCCTTTGTTGAAGAAGCTTGACTTACCATTCACTAGTTTATTGATTGTTTGATCTAATACAAAAATGACGCAGTGAATAAAGCCCCGTTCCCACTGTCACGGTTTGGACCCCCGGTTAGTCCCGGATGAGTGGTCCGGGGGAAACCGTGACAAACCGGGAATACAACCGTGGCGGCACCGTGAATATCCTGGACCATCCGGGATGAACCTTGTTGATCCGGCAACCGACCCCGGATGTTTTAAAATGTTTAATACAACCGGCAGTCACCGGGACTCACCGGGAGGATGTCAAGAATCGGCTTAATCCGGAGAAACACCGGCATATTCCGGGGCAAGTCCGGTTCTCTACCCTGGCTCAACCGTGATAGTCCCTGATGATCCGTGGACATTTTCAGCTAAGCCCCGTTCCCACTGTCACGGTTTGGACCCCCGGTTAGTCCCGGATGAGTGGTCCGGGGGAAACCGTGACAAACCGGGAATACAACCGTGATATGAAGGGGCGATACCGGCGGCTACCGGTGCGCTACCGGCGACGACCGGGGTTACACCGGGTCGTACCGGGATCAACCGGGATCACGCCGGCCCCTGCACCGTAAATACACCGTGGCAAACCGGGAACAAATCGGGATAGTCCGGGGTCGAACGGGAAGATCCTGCTAGTAAACCGGGGGTACACCGGGGCAATGTCGGGAATATGGGAATATGAATCATTTTTTAGAGAAAAGATCCCGGATCATCCCGGAATACCGGCTCTTTCCCCACCGGGAGGTACCGTGGGTGTCCGGGACCAACACCGTGACAGTGGGAACGGGGCTTAAGCTTGAATAAACAATTCCTAACCAATACCACTTTTTAGCTCACCTGAGCACAACATGCTCAAGGGGAGTTTTCAGGATCACCCTGAGTCTGTCATCCGTCGTTCGCTGTTCGTTGTCCGTCATCAACAACCTTAAAAACTTCTTCTTCTCCCAAACCACTAGGCCAATTTCAATGAAACTTTGCCAGAATTTTCCTTGATGACCCTCTTTAAAAATTGTTTGCTAAATTCTGATTGACCCATAAATATAAGCGTGGCAGGGCTGGGCATTTTTTTTACTTTGAAATATTTGAACAACATCTCCTCTTGAACATCTGGTCTGACTTCAATGAAACTTTACCAGAATGTGGTTGACCCTTTTCAAAAATTGTTTGCAAAATTTTGATAAGCCCATAAATAGGGGCAGGGCGGGGCTTATTTTGAGCCCAAAATTTTCAAACAACATCTCGTTCTGAACCACTGGGCTGATTTCAATGAAACTTTACCTGAATGTTCCATAGATGACCCTAACACAACTGTTTCACAAAATTTTGATTGGCCCATAAACATGGATGTGGCAGAGCAGGGCTTACTTGAACCCAAAATCTTTGAACAACATCTCCTCTTGAACCACTGGGCCAATTTCAATAAAACTTTACCAGAATGTTCCTGTGATGAACCTCTTCAAAATTTGTTTGCAAAATTTTGATTGGCACATGAATATGGGCATGGCAGGACAGGGCTTATTTTGAGTCTCCTCAGTAAAGAATGGAAGGGCATGGTCTATTTTCACTTTAAATTCTTGGAATAACAATTAGGCAGTTGTGAACAAACTTTGTCAGAAAGTTACTTGGATGGGTTCCACTGGACCAGTAAAGTTCAGGTGAGCCGTTTAGGGCTATTCTTGCCCTCCTCTTTAACATTTCTGAAGAAGAAAGCTTTGTAAAACTGTGTAAATTGAAGAAGTTGTTTGTTACAAACTCTTTTTGCATCATTCTCCACATTATTTTCTTTTGCCTATTAAAGACAAAGATTTTTACGCTTTCATCTACTTTGCAAATTTGACAGTCCAAATTTTGTTGTCTGATAATGAGTTAACAGTTTTCTCTTGTTTTATCAGGTCTGATCTGCTAACTAAAGAAGAAGCTATAGGTATGTGTCATCGTGTATGAGTATTCCTGAGTCTACTTAGATTTTCATTTAACGTCTTTATATCTGTTCATCTACTTTTTATTTGTCTGAAAAGAAGAATATCTTTTGATACTTGGGGATTTTATACAGCTCTACACATTTTCATGTGTTATAACTTTGTTATATTGAGCTTATAATATTTGCTACTTCAAATATAAATATTATCAAAGTGTGTACAATTTTGACACTCTAACCTGTTATTTTAATCAAAGAAATTATTTTTAGGCATAGAGGCTTAAAGACTGTTATAAGCAGAACATCTTCGAATTCATAAATGATTTACAAATATCACTGTCATACAAACTTTTTATAAGCGCACTTAACCCAGAGAAGTATTTATTAATTCCTCTTGTCATATAAAATTAAAAAAGCTTTATCAAATTTTCGTTGCTCTTGACATATTCTAATGATTGAAAAGGGAAGGCATTTGGGCATTGATCGGGAATACAGATTTTGCAGCTATTGTCTCATGAGAGGCCTTAAAGTTATTGAAGATGAGTTTCATTTTCTGCTTGTGTGTCCCCATTACAATGAACTCAGGCCTGCCATATTTATAGAAGACTGGTTGACTAGCAGGTTTTCTGTTGATCTGTTTGCCCGAATAATGTTAGACCCTACCCTTTCTCATATTATGGCATTGTGTAAATTTTAATCTAAAGCTTTCCTATTGCATGATAAAACTATAGTTATCTGAATATACAAACAATAACTATCTAAAGTAGAGAGTAAAGCTTTTTAGATATATATATAATATCACAATGATCATTCCTCTTATTCATGCCCAAGTGACATGAGGTTAGAGAGGTCTGTATATTGTACTGTGGCCTATGGCCCAGTTCTTTGGGTAAATTTCCTTCAAAAGTATATCTTTTAAACAGAAAACAACTGTAGAACTTTAGCATTATGTAAGCAATACATATTTGTTTCTTTTTCTTTTGTCATGTACATTGTCTTTTTTTATCTTTTTCATTTCTCTGTTTCTATCTGGTAACCTATTTATATTGAATATCTTGTATTCTTGGCTAGAGGCCTTTAATTACAAATAAACCATATGTTATGTTATGATAAAAGGAGACCTTACTTTATCAAATTATGCCTCCTTTTGAAAAACAGGGGGTCTGTTGGTTGATCTGTCTTAAGACGTTTTTAGTCTGGAGCATATCTCAAAAAGTATGCAAGCTAGAATCATGAACAATCACAGGTGGATAGATCTCATTTAGGAGAAGTGCACAAGAACCATAACTCTATTCATCATATTTTCTCAGTGATTGCCTTTGATAATTGACAAAGAATATGCCATCACCCTACTCTTACAGGGAGCATAAATGTTTTACATACATTTATTGTTTATATAATTTGATTAAAATATATATTGTTATTCAATTTCAGCAATGTTAAAAGAAATGGATGTTGGAAAAGCAGAAAGAGGTAATGCCTACTTTTATAATTGATTTACAGAATATGTGAAGCAGATTCATACATAAGTGTAATAAGCTTTTTAGTTTTGTATCTTCATAATTACTTTTTATGCCCTCCTGTTGGTAGGGTCAGGACATATTTATTTACCATTGTCTGTTTGTCGATCTGTCAATTCTCCCATTTGTCTGTCAGTCTGCAAACCTAAACCATAAAACTTAACATTGCCAGGATCTGCAAAGCTTTACAGAATACAAAGATCATAATCAACATGAAAATGGATTTCAATGATAGGCATATGTTGATACCAAGATCATGTGACAAGGTCATCTGTCAAGGTAAAAGTTTGGAATAAATTACTGTTTCACAAACACATCTTGTTTTATAAAAGATTCTTCATTTCTTATATTTTTAATGACATTGTGTGGAAAACAAGTTATTTGACTTATTCTGAGAATTTTTAGAAACTTATTTGCATGTTACTATCAGATTTAGGGTTTCATCATTTCCTCCTATTGGAGCCCTAGTAAATAAATGAGTACTACTTAATTAAGAAAGGAAACCTTGAAAATTCACAAATAATTTATTTTCTATAAATTTTAATATGATCAACAGAAGCAGAGATCTACAAGACTGGTTATCCAATTTACATCACATCTTGTGGCTGGCTGGGTTATAGTGATGAAAAAATTACTAAGGTAAATGTTTTAGATGACAATTTTAGACTTGTCCAAATTGAGAGAAGAAATATTCATGATACACATACATTAAAATCAGATTTTAAATTTATGACTATAATGCCTTTTTACTATTTTTTTCTTTTTATCATCATCTAGCTTAGCTTAGTCAGTAACGATTTTAGCTGTCAATCCTATGGTGATGAGTTCAATCCTTAGCTTGGCTATCTTAATCCAAAATTTTACAAAAAAACTTACAATATTTATTAAATGTCTCCTTCCAATTTCCAAATGATAAGAACATGTAGTTTGCTGAAGTGTGATGAGGAGACAGTGGCTCAGATGAAATGATGTGGTAGTACTGGTGATTAAATGACAGAAAACAATGAGTAGGTGCACCAATACTGTTGGAAGCGGCATTAAATCCCATAGGAACACACAGATCTTGATATCAATATTTTTATGCTCTCCGAAGGGAGAGTATATAGCCGCAGGATAGTTGAAAATAAGCTATAACATTAACCGAGGGAAAAGGAAAAATTGCTTGATACAAGCAATGTTTCATTTTCTCACTCCAAGGGCGAGCATATAGCCATCGCTTTGTCTGTCCGTCACTCCGTAATTCCGTCCGTCCCCAGCGATTTCTCTATAACCCTTGGGCCCAATCAAATGAAACTTACCATGTGAACTTCCTATAATATACAGTAGTGTTGATGCATCTATGACGGTTTTTGGATTTAAGGCCTCATCAAGGGAAAAGGGGACTCAGGGTAAAATACAGTTTTTCTCTCATTTCTCCTAGTCTAATGGTCAGAAAAAGGGGGCTAAATTTTTGTAACCTTTACCTTGGCTTGAAAAATACAGCTACTATTTTATTTCTCCTAGTCTCATGTTCAGAATTTGATGAAATTTCATATTTGAGTGGAAAATCAGATGCTCTTTACCGTAATCTATTTCAAATTTGTGCCTAAAAATATGTCATGCAAAAAGGGGGTTTAATGTTTCTTGTGCACTGCACTTCTTCTCAATGATATTTATCCACCTGTGAAGTTTCATGATTCTAGCTTGCATACTTTTTGAGATATGCTCTAGACAAAAAATGGTCTATGAATGGACCAACAAACAAACAGACCAACTGACCAACAAGTGCAAAGAAATATACCCCCTCTTCTTTGAAGGGGGCATAATTAAAGCTCATTTGAATTTAAGCAAAATATCAGAGTCAAGCACAAAAAGCATTGCATTTTAATCCCAATTCTATTCGATCATCTACTTTTCTTTCAGTTAGCAAATGAGGCAATGGCTCAGGGGTTTTCAAGGTATGTTTGATTTTATAGATGTCCAAGTTGTGTTATTTGTCAAAAGAACCTTATAACTGAAGCCTTAACAAGTATATGACTTGTATCAGCTAAAAAACTGTTCCGTTACTTAATTTCTATACATCTTTAACTTCAATATACAATTTTCAAAATAAAAAAAAGAAAGAAAAAAATTCAAATGTCTCTTATTCTCAGAATTAGGTTAGCCAAACAAAATTTTTTCAAGCTTTCTTGTTCATATTTTTTTTTGTAGTTCTGAAGAAACTAACTTGAGGCAAAGGACTTAAAAAGACTAATGCAGGTCACTCATTAGATGACAATCAGGTTTCTTCTTAGAATAGCTTGCAACAGCAAAAGAGAGGTCTGTAACTCAATTCAAACAACACAATTTTCAACTGTTCCATTTCCATAGAATTAAGATTCAAACAGTTTTCAGGTTATGAAATTTGAAAATCTTTTATGTTTTGAAAGAAAACATTGTGGGCAATGAAGAAATTGCTTGTAATAAGTAATTTCTTCATTTGCTGTACTGTTTTCCAAACTGTTTTGTCTAGAGAAGCATAAAAAATTGAGGTTTGTGTTGGAATATACTTATTGACCATCTTGTTTCAGGTTTAAGATGAAGGTTGGTAAGGATTTAGAGGATGATATTAGACGTGCAAAGATCTTCCGTAAAGTCGTTGGTTATGATAGGATATGGGTATGTTATCAATGACGATCTTCCTTAAGAAAGTATTGGTTATGATAAGATATTTGTTTGTTATCAATGAAGGTCGTCTGTAAAGTTATTGGTTGTGATAGTATAGGGGTATCTTTTCAATTAAAATCTTCCATAAAATTACTGGTTATGATAGGATATGGGTATTTTTTCATTTAAGATCTTCCATGAAATTATTGTTTATGATAGGATATTGTTATTTTATCAACTACATTCATTACCCTATAGCACTTTTATTCTGTATGTGCTTCAATGCTGCCATATTTGTGGTCAATTGTGTATTTTCTTTAATTTATTGTCACTACCACAGCAAATGCCCATTTGAGTGACGCTCCTATAAGGTGTTTAGTTGTCATGGGGATTGTGCAATGATACATGATGAAACTTTTGCTGAGATCTGCAATGATGCTTGATTGTGCTCAATGTAAGGCAATGTCACATGGGGTCTTGGTTTAACCTCTCATCCAGGATAAGTAGTTTGTGAGTGTGCTAACCCAAGAATCGAACCAAAAATGTCAAACTTCAGGGATGACATGTATTTACTAAATGAAATTGCTTTTGAACCCTTTGACTCAATGATATACCAAAAACAATTAAAAAAATCAACACTCAAAAAATGTTAAAATATGGCTGAATTATAAGCTTTAAAGCACCTCAAAAAGGAGCAGAAATAACATATAACAGCAGAAAATTGTTTTGGCTTAAACAGGGCAGAAATAATGTCCATAGAAATTTAAGTCAGTCCACGATTTCCAAAATCTAGCGAGTTTGAACCTGAACGAAATAAAGTGCTATACGGTATAACATGTGTAAATATCTTCCATAAAGTAATTGGTTGCTATTATTAAGCTATAGGATAGGGAACGGGTATATTGTTCAATATCATGTAAAAAATTGAAAGATCTTCATGATAAGTATCAATTATGGTAGGATATGAGTGTTTCATCAAATATTATTATAACATTTGTAAAAGTCTTAAAGTATTGATTTAACAAGTTATCTATTTACAGAGAAATCAGTTATACTATTCTAAACTGAAAGGAGTTGCAAAAGTACTTTCCAATGAACAATCTTTATAGTAAGAGATAAATGTACTTGGAGTGAGAAAATTAAACATTGCTTGTAACAATTGTAGCAATTTTTCCTTATCCCACAGTTAATGTCTTAGCTCATTTTCATCTGTCCATCAAAGAGCAAGAATATGATTATGGATTTAATCTTAGTATGTACAGTCAATCTTGCTCAAGCGACCGTGCCTATTAAGCGACCATTTTTATTATGCAACCATTTTCATAATCTCCTTACTCAGTTCAAAATATCTGACAGAATGAATATCATAGGTCCAAAATTTATCATAAATTAATCATATGTTGTTAAAACTCAATAGAATCGTCTCAATGAGACGATTCTGATGAGTTTTTTTACAACACAGGATTATTGAGAAATTCTAAAAATATACATACTCAACAAAATGTTTCCTATTTGTAAACAAAACTTGTATTCAGCGACTGTTTTCTTAAACAACCCCTTTTAGGTGGGCCCGTAAGTGGTTGCTTAATACAGTTTTACTGTATATTGTAGTGTGTAGATGCCAATCAAAAGTGGGATGTGCAGGAGGCTATTGATTGGATGACAGCACTGGCTCCCTACAAGCCTTTATGGATAGAGGAACCAACCAGTCCAGATGATGTATTAGGTCATGCTGCTATAGCAAAGGTAGTGAACCTTTTAATATCATTAAAAACAATCCTGGTTAGCTCTATTTGAGGTATCAGCACAATACTATTGTAAGTGCCTATATATGTATAGGCACTTACAATAGTATTGCCCTGTCCCCTCAAATTAGTAACCTATTTGGCTGTCAATCCTTTGATCTTGAGTTTGAATCCTGGCATGGCCAACTTTCATCCAACATTTGACGTAAGTTATTTTGAGAATTGTTCTTTGTTCCCCCCCTCCCTCCCCCCGCCCATCCTTGACAAACTAGAGCTATCACAAAGTGGACAAATACCCCCACCAGCGCTTTGTCAATTCAACAAAAATTGACTGTGACCTTGACCTTTGTGACCTAAAAACAATAGGACACCTCCTTGGGTCATAAGCAGCATTTGCATAAAGTTCCATGATTCTAGGTGGCTTGGTTCTTGAGTTAGAGTCCGGAAACCAAAAGGTCTACGGACAGATGGATAGACAGACAGACAGACAGACATGATGAAACCATTATACCCCCCCTCTACTTTGTAGATGGGGGTATAATGAATAGTAGTATGCCTAAGTGGGATGAGCAGCTGGTGGATTGGATGAAATGTTGGGGTTGTAGTGGTTTGATAAACAACAGAATGTCATTGGGAGGTGCACCAGCCTCTGCAATATGACTGCAACTTTTGTGAAAGCGGAGTTCAACCTAGAACAATCAATCAATCATTGATTTTAATAAAAAAATACTTGACGAATCAAACAAAAAAAAGACTCTGGGAAATTCTAAAACATTTTAACTTAGGCTGCAAAGGTTGACATTAAAATGCACATAAATTAGGCCAGTAATATATTATTTCACTATTTTCTATTTGCCTGTCAGTTTGTTTACCTGCAAAACTTAGCCAAAAAACTTATTATTGCCACTTACTTTATGCTTATTTAAGATACAATTCTCATATTTGATATGATGATAGATATCATCCAGATATCAAGGTCATGTGACAAGGCCAGAGTCATCTGTCAAGGTCAAAGTTTTGAAAACATTTGCTCTCTCAGGAGTATTTGTGTCTCACAAACACATGACTGCTGATTTTATTAAGTCTAATACACATATAATCTTAATTTCTGTAACATTAAGTTTCTGGCAAAAAAAGCAAATGCCCAAAGTTATTGCTGGAAAATTAAAAATGCTTCATAGACTTTACCATTTTATTGAATTGTATTGCTGTCCTTAAAATACAAACAACTCTTGAACTACTATCAATGGATTTGTTTTATTGGCCAGGCTTTAAATCCCCTTGGTGTTGGTGTGGCTACAGGAGAAATGTGTCAGAATCGTGTGATGTTTAAACAGTTCCTACAAGCCAATGCCCTTCAGTTTTGTCAGATTGACTCCTGTAGAATTGGAGGACCGAATGAAATCCTTGCAGTCTATCTAATGGCAAAGAAAATGAATGGTATGGAAATCTTCTGGGGGCATTTGTTTATTGTCAATCTTGCTTGAGGGACCAACCCTATTAAGGAAGGATATATTTCTACAACATTTCAGAACTCATGGTCTTTCACAATGTTAACCAAGAATTCCTAATGAATCAAAAGGAATCATTGGTTAATACTGTTAAAGTTCATGCCTTCCAAAGCATTGCAAATCTATAAGGAGTCTACTACCTTATTTTTTTCCCATTATTGAAGTTTGGGACCGAGTCTGCAGTCAGCAATAAAAAGGAAGAAGAACATTCCTATGTTGCATAAAATTATGTGGGTTCAGGAGAAATTGCTTATTACATCCATTTTTTTCTATTGAACCATCCTCAGAAAAATTTGACATCGAAAAAGGAGCTATACTAAATAATTGATTTATTCTTCTTCTATGGATTCTGTTGAAACAGTTACAATTTTTTATTTTTTAACTTAAGTTGATCTTGAAGAAATGTTGTTGTTTTTCTGTCCTTTGAGAAATTGTACAAGTGGTATCCGCAGGTATTCAAGGCAAATTTTTAACCCAGCATTTCAGACCCTCAAGGGCCTCGCATTTAAATAAAGGGTATTATCAGGACATATAAATTTACGAAATCCCCTTCATTTCATGCCCCTAATAAATTCTTTTGAGTAATGTTTTAATAAACTTAAAACGTTTCAGTGCCAGTGTGTCCCCATGCGGGTGGGGTTGGGTTGTGTGAACTTGTACAGCATTACTCCATGTTTGATTATGTTAGATGCGCGGGTACTCTCAAAAATAGGTAATGTTTTATTACTTGTTTTCAGCACGTCTGTACTCACAAAAAAGCATGTTATTGCCATAGTCTCAGTTTTGTTGTGAAATTTATACAAAGGCTTAGAAAATAATCTTGTAATGTCTGTTTAATAATCATAATAAGTATATGTATTGATCTAAATCTTTGATTACATTGGTTTTACATTTACACCAACAGTGTTTTCAAGTTTGTTTTTTTTCTATTTTCAAGAATGATTAAATATGATGGACCTTGTAGCCATAATTGATGAAATAAATATCAAGGGGGTAACTACGATTACCCATATACACAAGTGTGTAATACAAAAATATCCTCCTTTGACAAATATCATTGACAAATGATAGAAATATCATACCTACAGCTTATTCAAGCTGTAGTTACAATGTTTTGATTATTCACCAATGCTCAAATCTTAGAAAGGGGGAGCAGGAGGGCAATTTTCTTTTGTAAAAGGCCAAATATTGTTTTCATCCCATATAGTCTTTGATGGTTGCCTTTTGAGTGCATATGAATTTCTAACATTTAACTAAGCCCATGATTATACCCTCTTCTATAACTTCCTTCTTCACAATCCAGCACCCAGAAGCTGAGTGCCAGGCAAAAAAATGAGGTGGTAATATATTTTTGCTTAGCACAAACTTTCAGTGTCATTACTGTGAAGAAATTTTTTATGCCCCTGCATCGAAGATCAGGGGTAAATTGTTTTGCCATTGTCCATCTGTCAGTCTGTCTGTCTGCAAATCTTAACCAAAAAACTTAATATTGCCAATATTTTTAAGACTGTTCAATTTACAATGCTCATTTTTGGTATGATGATAGATCTCAATGATATGCATCTGCTGGTACCAAGGTTCAGGTCATGTGACAAGGTCAAGCTCATCTTTCAAGGTCACTTTTTTTTTTTAAAAAAATGGGGGGGGGGGGGGGCATTCCTGTTTCACAAACACATCTTGTTCATAGTCTAATAATATTTCACTAGTTTTCCTAGCTTAGCATAAATTTTTAGTGTCATTATTGTGAAGATATTTTTCATGTTTGAAAAATATTTCACTAGTTTTCCAAGAATATATCATTACTATCCTAAATATGACATCAGGCATAAACTAAATGTTATCAACCCTTGCCATACTGAAAAAAAAATCCTGTGAAAAATACTTAAAAATCAGTTCTGAAAACACTGGAGGCACTTATTGCATGCCCTAACTTAGAAATGAAAATACATCTTCTTTAAAAAGGAAAATCAGGTGATATAGACTAACACCAGAATGCACACGTCAAGGGGATAGTGCAACACTATTGTAAGTGTAATAGGCACTTACAATAGGCTTGTGCTTACCCCTCGATAAGTATTGACTAATCTTTGTCCATACCTCCCACCAAAGAAGGAATATTCAGGTTTTAGCATGACAAGGGTTAAAGTATAATTGATTACAGATTCACCAAGTATTCCTTAGATTAAACACAAAATGAGAAGAAGATGATATTTACGATAATTTAACTGTTTTAATATTCAGGATGACTGAATATGCAGATCATCTCCATGAACATATGCTGGATCCTGTTACAGTAGAAAATGGATGTTTTAAACCTCCACAGGTAGAATTATTGCCTTATTACTGAAGAGATAGACGATGATTGTTAATTTTTATGTATAATCGATTTAATTGAAAGATCAACAAAATTAAATTGAATGATCAACACAACATAAGCTATATTTTCATGAGTGACATAGTCAAAAGTGAAAATATAGTGTTTATTTTTCATAAAATGAAAGATGAATTGATTATACATACACACCAATTGAGTGCATGAACCAGTGGCTAGGACGGAGGCTTAGGGATCACACAAAACCACAGGAATTTTTCTGTGCAAAAAAGTAACTCTATGTTGCTCCTCTCCATCCATGTAGTGTTAAGTTGTCTTCATGTGTGTCATTTGGCATGTGAATACATGGTCTCCTAATGAGGTCATCTATATAATGGGTCCCTCTAAGATGACATCATATAGCTTGCATGAACTTTGATCTTGATGATAGTAATAATTTTAATTATTACTTATTTCAAAGACTTAATCATAGACCAAACCTCTAACCTTTTTTTAAACTTTTAGCTCTATATCTTGAAAATATATTCTATGAACTGCTTTTATACAGCATGGTTAAGGCCAACACATTACCATAAGACAAAATTTTAAGACTGTCCTAAATCAAAAGAAATTGCAGACAAACTTTTAAAAATACTATATTAGCTCACCTGAATACGAAGTACTCAAGGGAGCTATTGTGATCAATTGTTGTCCAGCATCCGTCTGTCTGTCTGTCTGTCTGTCCGTCATGGCGTCAACTTTTTCTTTAAACGACATCTCCTCCTAAACTTATGGGTCAAAATCAACCAAACTTGGCAGAAATATTCTTTGGGTGGTCCCTTATAAAAATTGCTCAAATGGAAATGATCCAAGCCATATCACGGGAAAAGGGGCCTTAATGACAAATTTCTTGTTTACACTCTAGAAGCCACAAATATGGTCCAATCATCATGATACTTTGGTCAGAATGTTTGTTAGGTCATGAGGATGAAGTCTATTGAAAATGGGAAGGATCTGTGCCATATCACGGAAAAGGGGCCTTAATAACAACTTTGTCAACAATTTCTTTAAACGACATCTCCTCCTAAACTTATGAGTCAAAAACAACCAAACTTGGCAGAAATATTCCTTGGGTGGTCCCTTATGAAAATTGCTCAAATGGAAAGGATCCAAGCCATATCATGGGAAAAGGGGCCTTAATGACAAATTTCTTGTTTACACTCTAGAAGCCACAAATATGGTCCAATCTTCATGAAATTTGGTCAGAATGTTTGTTAGGTCATGAGGATGAAGTCTATTGAAAATGGGAAGGATCTGTGCCATATCACGGAAAAAGGGGCCTTAATGACAATTTTGTCAACAATTTCTTTAAACGACATCTCCTCCTAAACTTATGAGTCTAAATCAACCAAACTTGGCTGAAATATTCCTTGGGTGGTCCCTTGAAAAAATTGCTCAAATGAAAAAGATCTGTGCCATATCGAGGGAAAAGGGACCTTAATGACAAATTTCTTGTTTACACTCTAGAAGCCACAAATATGGTCCAATCATCATGAAACTTTGTCAGAATGTTTGTTAGGTCATGAGGTTGAACTCTTTTTAAAATGGGAAATATCCGTGCCATATCACGGGAAAAGGGGCCTTAATGACAATTTTCTTGTAAGAGCTCCAAACGCCACAAATAAAGTCATGAGGATGAAGTCTATTGAAAATGGGAAGGATCTGGTCCATATCACGGAAAAAGGGGCCTTAATGATAATTTTGTCAACAATTTCTTTAAACGGAATCTCCCCCTAAACTTATGAGTCAAAATCAAACAAACTTGGCAGAAATATTCCTTGGGTGGTCCCTTATGAAAATTGCTCAAATGGAAAGGATCCAAGCCATATCACTGGAAAAGGGGCCTTAATGACAAATTTCTTGTTTACACTCTAGAAGCCACAAATATGGTCCCATCTTCATGAAATTTGGTCAGATGTTTGTTAGGTCATGAAGATGAAGTCTATTTATAATGGAAAGGATCAGTGCCATATCACGGAAAAAGGGGCCTTAATGACAATTTTGTCAACAATTTCATTTAACGGAATCTCCTCCTAAACTTATGAGTCAAAAACAACCAAACTTGGCAGAAATATTCCTTAGGTGGTCCCTTGTAAAAATTGCTCAAATGGAAAGGATCCGTGCCATATCACGGGAAAAGGGGCCTTAATGACAAATTTCTTCTTTACACTTTGGAAGCCACAAATATGGTCCAATCTTCATGAAATTTGGTCAGAATGTTTGTTAGGTCATGAGGATGAAGTCTATTGAAAATGGGAAGGATCTGTGCCATATCACGGAAAAAGGGGCCTTAATGACAATTTCGTCAAAAATTTCTTTAAACGACATCTCCTCCTAAACTTATGAGTCTAAATCAACCAAACTTGGCAGAAATATTCCTTGGGTGGTCCCTTGTAAAAATTGCTCAAATGAAAAAGATCTGGGCCATATCGAGGGAAAAGGGACCTTAATGACAAATTTCTTGTTTACACTCTAGAAGCCACAAATATGGTCCAATCATCATGAAACTTTGTCAGAATGTTTGTTAGGTCATGAGGTTGAACTCTTTTGAAAATGGGAAGTATCCGTGCCATATCACGGGAAAAGGGGCCTTAATGACAATTTTCTCGTAAGTGCTCCAAACGCCACAAATAAAGTCCAATCTTCATGAAACTCGATCAAAATGTTTGCCAGGTCACAAGAATGAACTCTGTTGAAAATGGGAAGGTTCATGCCATATCAAAGGAAATGGAGTCTTAATGATAATTTTACTTGAAATATCAGGTGAGCGATTTAGGGTCCTCAGGGTCCTCTTGTTCTACCTTTTGGGGTAAAAGAAATGTGAGGAATAAAGAAATTGCTTGTTATAAGCTCTTTCTTCCTTTTCCACAATATTTCTAAAAGCCCTTTATTCTTGTCTGTAAAATGTGAGATTGTTGATAAAGTTTTGTATGTTTTTGTTCCAGATGCCAGGATTTCTAGTAGGCATCAAACCAGAATCCTTGAAAGACTATGAGTACCCAGAAGGCAGGGTGTGGCAGAAACTGTTTGATGATGGAATCTTTGAGAGGGAATAAACTGTACATATCTGTTAGCTTTGTATGTCAAACTGATACAAATGAATCTTTTATGGAGACAGTATTAAATAAACAGAAAATGAAATTAGTGTCTTTCTATTTGATTTTGCTGCTAAATTGTATTATTTCAAGTTCATCATCAGATTGATATGTCCAACAAGTGGAAGTGACAGTCTATACAATCTCGCATTTATAGGTAGGGATATTGTTTTTGCCCTCTGTATGATCTTGCATTTATAGGTAGGGATATTGTTATTACCCTCTAAATGATCTTGCATTTATAGGTAGGGATATTGTTTTTGCCCTCTGTATGATCTTGCATTTATAGGTAGGGATATTGTTATTGCCCTCTGTATGATCTTGCATTTATAGGTAGGGATATTGTTTTTGCCCTCTGTATGATCTTGCAATTATAGGTTGGGATATTGTTTTTGCCCTCTGTATGATCTTGCATTTATAGGTAGGGATATTGTTTTTGCCCTCTGTATGATCTTGCATTTATAGGTAGGGATATTGTTTTTGCCCTCTGTATGATCTTGCATTTATAGGTAGGGATATTGTTTTTGCCCTCTGTATGATCTTGCATTTATAGGTAGGGATATTGTTTTTGCCCTCTGTATGATCTTGCAATTATAGGTTGGGATATTGTTATTGCCCTCTGTATGATCTTGCAATTATAGGTTGGGATATTGTTTATGCCCTCTGTATGATCTTGCATTTATAGGTTGGGATATTGTTTTTGCCCTCTGTATGAACCTGCATTGGTAGGTTCGGATATTGTTTTTGCCCTCTGTATGAACCTGCAATTGTAGGTTGGGATATTGTTTTTGCCCTCTGTATGAACCTGCATTGGTAGGTTGGGATATTGTTTTTGCCCTCTGTATGAACCCGCATTGGTAGGTTGGGATAGTGTTTTGATTGTCTATAAGCCCTCTAATGAATGGTTATTGAAAGAGTCTTCATATTTCATATGATTATTGCTTGTGACATGGCCTATCTGTAAGTAAAAATTTTACTTATATGTTATTTACAGATAAATTAATTTATCTTATAACTTTACACATATCCGTGTGATAACATCCCATATGATATTTTATATGATATCACATGGATATCTTTAGAACAATGACATAATGTGGTTATTTTCAGAAACTTGCATTTCTGTTAGAAACATTGATGAAAACAATGCAAAAAGAGGTTATAAGATAAATATAATACATACTTAGTGTATTGTATGAAAAAATATATAACTTGGTTGTTGGAATTGATAATTGTCTCAGCAGAGCCTCCAAAATAATCGATTCCCTAAACCTCGTTAGATATATTTAAGTTCATATTATAATATTCTATTTTATAATCAATCATCTAGAACTATATTCGTATTTTACATGAATGCTTCCCCAAAAAACTTGATCTCTACTTGACCCCTTACAGGTGATCTCCCCAAAAGCGATCAAGAATAGTCGAGTGTGGTCATGTAAACAGGTCTAGAATGCGCATGTACAAATTGGCTAAAAGTTATCGACCCGATCACACTTGATCTCTACATGATTAAGTCATAACTTAATCTTCCACCAGATCAAAACATGATAGCTGCCTAACCTCTTCTCAATCAATTTTCTTGTCGTTGGTACAAAAGCTTTCTGATATGTCACAAATATTGGGGTGGAAAGCTCCAGTGATGGCAAACACATTGAATTACTAGGAGCTCCCTCAATTTCATGACCTCTAGAGTGACAGTCCGATGTGCTACCATTGCGCAGTGACAGGGGCTGAAATCTATAATTAATGGCCAATACAGATATCATCGTCTTGTGAATGAAAAGTAACCCATTTCAAATGACTTAAATGTGACATTATTAGTGTTGTAACGATTATCGGAAATAATCGATTAATCGTCGCTGAAGTCCGAGATCGGCGACAATCGATTCTTGCTTCGAAAAATCGATGTCATTACTTTTTTCCTTTCCGGTACTTTTTATCAGTTGTCTTTATTGAAAATAAAGGGACATCACTCTTAAACTCAAATTAGAAAATGGCAGACGATGGTAATAGGATCCGCTCCGGTCTTGAATTACTTCCGAGGTCGTTGTACCCTAAAATAGTCCGGATAGAAAAAATGATGTGCTCCTTTTGCCACACCGTTTTAATGTTTGAGTCAGAGTAAAGTGCTTGAAATGAGGTTCAGCTAAGTGCCAGACCTCTGCTACATTCCATGCATGAGATGAAATGCATTTAGGTGCGAACTATTTTTTCTTGGAGCCTGACCTTTGGTGGAGGTACCCAAGTCTGCGTACACTTTCCTACCACGAGAATTTTTAGGGTAGTCGTGCGCAATGAAAATTTGCGAAAAATTTTATCCTGCAAGGTACTGTTTTCTGGAGATGATATTCAAGAGCTTATAAGGCTCTTTAAGCCGCACTAAGTTATTAAGCCCAAATTTGCTTTTTAAAGGAGCTACAGACTGTCAAAATGTGCCAATTTACTATATAATTTAACACGGCCAAAACAGACAGGAGTGTAACCTATTTGGAGATGGGGGGGTCACACAAAAATATTGATTGCTATGTTGTTTTCATAAATTTTTGACTCAAATGTCACAGTCAACTAGTTAATATGATCAAGAACTGGTTTCTGATAAAATCTTTCAATATTTTTAAAATTTGAATTAAATTTTTAAAAAAATATTAAATTGTTGATTTCACGCCTTTAAAGTACTTTGATTCCTCCGGAATGCTTTGGTTTTTTCCCATTATGTCATAACAAGCTGTCTGCACAATTTGATCATCTTAACAAGAAGTTTGGGCTGTAAAGAACTAAAATTTTCATCTGAAAAAGGTATGGATAATGCCATCACCCTAGAATATTAGCCACTTAAAAGCCTTGTTGGTATGAATGATGGTCGATAGGACTTTATGTATGTTTTTGGGTTCAGAATCAACAGTTCAACTCAAAAAGACTAAAAACACAAACTATTGTTGGAAAATCAAACCTTGCTTGAATGAGCTTTCTTACAGTACCTCTGTCTGTGTGTCTGTCCCCATCTCTATCTGTCTCTTTGTCATTGTCTGTCTGGCTCTCTGTTTCTCTCTCCCTGCCTCCCTCCCCTCTTTCTCTCTCTCTCTCTCTCCCTCTCTCTCTCTCTCTCCTTCTCTCTCCTTCTCTCTCTGGAAAAAAGTTGCAATATGATTTACCCCCCCCCCCCCCTATAAAGGATTTTGAGTGTAATATTCTTGTATCCTCAAATTTATCTATATGTAGTTACAACTCATTTGTGCCGATCTATAGTTTTGAGCTTGAATTAGAGGTTGCTCTGTTTCAGCCGGTCGATTTCACCGTTAGTGGACAGTCTATGTATAATTATGTATGCCATCACCTCAACATATTCCTTTGTTTCACTTACATTTTGTTAAACCTTAACCTCACGGTATTGAAATTCCATGATGGATTTGCCACTTAGGCGATTCATTCTAAAAGTGTTGTTTTTGTCATTGTAGCAGGTTACACATATGATCGTTCGAAATGTTTTCATCTGTAGTAGAAATAGTACTTGTTTTTTGTGTTTTTTTGTTTCATAATCTTCACTGCAAGGGCCTAGTTGGTTACTTCTCAATTAATGAAACATATTTTCTTTTTGAAAATAGCTTTCTCTTCTTCTGCATCTGCTGTCTTAAATCATGTTCAATAAGAATTTGTTTTTAGATGTCTGTAAATTGAAAGAATAGCTGGTTTTGGTAATAAAAGGAATCCTCCTCTTCTTTTATACCTACCCCACAATGTCAGTGTCATATGACCAAAACGGCACTAATTTGATTGGCTGGCAGTCTAAGTAACCACTTGAAATGAAGATAATAAGCTTCCAAACCCTAAGCCCTGTATGGATATTTCCTGTTAGGGATCCCCTTTACATTGGTTCGTAAATATTTTGGTATCGGATACAGCTTAGACTCTTCAATCAAAATGGTAAAAGCAAAAAAATAGTACTTTTAAAAGATTTTAATATATTATACAAAAGATTTATTCTGCCACCATTTTGCTCTGCAGGCTCAAATAGTAATTCTTATTTAGAACTTTACTCTTTTTTAACACTGTCCAATTAACTTTTCCTGGGAGTTTCTGACCTTTGACTTAGTTTTGGAATATTAAACTTACAATATAAGCTATTCATGAGGGTTTTTTCTTGAATGTATTTATATTTTTAAAGAAAAATTGAACTTAAATTAAACTTAAAATCAATTTTTTCTTCATATAATGATTCTTTTGCAACCAATTTTTAGCATAGACATCTGAAAAGGGTCACAAAGTAAAGAAGAATCATTTTGCTGCAAAACACTTTTTATTTTATGGAAATTGATCACTTATTACCAAAGTTATGTCAATTTCTAATCATCATGTGAAGGACATTGAAACTTTTCCTTTTTGGTCCTAATTTCAGAAATATAGGCCTTGTACTAATTCTCCTGCCATTTCATTTCTAAGTAATATTTTTGAAAAATTTAAAGACATGGAAAGTTGTAATACACATATGCATAGGTTGAAAGAAGTTTTGTCCAAATTGGAAATAAAAAGTTTCATATTTAGGATCCGCTCCGGTCTTGAATTACTTCCGAGGTCGTTGTACCCTAAAATAGTCCGGATAGAAAAAATGATGTGCTCCTTTTGCCACACCGTTTTAATGTTTGAGTCAGAGTAAAGTGCTTGAAATGAGGTTCAGCTAAGTACCAGACCTCTGCTACATTCCATGCATGAGATGAAATGCATTTAGGTGCGAACTATTTTTTCTTGGAGCCTGACCTTTGGTGGAGGTACCCAAGTCTGCGTACACTTTCCTACCACGAGAATTTTTAGGGTAGTCGTGCGCAATGAAAATTTGCGAAAAATTTTATCCTGCAAGGTACTGTTTTCTGGAGATGATATTCAAGAGCATATAAGGCTCTTTAAGCCGCACTAAGTTATTAAGCCCAAATTTGCTTTTTAAAGGAGCTACAGACTGTCAAAATGTGCCAATTTACTATATAATTTAACACGGCCAAAACAGACAGGAGTGTAACCAATAATGCTTCTTTGTCAGATATTTTTCAATATCCAGTCATGGAGAGTGACCGTCAGACATGGCCTTAACGAAATCCCTGGGTCGGGTAAATTTTACCAGATTGTTAGTCCGAATGTCAGTCACTATGTTTTTGGCAAAATGCTTTTTTAACTGAAAATCCATTCTGATGTTTATGAAAACTCTAAAAAGGTCAAATTTCTCATGAAAAATTGACAATTGGGAAACAGATTTTCTACGACTTTTGGCACCGCTAGAAAAAGCAAATTCTATTTTACAAATCGCATCAATTAGGAGGCCTTAGAACTGATTGCAGGGTCCAATTTTTAAAGAATTACTGATAGCTAGTCTTATTTTACCTGATTTTTTTTTATTTTTCCAGTTTCAAAAGCACAAACACAATCAAAATTTTCTGCTTATTCGTACCCAAGAATGTTCGACCCATCAAATTATTTGTTATTTTTATGACAATCTCAAGTGCCTGTATTCTTCTGCAAGACATTTCTTTTTTTCAACTCTTGTAGATCTAATTTTGGCTTTTAAACCAAAGCACTGAAACACTGACAGATTGAGAGAAATCTTACCACCTACCTAGGCCTGAAATGTTATTGCTACAAAGTTAAAAGTTTTCTCTATCGAGTTATATTCAAAATATGCAAAAAGGCATAAACAAACAAAGATAAGTCAACATCTGATTGTCTAATGACTTGCTAGTCGCTACAGTAGATTGTTCTGTATCAATTAGGTTCGGATTTTTTTTTACATAATGGTGTGTCAATTATAAATATATATAAATGATGCATGTAACTTTGGAATAATTATTGATGTCAGCAATTATATTTTTTTGTTGTTGTTCTTATTTTAGACCAACAAGAAGTTAGTGAGCAATTAAGGCTTAAAAAATGGTAATTATCCTTGGTTTATATAACTATCAAAGTGCATTAATCATCGTTTTCTGAAACAAAAAATCACCAACTTGGAAGTAACTTGATACTTTGGAGATTTCATTATAGAACTTAAATTTGAAGGCTCTAATGATTTTCTGTCTCATATATATTTCTCCCCAATATTTCTGATCTTTATTATTTACTTGTACAGTTGATTTGAATTCCATTTTTTGCTTGAACAACACTTACTGTTGATACTTGACAACAGGTGACAAACTTGAGTCTTTGGAGGTAATAAACAACTGCATCCAACAAAAATGAAGTTTCGATTCTAAAATCGATAATTGAATCGAAAACAGTTTCCGATTCAATTCGATTACCGATTCTGATCTGAGTCTGATTTTACAACACTAGACATTATCCAAAAGAATGTTAATCCTTGTCATGCTGAACCCTGAATATTCCTGTTTTGGCAGGAGCTATAGACAAACATCAGCCTGCACATATGTGCAGTCTGATGTAAGTCTACAACACCTGTTCCTCACTTTAAAACCAGAATTGTCAATAGATTTCGTTTTTCAACAAAAAAATTGGCCTATACTTGGTACTTTCAGCGCTTTTTGCCCTTTGCTTTTGATGAAAATTTTCAGCCAAAATTTATTCAGCATGACAAGGGTTAACATAGTATTTCTTTTGTTCTGGGCTTTCAAACTTGATTTTAAGAGTAAAAGGGTCTTGAACTCAATTTCCTTCAAGACAAACTTATCTTAACCTCATTGGTATTAGGAAATTAATTAGGCTCCCTATCTAAAATTTGAGCCTGTGCATGACATTTCCAACAATTTCACATTTGCACAAGGTACAAATGTTGAGTAGTGTTTACAACGACACAATGCAAAAATAATATATGCTGACCGCATGGAAATGGACAAAAACCCTATCTTTCTATATAGCGCATTGTGAAGATTCTGTTCTGACTGTGCAATTGCTGGGAATGTCATGCAAGGGCTCACATTCTAGACTCAATTAACAACGGCTTGTCTCATAGAAAATCAGAAAATCACGACAGATCAATGATGAAAATGAGTTGAAAACTATTTTGGAAAATATAAATATTGGTATATTTCAAATATAAAATCAATTTAACATATACAATAACAAAAGCAAAACAGTTCTCTTTGTAAACATTTGTATCCTTTTATAACAAAAATAATGAAAAGTTGATTTTCTACAAGTTTCTTAATTACTAATAAGTATAGTAACCAAGTTTGAAAAAACATACTTCAAACTTAATTGTATAGGAATGAACAAGAGCACTGCCTACAGGTTCCTGTGATCGGCTGTTGGGTGCTGGATATGTAAGTCCAAAAAGGGGTGTAATTCACACAAAAGGCAACCAGATTTATCTCCCTTGAAAGTAAAGATAGCTCATTTGGTAGTTAACATGTGTGCTAGAGTGAATGCATTAGTAATACAAGAAATATCCCGAAATTTGATAAGAATTTTAATCTCATTTCCTTAACCCTATTCCTCCTGAAATTAAATTCATGTTTCAAACAAATAGCAAATTTTGTGGTCCAGTCTGGTTCAAGTTTTTCATCCAATTATTGAGGCCAAAGCAGGAAATCTAAGCTAAGATCAGATTGAATGGCTGTTCAAGCTGATCTTAGTCTTTACTGTTTGTCAAAGTTGTGAACAGCAGGAAAAGGGCAAATTATCATGAGTCTGTTATGATAATTTATTTGTATGAAGATCATCACCACTTTCAACAATATTTCAAAGACATTGATGTAGCTTGAGCACCTAACCATTTGTTCTTAGTATATTTTGTTCGAGCACAATCACAAAAGTCTAATCAGAACCTTCAGATGCTTATCAAACTTGGGTATTTTTTCACGTATTAAAGGGACAAATTTTTGTTGAAACCTCTTACCCTTATGCTGTTCATTACACATCCTTTTAAACAATGCTTTAGCAGACAGTATAGATTAAGATCAGCCTGCACAAATTTGTATTCTGATCCTAGCCTACACTGCCTGCTTTTTACTTAACCCTTGTCATGCTGAATTAAAATCTTTGCAAAATAAATGCAAAATCAAAGTACTAAAATAACTAGAAGCTACCAAATGTGAGTATGTATTGATTTCAGAAATGCATTGCTTTACACCTTTCTGGTTAAAAAATGAAATTCAGGTGGTATAAACTAAGATCAGACTAAACATATGTGCAGACTGATCTTTGTCTTTACCTCCTGTGAAAGCAGGAATATTCCAGGTTCAGCATGACAAGGGTTAACATCTGAATGAGACTGGTTGAATGTTTTGCAAATTGACAGATTTAAACTCAGCAGGATAAGGGCTAACCCTGTGATTCATATCCCTTTGAGATATGGCTCCAGCTCACAGCTAAAAAACCTTTTTCTTGAACATCATTCATCCCACTTATATTTCAGAAGGAATATATCATCAAGTACAGTAAAACTTGCGTTAAGCGACCACTGTTGGGATCATTAAAAAGCGGTCGCTAATGGAAATGGTTGCTGAATACAATAATTTTTTATAAAAAAGACACATTTTTTGATAGAATATAAAGATTGTAACATAATTTTGACTGAATCTTAGGATGTTCGAACCCATAAGAATCGTCTCAACGTCATAAGATTAAACGAAAAACATTTTTTTCGTTTAACAATGTCCACTTTTTCGGAAATTTCACTTACAGCAAAGGAACTTTTTACGATGGTCGCTTAATAAAAGTGGTCGCTTAATAGACGTGGTGGCTCGAGCAAGATTGACTGTACAATGCATCTATTGTTCTGTTCTTAATATGGCACATGATGGGTAAGAAATCAGTCCAAAATGTTTATTAAAACATGGGCTTATTTCCACAATGTTGTAACTCTATCCTAGAAAGTATCTCTATGCAGCATATTGTGATCTGAACTGCTCAAAAATGTATGGTGGCATGTAGGCTTCTACTCTCTGAAATATAGGAGAAAATTACATGAGGTTTTTTACAGTGGAAGAACCAATCAATAAGCAATGATCAATCAATATTTCTTGAACAATTTAAGTTAAGGGTCACACAAGGAACATCCATGCCAAGTTTCATTAAAATCAGCCCAATGGTTTGGGGGGAGACGTATTTTTCAAGATTTTAAAATTTTTCACTTAAGATTTTTAAGATTTTAACTTAAAAAAATGCCCTGCCCTGCCACACTCATGTTTGGAGGTCAATCAATTTTTTTTCTAACAATTCAAGTAAAGGGCCACCCAAGAAACATCCATGTCAAGTTTCCTTGCAAACTTCAATGTTAAAAAGATTTTAACATGAAAATATGCCAAGCCCATATATCACGGTCAATCAAAAATTCTCAACAATTTAAGTAAAGGGTCACCCATTGAAATCTGCCCTATGGTTTGGGAAGAAAAGATTTCTTAAGATTCTAGCTTGAACAAGAGCCATGTCGGACATGGCCATCCCTGCTGCGACAGCTTGATAGTAAACCTGAAGCCTAATATATAAAGGATTCTTTTGGACTTTAAGAAATGTACTCCCTACAAAATCAAAGTATCAAAAATAACAAAGGGCAATAACTCCAAAATTATTCAAGCAAGAGTTGTAGCTATTATGCATTGCACTTCTCCTCCATGAGTTCTATTCACCCATAAAGTTTCAAGTTAATAGCTGTTATACTTTAGGAGATTTGCTCCGGACAAAATCTAAGTATCAAAAGTAACAAAGGGCAATAAGTCCAAAATTATGCAAGCAAGAGTTGTAGTTCCTAAGCACTGCACTTCTCCTTCGTGAGATCTATCCACCCATAAAGTTTCAAGTTGATAGCTATTGTACTTTAGGAGATATGCTCCTGACAAAATCTAAGTATTTAAAATAACAAAGGGCAATAACTCCAAAATTATGCAAGGTAAAGTTGTAGTTCTTGTGCACTGCACTTCTCTTCCATGAGATCTATCCACACATGAAGTTTCAAGTTGATAGCTATTATACTTTAAGAGAATTGCTCCGGACAAGTTAAGTGACGGAACCTCGGAATGACAGAATGACGGAATGGCGGACAGAGACCATTACTATATCCCCTCGCCGAAAACGGCGTGGGGATAAAAAATGCCCAACCCAGCCATGCCCATATTTTTTAAAATATTTCTTGAACAATTAAGGTGTAGGGTCACCCAAGAACCATCCGTGCCAAGTTTCATTGAAACAAGACTAATGGTTTGGGAGGAAAAGATTTTTAGCTCCACTGACTGAAAGCCACTGGGGCTATTGTCATGGCGTTGTGTCCATCATGCGTCTGTCCGTCTGTCCATCCTTCCATGCGTCCAGTCGTAAACTTTTTCTTTAAAAATCTTCTCCTCAGAAAGTACTGAATGAATTACAACCAAACTTCACAGGAATGATCCTTAGGTGACCCTCTTTCAAAGTTGTTCAAGGAATTTTGATCCAATGAAAAACATGGATTTAATGGGCGTGGCTAATTTCCAAATATGATAAAAAGTGAGTTTTCTCAGATTCTAATTGATGGATACCAATTAAATTTCACCAGAATGATCCTTGGGTGACCCTTTATCAGTCTACAATAAATAATTGTGATCGGATACAAATTATGCATTTTATGGGCGGAGGTCATTTCTCCATATGTTATGTAGTGGAAACTTTGAAAATCATTTTCTCAGAATGTAACAGATGGATATCAACCAAATTTCACTTGAATGATTCTTCGGTGACCCTTATCAGGCTACCAAAAATTATTGTGATCAGATACAAATAATGCATTTTATGGGCGTACGTCATTTCTCAATATGTTATATAGAGGAAACTTTGAAAATCAATCACTCAGAATGTAACCATTTTCTCAGAATGAAATCAATCACTCAGAATGTAACCATTTTCTCAGAATGTAACTGATGGAAATCAATCAAACATTTTTGGAATGTTTTTTGTGTGACCCATTATCATGCAGTCAAAATTATTTACAAGAATTTCAAGCCTTTGGAGCGGCTCAAGCCATTCATGGCTTTCTAGTTAAAGATTTTAACATGAAATAATGCCCTGCCCTGCCACGCCCATATTTGGAGGTTAATCAAAATTCCTTTAACAATTTAAGTAAAGGGTCACCCAAGGAACATTCATGTAAAGTTTCATTGATATCAGCCCAATGGTTTGGGAGGAGAAGATTCTTAAAGATTTTAACATGAAAAAATGCCACACCCTGCCACACCCATATTTTGGGGGTCAATCAAAATTTCTTGAACAATTTTGGTAAAGGGTCAAACAAAGATCATATCTACCATGTCTTATTAAAATCAATCCAATGGTATAGGAGGAAAAGATTTTTAAAGACTTTAACATGAAAAAATGCCACATCCTGCAACGCCCTTATTTTGGGGTCAATCACTATTTCTTTTACAATTTCAGTAAAGGGTCACCCAAGGAACATTTATGCAAAGTTTCATCGAAATCAGCCCAGTGGTTTGGGAGGAGAAGATTTTTAAAGATTTTATTTTGAAAAAAATGCCACGCCCATATTTGGGGGCAATCAAAATTTCTTTAACAATTTAAAGAAGAGGATCACCCAAGGATCATTTCTACCAAGTTTTGTTAAAATCCACCTATTGGTTTAGGAGAAGATGTTTAAAAAAAAAGTTTACTCACAGACGGACGACGCACACTCCGCTATGACAATAGCTTGCTGGCCTTGGGCCAGTTGAGCTAAAAATTATTCATATACACTTGGCTATAAGTAAGTGTCAAACAACCATATTTTCCTTATTATATCAATGATTTTAGACATTTTTCTTGTGTGTGGTAATAAAAAATAATAAAAAAAAAATACTACAGCAGGCAAAATGCCCTTTTGTTTCAAGCATTTAACATATAACATTTCAAACATCACAAACACTTCCAATTAGGTTGTATTCTATCATCAATGGCAAAATGGCAAAACATTTTTCTTTCCATCATTCTGATTGTGAATAAATAGGATGATATCATCAGTATCATTCGTTCTAAAGATAAGGAGTGCAAATGAAATAAAGCTGGATAAAAAGTTTGAGTTTATCATATTGATAATTTCACTAGTTAGTAAGTGAAATTGTCAAATGATAATTTCACAAAGAAATGTTCATACCTCTGAATGATTAAAGATGATTTGAAGAATAAAACAAAGTATTGAACAAGAGTGTATTTGTGACAATATACACCACCATAGGAAAATTTTACTTAAACCCATCTTCAGCTTAATTTAGATTTTGCCAAATTGCCAATTTGGGCGACATTTCAACTAGTGTGACTCAAGTTCTTCCTGAGGAAATTAAGTAGAAAGCAGGTATAGTAGGCTCAGATCAGACAGCATGTCTGTAGAGGCTGATCTTAGTCTATTTTGTGTCAAATCTTTTTTGTACACCAGGAAGATTAAGGTCCCCTTTTAAGTGATGAAACAGAATATCACCAAACCCCTTATCATACATGTGGTTAGGTGACTACATACATTCTGTGAAAATTTCATCCAAATCCATATGACAGACAGACAGATAGAGATAATGATACAAATATATCCAATTTGGTGGCATATAAAATGTGAACTTTTTCAAAAAGCTTGTATTAAGTATACCTTCACAGAAACTTTCATTAAATTCTTTCCAGTTTTTAAATGTTACATATCCTGCTCCCAAATTTTGCACATTCTATTATTTTATGTCTTCAAAGAGTTATGCCCTCCCCTCTCCAAACAAGAGGCCCAAGAGGGCCTGTATCGCTCCACTGGCTTAAAAATCTCAAGATTTGAAAGAGGGATATTGAAAGAGAAGGTAATGAGAGTGAACAGCATTCAGAAGGAATTCCGACTTTTTCTAAGTTGAAACTGACTTATGAAGGAATGAACTTACTAATATGTAAAATAACAAGGAAGAAAACTATTTAGATATCACTTTAAAACAAGAGGACCAGAATGGCCCTAAACCGCTCACCTGAATTTTATTGATCCAGTGGATCTCATCCAATCCAAATTTCTTGAACAACATTAGAAGAGGGTCAACCAAGGAACATTCTGGTAAAGTTTCATTGAAATTGGTCCAATGGTTCAGGAGAGGATAAAGTTCAAAGATTTTGGGGTCAAAATAAGCCCCGCCCTGCCACGCCCATATTTAGGGGTCTATCCAAATTTCTTTCACAACTTTAGAAGAGGGTCACCCAAGCAACATTCTGGTAAAGTTTCATTGCAATCAGCCCAATGGTTCAGGAGAGCATGAAGTTCAAAGATTTTGGGGTCAAAATAAGCCCCGCCCTGCCAGGCACATATTCGGGGGTCAATCCAAATTTCTTGAATTACTTTAGAGGGTCACCCAAGGAACATTCTGGTAAAGTTTGATTGAAATTGGCCCAACGGTTCAGGAGGAGATGTGGTTCAGAGATTTCGGGGTCAAAGTAAGCTTTCCCTGCTACACCCATATTTGGGGGTCAATCCAAATTTCTTGAACAACTTTAGAAGAGGGTCACCCAAGGAACTTTCTGGTAAAGTTTGATTGAAATTGGCCCAACAGTTCAGGAGGAGATGTGGTTCAGAGATTTCGGGGTACAAGTAAGCTTTCCCTGCTACACCCATATTTGGGGGTCAATCCAAATTTCTTGAACAACTTTAGAAGAGGGTCACCCAAGGAACATTCTGGTAAAGTTTGATTGAAATTGGCCCAACGGTTCAGGAGGACATGTGGTCCAGAGATTTCTGGGTCAAAGTAAGCTTTCCCTGCTACGCCCATATTTGGGGGTCAATCCAAATTTCTTGAACAAGTTTAGAAGAGGGTCACCCAAGGAACATTCTGGTAAAATTTCATTAAAATTGGCCCACTGGTTCAGGAGAAGTGGTTCAGAGATTTCAGGGTCAAAGTAAGCTTTCCCTGCTACGCCCATACTTGGGGGTCAATCCAAATTTCTTGAACAACTTTAGAAGAGGGTCACCCAAGGAACATTCTGGTAAAGTTTCATTGAAATCGGCCTGATGGTTCTGGTGGAGATGAGGTTCCAAGATTTAGGGGTCAAAATAAGCCATGTCCTGCCACACTCATATTTGGGGGTCAATCCAAATTTCTTGAACAACATTAGAAGAGGGTCACCCAAGGAACATTCTTGTAAAGTTTCATTGAAATTGGCCCAATGGTTCAGGAGGAGATGTTGTCAAAGATTTTGGGGTCAAAATAAGCCCCGCCCTGCCACGACCATATTTGGGGGTCAATCCAAATTTCTTGAACAACATTAGAAGAGGGTCACCCAAGGAACATTATTGTAAAGTTTCATTGAAATTGGCCCAATGGTTCAGGAGGAGATGTCATTCAAAGATTTTGGGGTCAAAATAAGCCCCGCCCTGCCTCGCCCATATTTGGGGGTCAATCCAAATTTCTTGAACAACATTAGAAGAGGGTCACCCAAGGAACATTATTGTAAAGTTTCATTAAAATTGGCCCAATGGTTCAGGAGGAGATGTCGTTCAAAGATTTTGGGGTCAAAATAAGCCCCGCCCTGCCACGCCCATATTTGGGGGTCAATCCAAATTTCTTGAACAACTTTAGAAGAGGGTCACCCAAGGAACATTCTGGTAAAGTTTCATTAAAATTGGCCTCATGGTTTAGGAGGAGATGTCGTTAAAAGATTTTGGGGTCAAAATAAGCCCTGCCCTGCCACGCCCATATTTGGGGGTCAATCCAAATTTCTTGAACAACTTTAAAAGAGGGTCACCCAAGGAACATTCTAGCCAAGTTTTGTCAAAATCCACTCATTGGTTTAGGAGGAGATGTTTGAAGAAAAGTTAACACACGCATGCACGGACGGACGCACGACGGACACCTTGCCATGACAATAGCTTGCTGGCCTTCGGCCAGTGGAGCTAAAAAGTAGAATGTGTTACCTTTCTTGATAATCCTGCATATCCAACAAAGTCCTCAATAAACACCAGTAGGTTTAGAATGTCTTGTGGCATATCAGCAGTCTTGGCCCTGTAACAAAATACATGTATACAATACAGGTTCAGTAGAATTTAACCCTTTACTACATAAACATGCATGTTTATGCTTTGTTGGTTTATTGGGTTTATGCCACTTTCAACAGAATTTCATTTATATTTTGACTTCATTGTGCACCTTGCCATGGTCTCTATTGATATATAGGCACTTACAATAGTGTTGCACTGACCCCTCGATTTGTTTCTCACACTAGAACAACCATATTTTATTCAAGAATTTCAACACACAGAATTTATAAATAAGATTTCCTACTCCAACATCGTGTGCAAGATTCAACTATATATAGCTTACCCAGGTGCAACATCTATAAATGCAAACATACTGACCAAGCTCCAAGTACTCTTAATGTAGTATTTTTTGTTAGGGTTTAAAGCAAATGAATATGGCCAAGGGTGTAACTTCAATTATCCACATTATGCAAGTAAATCCTCTTTCGGACAAGGTGCCAAATTGTCACAAGATACGCCCGTCACACTGCTTAGTATTAACTGGGGATTTGAATAGAATTGAGGTTATTTTGAATGAATATTTTTTGCATCCATGAAGTTTCATGATCCTAGCTATTAAACTTTTAGAGATATACTCTGGACAAGATTCTAGTATGAAAAGCAACAATGGGCAATAACTCAAAAAATAGGCCAGGTAGAATAATGGTTCTTGTACACTGCACTCCCCCTTGGTGAGATCTATACACACATGAAGTTTCATGATCATAGCTATTATACTTTTACAGATATATTCCAGACAAGATTCAAGTCTGAAAAACAACAAAGGGCAATAACTCAAAAAATAGGTCAGGTAGAATGATGGTTCTTGTACACTGCGCTCCCCCTTTGGGGATCTATACACCCATGAAGTTTCATGATCCTAGCTAATATACTTTAAGAGATATACTCCGGACAAGATTCAAGTCTGAAAACAACAAAGGGCAATAACTCAAAAAATAGGCCAGGTAGAGTTATGGTTCTTGTGCACTGCACTCCCCCTTGGTGAGATCTATACACCCATGAAGTTTCATGATCCTAGCTATTATACTTTAAGAGATATACTCCGGACAAGATTCAAGTCTGAAAAACAACAAAGTGCAATAACTCACAAAATAGGCCAGGTAGAGTTATGGTTCTTGTGCACTGCACTCCCATTTAGTGAGATCACACCCATGAAGTTTCATGATCCTAGCTATAATACTTTAAGAGATATACTCCGGACAAGATTCAAGTCTGAAAAACAACAAAGGGCAATAACTAAAAAAAAAGGCCAGGTAGAGTTGTTGTTATTATGTAGTGCACCCCCCCTTGGTGAGATCTATACACCCATGGAGTTTCGTGATCCTAGCTATTATACTTTTAGAGATATACTCTGGACAAGATTCTAGTATGAAAAACTACAAAGGGCAATAACTAAAAAAATAGGCCAGGTAGAGTTATGGTTCTTGTGCACTGCGCTCCCCCTTTGGGGATCAATACACCCATGAAGTTTCATGATCCTAGCTAATATACTTTAAGAGTGTACTCCGGACAAGATTCAAGTCTGAAAACAACAAAGGGCAATAACTCAAAAAATAGGCCAGGTAGAGTTATGGTTCTTGTGCACTGCACTCCCCCTTGGTGAGATCTATACACCCATGAAGTTTCATGATCCTAGCTATTATACTTTAAGAGATATACTCCGGACAAGATTCAAGTCTGAAAAACAACAAAGGGCAATAACTCAAACAAGAGGGCCATTGGCCCTTAAGTGCTCACCTGAGGAATAGTTTACAAAGGAAGCAAAGTGCCAACACTACTTATTTGAGATTCATTACTGGCTTAACAAAAGTCAAAGATATCAAGACGACATACATTTGAGTCAAATCTACTGCCCCTAGAGTGCACACAAGGTTTTTCTAGAATTTGACCCCTTGACCCCATTTTGATCAGACTTGACCCAATTTTGATCTAGACCGAGATTTGATGGAGACAAACATTCTGACCAAGTTTCAAGACATTTGGGCCAAAAATGTGGCCTCTAAAGCGCATACAAGGTTTTTCTAAAATTTGCCCCCCCTTTGACCCCGTTTTTGACCCCACTTAACCCAATTTCTAAATTGACCGAGATTTGATGGAGACAAACATTCTGACCAAGTTTCAAGACATTTGGGCCAAAAATGTGGCCTCTAAAGCGCATACAAGGTTTTTCTAAAATTTGCCCCCCCTTTGACCCCGTTTTTGACCCCACTTAACCCAATTTCTAAATTGACCGAGATTTGATGGAGACAAACATTCTGACCAAGTTTCAATACATTTGGGCCAAAAATGTGGCATCTAGAGTGCACACAAGGTTTTTTTAAAATTTGACCCCTTGACCTAATTTTTGACCCCACTTGACCGAATTTTGAACTTGACTGAGATTTGATTGATACAAATATTCTGATCAAGTTTCAAGACATTTGGGCCAAAAATGTGGCCCAGAGAGTGCACACAAGGTTTTTTAAAATTTGACCCCTTGACCCTATTTTGACCCACTTGACCCAATTTGGAACTTGACTGAAATTGATGGAGATGAAAATTCTGACCAAGTTTCAAGACACTTGGGCCAAAAATGTGGTCTCTAGAGTGCACACAAGGTTTTTCTAAAATCTGACCCCATTTTTGACCCCACTTGACCCAATTTCAAAATTGACCCAGATTTAATGGAGACAAACATTCTGACCAAGTTTCAAGACATTTGGGCCAAGAATGTGGCCTCTAGAGTGCACACAAGCTTTTTTAAAAATTTGACCCCTTAACCCCATTTTGACCCCATTTGACCCAATTTCGAGCTTGACCGTGATTTGATGGAGACAAACATTCTGACCAAGTTTCAAGACATTTGGGCCAAAAATGTGGCCCAGAGAGTGCACATAAGGTTTTTCTAAAATTTGACCCCTTGACCCAAATTTTTGACCCCACTTGACCCAATTTCAAACTTGACCAAGATTTAATAAAGACAAACATCCTGACCAAGTTTCAAGACATTTGGGCCAAGAATGTGGCCTCTAGAGTGCACACAAGGTTTTTCTAAAATTTGACCCCTTGACCCCATTTTTTACCCCATTTTTTACCCCACTTGACCCAATTTCGAACTTGACCAAAATTTGATGGAGACAAACATTCTGACCAAGTTTCAAGACATTTGGGCCAAGAATGTGGCCTCTAGAGTGCACACAAGGTTTTTCTAAATTTTGACCCCTTGACCCCATTTTTGACCCAATTTCAAACTTGATTGAGATTTAATGGTGACAAACATTCTGACCAAGTTTCAAGTCATTTGGGCCAAAAATGTGGCCTCTAGAGTGCACACAAGGTTTTCCTAAAATTTGACCCCTTGACCCCATTTTTGACCCCACTTGACCCAATTTCGAACTTGACCGAGATTTGATGGAGACACACATTCTGACCAAGTTTCAAGACATTTGGGCCAAGAATGTGGCCTCTAGAGTGCACACAAGGTAAAGTTTGACGACGGACGACGGACAGCAGCCCGTCACAATAGCTCACCTTGAGCACTTCGTGCTCAGGTGAGCTAAAAATAGGCCAGGTAGAGTTGTGGTTCTTGTGCACTGCACTCCCCCTTGATGAGATCTTTACACCCATGAAGTTTCATGATCCTAGCTATTTTTCTTTTAGAGATATACTCCGGACAAGATTCTAGTATGAAAAACAACAAAGGGCAATAACTCAAAAAATAAGCCAGGTAGAGTTATGGTTCTTGTGCCCTGCACTCCGCAATGATGAGAAGAATACAAGTGCCAAGTTTGAAGTCCATGGGACTTCAAGTTTCAGAGTTATGCTTCGGACAAAGAAGTGGACGCCGCTGGACGCCCGGAAGCCCGGACACCCGGACGCCGTACGCCACGGGTGATCCCATAATACGTCCCGTCTTCGACGGGCGTATGAAAATGACTGATGAATGATCATAACATCTAGTTTATTCAAGCTGAAGATACGATGTTTTGACCCTTTGATCCCATTTTTGACCCCACTCTACCTAATTTCAAATTTGACAAAGATTTGATTGAGGCAAACATTCTGACCAAGTGTCAAGACATTTGAGCCAAAAATGTGGCCCCCTTGACCCCATTTGTGACCCCACTTGACCCGATTTCATACTTGATCGAGATTCACCAATGCTCAAATCATAGAAAAGGGGAACAGATGGAGGACATTCATCTTTTGTCACAGTCCACATATCGCCTTTTTCCCATAAATTCTATTTTGGTTGCCTTCAAAATCTTAAAAAATAAATTTCAAAATCCTAGTTACACCTATGATGGTATTGCCTTAACTTGCTGACTTACCCAGGCAAAGTATCCACAAATCATTGCTCATATTGCTCCACCTTAGCAAGAAAGTTGTTTGTATTTTAAAATGATACTGTTTTATCAGGTTGAACAAAAGAAAAGAAGGGAGGGGTGTATATCTTGCTGGCCACCTATCATCACTTTCCTTAACCAGGTAAAGCATCCACAACTGATCGTACATATTGTCCCATGAGAGCAAGAAAGCCGTCTGTATTCTCTGCATTGAACTTAAGGTCCAGTTTTAGTAAGGTTATACAACCATGAATGAATGGAGACACTCTGAGCTTGCTAATTACATATCATCAGTGTAAATCACAATTTATTACTTACCCAGGTAAAGCATCCACAAATGAGCGTACATATTGCCCCATGAGAGCAAGAAAGCTGTCTGTATTCTCTACATGGTACTGTTTTAGAAGTGTTATACAACCAACAATAAAGGGAGGGGCATCCAGTGGGTCTGTTGGCTTTTTGCATGTTAAACCACCTGTAATAAAGGCAATAAGATTAAAGTTAAAATTTTGCTTAACTGGAATATAGACTAAAAGGCCCTAAACCACTCATCTGAATTTTATTGGTTCAGTGGATCTCACCCAAGTAACTTTCAAGCAAAGTTTCATTCACATTTTCCTAGTTGTTTAAGAGGAGATATTATTCCAAGAACTAAAGGTGAAAATAGACCCTGTCCAACCCTTGGTTATTAAGGAGAATATGTTTAAAGATTTCGGACTCAAAATAAGCCCTGCCTTGCCATGCCCATATTTATGGGCCATTCAGAATTTAGCAAACAATTGTTGTAGAGGGTCACCCAAGGATTATTCTGCTAAAGTTTCATTGAAATCAGGCCAGTGGTTCAGGAGGTGATTTTGTTCAAAGATTTTGGGCTCAAAATAAGCCCTACCCTGCCACGCTCATATTTATGGGCCAACCAAAATTTAGCAAAAATTTTCAAATACGTCACCAAAGGAACATTCTTGTAAAATTTCATTTAAATTGGCCCAGTGCTTCAAGAGGAGATGTCATTCAAAGATTTCCAGCTCAATACAGGCCCTATCCTGCCACGACCATATTTTTGGTCCAATCAAAATTTTGCTAACAATTTTTATGAGTGTCACCCAAGGAACATTCTGTCAAATTTTCATTGAAATCGGCCCTGTGGTTCAGGGGGTGATGTCATTCAAAGATTTTAAATTGAAAAAATGTCCTGCCCTGCCAGCACGATAATCATGGGCAAATGAGAATATCGCAAACAATGTCAAAGAGGGTCACCCAAGGAACATCCTGGCAAAGTTTCATTGAAATTTATATTGGCCCAGTGGATTAGGAGAAGAAGTTTTTAAGATTGTTGACAATGCACAACAGACTCGGGGTGACACTTAAAGTTCCTATTGAGCATGTTGTGCTCAGGTGAGCTAAAAAGAGCAAGAACTGGTGCAAAGACACACAATCAAAATTCCAAGCAAAAAACTTCATAGTCAAGGTTAAAGTTTGTCAGGTCTCCAGGGGTCAAACCTATACTATACCTCAATGAAACATCATTCAGGACTTTCTGTAAACAGGAAAGTACCTCGCATGAAAGTGTAGTAATTTTGAATCATTTTTACGGTATTATGGGTTCTGGTGGTACTTTGGTTATTTTATATGCTTTAAGAAAAACACATCTTGTTGATTCTTTCCCATCGTATGTGGACATCTTAAGGGCATATTGTAATTTGTTGACAAAAAATAGTAAAACACTGCATTTTGTTATCAAATTATTATATGCCCACTTTTATTCTTTCATAGATTTTGTTTTATGCAATGTCATCCTTAGAAGGATAGTTGATATGTAAGCTCATATGTGAAATGACAAGCCTTTATGGCTGCGCACTTATTATTCCAGAGGTCTATTACGTAGAATCACCGAGGGTTCCCGATTGCCTATACCTATGACTACCCCTATACTAATGACAACATGGTGATGGCAATGACTTATCTAGAAAGATATAGAGTCTTTTTTCCCAACAACATACCTCCTTTCAACTTTAGGATAAGATTAGCTTAGATCATAGCTTCAAGATACAGATTGCTTCCTTGGAGAATATTCACAGGTTTTATTTGTCTTGAAGTCTAGATGTTTTGAAATCTGGACCCAAAAAGGGTCTTTTCTGTGAAAATGTTTAAATTCACAGGTATTGGTAATTGATTGCAATTTCATTAATTCTTACCAAGCGACTTTGTATACTGTAACTTTGATATGTATGAAATCACCAGTAGAAACACAAATACCGAAAAGTGGGGCAAGTTCTGAGTTGTGATGTAAATCTGAAATGAAATAGAGATGACATAATATACAGAACAACACTGTTGATCATTTATTTATATCCTCAGAGTTGGATTATGCTCCCCGAATTAGATATTGTCACAAAAACAAGAGCCATGTTGGCCATGGCCATCCCCTGCCGCAAAAGCTTAATAGTAAACTGAAGCCTAATAAATTAAGGATTCTTTTGTACTTTAAGAGATTTACCTCCAATAAAATCTCAGTATTAAAAATAACAAAGGACAATAACTCCAAAATTATGAGAGCAAGAGCTGTAGTTCTTGTGCAAAGCACTCCTCCTCCATGAGATCTATCCATTTATAAGGTTTCAAGTTGATAGCTATTACGAGGGTTGTCCCAGGAATTCGTGAACTTTTGCGATAACTTTTATACCAAACGTCCGATGAAACGGAAAATAGCTAGGAGTGTGGAAGAATCATTTTTCTTTATTCTGGTGTAATTTCAGAGGGCTATTTTGAATACTCGCGAAAATATGAATTAAAACGTAACACCAGTAAATGGGTGTCGGCGCACGCTATTAACGTCGTTTTATAATATATTAAACGTCGTTTCAAAACTGAATCACTTATCAGAGTAGCGTCCTTACCGGTCCTATGGAAGCTTTACGGAGGAAAAAAATATTCTCTAAACATACATCGAAGCATAGTTGAAATAGGTTTTTGTCACACATTCAATAAAATATTTAATTTAAAAACTTTTTCCGATCTTTTGCGTGGATATGCAATATTGTATTTTTTCTAACCCAAGAAGGGAATGGTAAAGTAAAAGTTATTTATTTCATAACATATCGTAATATCCTTAGGCAATTCATAAAATGAACTTTCACTGGATTTTTCACACAGGTGATTATTACTTTGGGTTTTTTTTCAAAAACCTTAGTATTATACTACTACTACTACCATAATTCCCCAAGATTTACCCACCAAAGAAATCTAGGATTCCGTTAGTACCGCTACCAAATCTCTCTTGAAGCCAAAAATCCATGCCTATTTCTTAAAAGCCTCGATACCTATCGTTCACTAGCGCGACTATTAGTCGAGTCATTTTAAAATTTACACTGCTGATTTACTTATGCTTAGTTTCTGTTTATTCCCATCAAACGTTCTGATTTACGTCGGTCGAAAGCGTCTTTAATTCCTTTATCGACGCTGCTCGCATTGTTTCTTCCTAATTCAACCTTTATTCGTACTGTCCTCAAGCCAATTACAATTTTATACCTCTTTTATCTGTTATAAAACGAGTATGCAACATACACAGTTATGGTAATTGATGATTTCGAATTATCTAATGGTCCATATAGGTCTTATTACGCCCTCTAGGCTGAACTATGAGCTATTTAGTGCGCCGAGCATTCCGTTGACGTCGCCATTTTTCACGCCGCTTGACCTGTACTCGGATATAACAAAACTTCATAACTGCCCACTGCGTAATGTCATTTGTATGAAAATACACCTGCGTGAACTCAAAAGTTGACTACTTTCAACAATTCTAGTTTTATATCAAGCTCATCGCATATATTGGAATAAATCACGTTCAAACATTCGCCATATAAGATTCGTAAGTAACAAATTTGGAGTGCGCCGACCACCCCTACCGAGCGTGTCTTTTATAGCTGTATTTCTGAACATGAACATAACAAAACTGTGAAACCTTTGTCAGTCTGTTGCAAATTGACGTGTTTTGTCAACTCAAGAATTTTACTTTAATCAAACGCCGAATTTTTGAATAATCGAAAAAGTTCACGAATTTCTGGGACAACCCTCGTATACTTTAGGAGATATGCTCAAGACATAATTTAAGTATCAAAAAATTATGTAAGCAAAAGTTGTAGTTCTTATGCACTGCACTTCTCCTCCAGGAGATTTATCCATAAATTAAGTTTCTCTGAGAGATGGATCCACCCATAAAGTTTCATTTTGATAGCTATTATACATTAGGAGATATGCTTCAGACATAATCTTAGTATCATAAATAACAAAGGGCAGTAACTCCAAAAATATGCAAGCAAGATTTTTAGTTCTTGTGCACTGCACTTCTCCTCTATAAGATCCATCCATCCACCCATAAAGTTTCAAGTTGATAGCTATTACACTTAAGGAGATATGCTCCAGACCAAATCTAAGTATCAAAAATAACAAAGGGCAATTACTCCAAAACTATGTAAGTAAGAGCTGTAGTTCTTGTGCAAAGCACTTCTCCTCCATGAGATCTATCCACCCATAAAGTTTCGAGATGATAGCTATCATACTCTAGGAGATTACTCTGAACAATATCTTAGAACCAAAAATAACAAAGGGAAATAACTCAAAAATCATGCAAACATTATAACATCAAAATTATGCAATAAAGAGTTGTTCTTAAGCACTTCACTTCTCCTCCATGAGATCAATCCATAAATATAGTTTCAAGTTGATAGCTATTATACTCTAGGTGATATGCTCTGAACAATATCTTAGAATCAAAAATAACAAAGGGAAATAACTCAAAAATCATGCAAGCACGAGTTGTAGTTCTTATGCACTACACTTCTCCTCAGTGAGATCTATCCATAAATAAAGTTTCAAGTTGCTAGCTATAATACTCGAGGAGATATACTCTGAACAATATCTTAGTATCAAAAATAACAAAGGGCAATAACTCAAAAACTATGCAAGCAAAATATCTCCAAAATTATGCAAGCAAGAGTTGTAGTTCTTGTGCACTTCACTACTCCTCCATAAGATTGATCCATACATAAGGTTTCAAGTTGATATCTATTATACGCTAGAAGATATGCTCCGAACAATATCATAGTATCAAAAATAACAAATGGCAATAACTCAAAAAATATGCAAGCAAGAGTTGTAGTTCTTGTGCATAGCACTCCTCCTCCATGAGATCTAACCATTTTTAAAGTTTCAAGTTGATAGCCATTATACTTTAAGAGACATGCTCTGTGGTCAGATTGCAAGATTCAAATAAAGTGTTATCTTATACAGCTAACATAAAGGTTACAAACATTAAACCCCCTTTTTGCATGAAATATCTTTAGACACAAATTTCAAATAGTTGATGGTAAAGGGCATCTGAATTGATACTCAAATTTGAAATTTCATTAAATTTTGAACATAAGACTAGGAGTTATGAAAAGAATAACTGTATTTTACAAGCTAAAGTAAAGGTAACAAACATTTAGCCCCCTTTTTCCATGATATATTTTTTGTACGAAAATTTCAAATGGTTTTTAGTAAAGGGCATCTGATTTGCTACTCAAATGGAGGACGGACGGACGGACAGATGAAGCGGCGGCAGCTATATGCTCTCCCTTCAGGGAGCATAAAAACTATTGTCCACCAGTGTTTACCATTTTTCTAAACAATTTCCTGGCTAGGCTTCAAGGTCGTTATTGTAGCTTGAATAGGCTTTAGTTAAAAATCAGCTGCTGCTAAAGTGTTAGCTCTGTAAGCCTTTAAGTAAAACATAAGATAAATTTAATAATAATAAAGGACTTGCTTTTAAATCAAAGATTGTACCTAACATTTATATTAAATATACATCATAGATGATACTTTAAAACATAACTTCCTCTCTGGACTATATTCTATTCCCTTTTCATGTTCCCTTTTTATGTCAACTTGAAACAGTTATTATACCGCAGCGTTTTTTTTCCTTCTTTGAACGGGTCCGGTAAACGGACCTGTTCCCAATGACGAAAACTACTATTTTTTCCCAAAATGAGAGAATAAAATTCCCAATTCAAAGCTAATTCTTGAAGTAAACATAAACTATGATTATTTCCTATTGGAAAACCTGGAAGTACTTTTAGCAATAAATATCTGTGTTGTAATTTGTCAACAAGAGGGGAATTTCCGAAGATCAGTTTATTTTCGGTTCTTGATTTCATAGGCATAAACAAATAAGAAACAGGAAACCCAGTGTAGTTTGGATAACTCGGAAGTTATCCCATTACAAAACTGCATATTTATGTCAAGCCAAGATATTGCGATTTTTGGACCTGATTTGCAGTAGACGATTTATCAATTGATGTAAGATAAATTTTAAAGGAAAAAACTTACTAGAATTAAGGACTTTTGGTCATGGTTGAAGCAAATTATTTTCCTGTTATATAACCCAAATTATAATTGTTTATCTTTGTTTAATTTTAGTAAACAAAGTTGATTGTTATTCACGATCTCGGCACCTCTCAGAACCAACCTGTCTTTCAAACATTCTACAGCAGGTAGAACACCTGAGTATATGATCTATTTTCAAAATATGTTTAAAAAGTTTCTATGATTTTAGTAGAAATATTCATTTATAGCTGTTTTAAAAACAATAGGATTGAATATGTATTTGTTTTCTGTTGATTCGTACCCAAGAATGTTCAACCCACGAATTTATTATAGAACTTGATTTATCTATATTTTAGGTTTAACCATGATATATTTTTAACAAAAAACTCAGTGACATTTCTAGATTTGATATAAAACATTTATTCCAGAGCAATCAGACTAATTCTTTGTCATTGTTTTTGTTCAGATTCCTTGTTTAAGGACTGTGGTTTGCTTTTCAGTTAAGATATGACTGTAGAGGCATAGGAACTTCTGTTATACATATTGTAATGAATACTAATGATATGAATAAAAGTAATGTTTTTAAAACAAGTGTCACAATGAAAATTCCCAATTTTTTAGAAAACAACACATTTTTCCCAATTGGTCCGGTCTTGGACCCTTTCCCAAAGCTAGGAGAAAAAACGCTGTACCGTACCATTAATTAATTACCTATTATAAGCTGGTAATTTAAATGTTAAATAAGACAGAGTATTAACAGTGACTGACATTTTCACTCTTCTTCTGTACAATAGCATTTGATTCCATAATTTTGGACCAGAATTAAAAATTGATTTCCTGAAAATTTCAATCCTTGGCTTTGGAATTCGAAGAACAGAGTTTGAATTTGGTAGTAAATTTCGTGTTTAATGACTCGTTAAAAAGCTTTGATATATACATTGGAACTTTACCATTAAAAGATTTGTTCATAAAGACAGATTTTTTTATTACAATTCGGTCATGGATTGTGAGCCAGATTAGCTCTTTGAGAATCTTCACTCGAGATCTCAGTTTTTTTTATCAAGAATTACTCTTACAGCTCTTTTTTGAAAATTGTAGAGTTTTTCTAGTAGTTGCAAATTTCCCTAAATATTAAAACTGTAATTGATGTATGGATAAATGTAGGCATTATCAAACAGCTATAAATTTACTAAAGCACAAAAAGCCTTACACTACTATTTCCAACTGAAACAAAAGCACGCCAACAGATGCTTACTTGTGCTTGTTGGGTGCTGGATAATAGACAACAAGATGTGTTTGTGAAACACTAATGCCCCCGTAACGGCATTTTTTTTTCAAAGTTTGACCTTGACAGATGACCTTGACCTTGTCACATGACCTTGACTTTGGTACCAGCGGATGCGGATCATTGAGATCTATCATCATGCCAAATATTAGCTTTGTATCTTAAACAGGCTTGAAGATATTGGCAAGGTTAAGTTTTCGGACAGACAGACAGACGGATGGTCAGACGGATGGACGGACAGACGGACAAACAGACAGACAGACGGACACGAGTAAAACAATATGCCCCCGATCTATCGATGCGGGGGCATAAAAAATCTAAGTAAAAAAAGGGGGCACTTTTAGCATTAAATGCATCTAGAGTTATTTCCCTTAATTGTATAGATTGCTGTTTTAATAGTGAAAATGTATGCTAAGTTTAAAGTGAATGCCTTCAATAATACCAGAGATATCGCAAAATGTCAAAGTTTTTGAACAACAATGCCACTGCTGTTGACATACCTCAGGTTTTCTCCAAAAACAGCCAAGTTAATGAGCTAAGGTAAACAAGATGTGTTTGTGAAACACTAATGCCCCCGTAACAGCAATTTTTTTCAAAGTTTGACCTTGACAGATGACCTTGACCTTGTCACATGACCTTGACTTTGGTACTAGCAGATGCGGATCATTAAGATCTATCATCATGCCAAATATGAGCCTTGTATCTTTATTAGGCTTGAAGATAAGGCAAAGGTTAAGTTTGGTTAAGTTTTCGGAGAGACAGACGGACAGACAGAAAGACGGACAGACAGATGGACAGACAGACAGACTAACATGAGTAAAACAATATGCCCCCGATCTCTTGATGTGGGGGCATAAAAAAAAGATTAAACTTTATTAAATCTTACTTTCATTAATGGATTATGAAACCCAGCTGATTCCAGATAACTTGTCAATTCATACATGAGTGGATTTTCTTCTTTAGGGTAAGGAAGGTTTGGATCAGAGTAGTGGGCTTCTATATCTGCTAGCAATGCACTGTAGAATAGAATTGTGTAAAATATAACAATCAAACTTGAAAAGATAACAGTTCTTGAAAGGGGAATTAAAGTAATCCAAAAAAGAAATTCAAAACAAGAAAAACTCTAAAAGACCTATCTTAACCCTTGTCATGCTGAACCCGGAATATTCCTGCTTTGGCAGGAGCTATAGACAAACATCAGCCTGCACATATGTGCAGTCTGATGTTAGTCTACACCACCTGTTTCTCACTTTCAAACCAGAAATGTCCATAAATTTCGTTTTTCAAATAAAAATTGACCTTCTGTTGGTACTTTCAGTGCTTTTTGCCCTTTGATTTTGATGAAATTTTTTAGCCAAAACTTATTCAGCATGACAAGGGTTAATTTAGGTGATACAAGACTTCATTTTTTATGGATGACCAAAATGTCCTATCTACAGCTTTATCATTCAAGTTGTAGACAAGACATTTTGGTCTCCAAACAAAGCTTTGTTTTAAAAGGAATAGAATTTTAAGAATTTTAGTAACTGATGGTAAATTGTCACCATTTAAAGTGATGGATACATCCCTCGCATATCTAATTTTCACTATGAGGGTTGACTGTCAAAGGCCAATATTGAGGACATATAAATAGCCCCATGGAAAGTCATAATAAATTATATTATTTCACACCTAAACAATTTAGACCAATGACATTGCTTATCTTGCATCATGTGAGAGTGAAATATCTAGATCCATATTGTACAACCAGAACGAGGCTACTGTGCAATACGGATTTTATTCCAAAACGAGACAACCTATATTGTACAATGAAAGTGAGGCAAGCTATATTGTATGATGAAAGCCAGGCTGCAGTACCGAATATAGATATCACCATTTTTCACAGCCTTTTCAATGTATCAATCCCTCTGTTCAGAGGTATTGAAATAAGTTTGATCTTGAGAAGATTCTTGATTTCTTCATTTGTTACATGCACATTGTTTAGCAAGTAAAAGAAGAATACAAGCGACATAGATGGACACAAAATTGTTGTTGTTTCTTGATTTTAGAATATCATTTGTTCTCATGAAAATGTACATTTCAAGCAACGACGGGTTGTCAACCTGTTTTATGTCAATTACATATTATAATCAGTAAGCACTTATCGATTTGACACATGAAATAAACATTTCACATGGAATTCTATTTTTAGAACAATTTTTTGTTTCAATTTCATCATGTCCATAGTGACTTGCATTTGACGCCCTTATCCGGATCATTTTGGATCTATTCTCTTTGTCTCTCTCAAATGCCCCAAATCATTAATTGTGGAACTTTCAGTGTATGGTGTGAAATAAAGATGGCATTTAATATTATCAAGTACAATACTGAATTCATTGGATTCGTACCCTGCAAAACCAGTCAATATTTTTACTTGGCTATCGCCTCGTCAAATATAGACTGGTTCTGCAGGGTACTCATCCAATAGAATTCAGTATTGTACACGATTATGATAAATAACATCTTAATATGTCACTCTACTTATCACTATATATATTTTGTGATGGTATACTATTACAACTTTTTGACATTACAAATTTCTAGACCCTATTTAAAGTTTTTTAACTCAACATTTTGATTCTTTTTTTTTTTTTTTTTTTCTTAACCTTGACTTTGACAGATGTTCTAGTCACATGATCTTAGCAAAATATTTGTGAAGACAGATGGACACATGAACATCAGTCAAACAACATGCCCTGCCCTGCATTCAGGATGACAAATCGGTGCAAAAAGTTTTCCAATTATATCCTGCATTGCACAAAAGTGCATATGCAAAGTGGGGTATCATTGGAATACTGTTTGCACCGTTTTGTCATCCTAAACTCAGGGCTGATCTATCAATGTGAGGGCAATTAAACGACAACTTTAAGATGCACACTTACTTGTTCATTGTCTGTAGACAGCAGGCCAGGTTATTGGAATCAAACTTACATGATGTATTTAATTCATGAGCAATTTGTTTACGGAGTAACTGCATTTGTCCAACCTGAATAAGTTAAATGATAAATTAGAAAATTCAAAATAACTATAAGATCTCTATTATCTTAAGAATTGCTAATTTTAAAAGATCTTCCTTATTACACGGATTTTTTTAACTGTTCTGGCAATGTCATAATTGGATGGGTTGATGAAAATTGACAATTGAAAACAATTAAAAGGGGAGAAATCATGTTTGTAAAGCTGTTTCTCATTTTTCACAAAATATTTTCTATCTTATCTGTCCCTTTTTCTTTTTAATTAAAACATGATCTGAAATGTCATTAACTTTAGAAAAGAATTTGGCCAGTCTACAGACTCTGGTCAGTCTGATCATACTCTTTCTTTTGCAAATAGTTAAAATAACTAAAACATTCCTCACAAACTCTTATTCTTTTTGAGATTATATTTACTTTGAAAGTTAGGTACAAAGCAGGAACATTAATCAAGAACAAGAGCACCGCCTACGGGTGCATACGCTTGGCTGTCGAGTGCTGGATTGTAGGAAAAAATTTAAGTCGAAAAAGGGGCATAATTTGCACAAAATGCATCTAGAGTTATCCCCCTTGATAGTATAGGTTGCTCTTTTGATGGTGAACATGTGTGCCAAGTTTCAAGTGAATGCCTTCAGTAGAACCAGAATTATAACAAAATGTCAAAGTTTTCGCACGACGACGACAACAACAACGACGACGACGACGACACGGAGGCTATAGCAATACCTCGGGTTTTCTCCAAAAACAGCCGAGCTAAAAATGTGGTCAAAACACAGTCAGATCTGAAACTTTATATAAGTTTTAAAGAAATATAAAGATAATATTACCCTGAGTATTATTTCAAAGTAAGTTGGCCACAACTTGGATGATTTACTGACATATGTTGGATAAAGCTTCATAGGATTTGCTGAAAATGGAAGATTCAAATTCTTATAATAAAAAGAAGAAAGGAATCAATGAGGAAAGATGCACTACCTTGCCTTTTGTGATCTACTATTTTAACAAGGTTCCAACAAGAGCTTCGCAGAGTGTCGCATATACGCCCGATGGGGCTTGTCAGTAACCTTGGCTTGTCAGTAACGTGAGCTTGAATGATAGCTAAAAATATTTCAAACAGACAGACAGACAACTGGTACCATAACATAGTATGACCTTTTGAGTGTAAATTGAAAATGATTTTATGCACAACTATATGCCAAACAGTTATTTTGTAAGTTTACTTTCATTCCAATTCAAAGTGTGACGAGTTGCTCACAAAAGAAAAATAGTGAATTTCAATCAATTCAAGGGCAGATAATAGAAGAAAGACCCAAGCTTTTTGAATTTCTGAAGTCTTATGCTTAACCAAATATCAGGGTTACACAATAGCAAGATTCATTTCAATCCAATTAAATTTGTAGGAGTTGTGCACACACACGCACCAAAAAAATCTGTCAATTTAAACTATTTTGTGAAGTAAAGGGCAGATAAATCTGGAACTACTTTAAATATGAAAATATATTTAGTCCTAGGCACAAATAGACAACCTACAGAGTCATTATGGCAAGTTTCCTTTCATTCCCATTCAAAATGTAGGAGATAATGAGCTGACAAGAAGTTTTGTTTTTTCATCAACTAAAGGGCAGATAATCCAAGATAACTCAAGAATGACAGGAGCATTTTGAATTGAAAAATCTTATGCAAAACTAGACATCATAGAGAGTAATTGTGTCTAGTTACAGCTCATTTCAATTGATAGTTAAGGAGGAGTTGCACACAAAAAATAGTGATTTTCGTTTAATTCAAGGGCAGATAATTCAAGATTTCTCATAAATGACTGGAGCATTTTGAATTGAAAAATCTTATGCAAAACTAGACATCATAGAGAGTAATTGTGTCTAGTTACAGCTCATTTCAATTGATAGGTAAGGAGGAGTTGCACACAAAAAATAGTGATTTTCGTTTAATTCAAGGGCAGATAATTCAAGATTTCTCGGGAATGACTGGAGCGATATGAATTTCAAAGGTCTTATGCACAACTAGACATCATAGGGAGTAATTGTGTCTAGTTTCAGCATTTTCCCATTGATAGTTTAGGAGGAGTTGCGCACTCAAAAATAGTGATTTTCGTTAAATTCAAGGGCAGATAATTCAAGATTTCTCAGAAAAGACTGGAGCATTTTGAATTTCAAAGGTCTAATGCACAACTAGACATCACAGGGAGTAATTATGTGTAGTTTCAGCTCATTCCCATTGATAGTTTAGGAGGAGTTGTGCACACAAAAAACAATGATTTTCGTTACATTCAAGGGCAGATAATTCAAGATTTCTCAGGAATGTCTGGAGCGATTTGAATTTCAAAGGTCTTATGTACAACTAGACATCATAGGAAGTAATTGTGCCAAGTTTCAGTTCATTCCCATTGATAGTTTAGGAGGGGTTGCGCAAACAAAAAATTGCTAACCGACGGACAGACGGACGGACGACCGAGGCCATAACATAATACGACCCTTTGGGCGTATAAAAAGGTGAACAAAAATTAGGCTATTAATTTGGAAAATGTAACAAACAAGGGTTTTGGCTGGCAGTGAGATAACTTGGTAAGTATCAAAAATACTACTTTAGTATCAAGAATACTTCTTTCTTTATTGCTTTTCTATGGTTTATCGAGTAATAAATAATCATTTTGATAAACTCACTACCTAACCAGTGAAATTATCTAAAAGCTAAACTCCACTTTTGTTTATTTCTGACGTCATCTAAGTAGGACTAAATAAGTGAGGTCAGTATGAACCTTGCATAGCATGCTCATGCAAAAAGACGGCCTTAATGAAAATTTGTCTAGACAAGAGATGTCAGATGACAGCGAAGCTCGAGTATTCCTAGTGCTGGATAGTAATATGGACATTGGAAAATTCTATTAAATGAAAGTCAAGAGTAAGGAATATTTGTCTAGAGGCTGATATTATGGTCACAGAAGTATGTACAAAGTTCCCAAGCAATAGCTTTAGTAGAAAGAGAAATATTAGAGATACACATCAGTTGCACATAAAAACTTAACCATTATTTTAAGTCCGAAAAGGGTTAAAATTCAACTAAATTCAATATCAGAATAATCAACCTTTGCCTAGATGCTGGTATTATGGTCACAGAAGTATGGGCAAAGTTCAAAGCAATAGCTTTGTTAGAAACAGCCATTCTAAAACACTTGCACGTTAAAACTTAAACAAAGTATTACTCTGACGCCAACCCTTAAGCCAACGCCCAGGTGACCAGAATAGGCGCCCTATTCTATGAATAGTCAAGCTAAAAATTTAATATTTTGTCTCATATTTTGCTTAAAGAAATAGAATAATTGTTTGTTTTCATGTATGATTGAATAATATTTCATTTTGAGAACAACAAAAGATATATTTTCACTTTGTGAAAATAAAGCTTTTGTTGTTCACTTAATGAAATATAAATCGATCTGACACTAAAACAAAAGATTATCCTCTATTTTCTTGATTGATTTTGAAGAAATTTTCATAGAAAGTCTATTGTCATATGACTTAGTATAGTATCAGGCTTTGTGATTTATAGCCATGTCATAGACAATTGGGGAGATCTCAATACCTGTTTTTTGGTTTTAAATGTATCACCCTACTTGTCAATTATGTTATTTGTTACACATTCAAGTAATATCCTACATAATTAGATCTTCACCTTCAAATTCCAGTTAATCAGAACACACTTTTTTAGAAAAAAAATATTTTCACAAATTTGAGAAATTATGTAAATTGAAAAGCAAATACCATACTTTTCTTTATGCCCAAAATTGCACAGCTGTATCTTCATTCAAACTGTAGATAAGACATTTAAGTCTCCTAATAATAATAAATGATGGGAATAGGCGAGTAATTAAACAGCTTATTTCAAGGATCATATCCAATTTCCTGTGGATTTAAAAGAGTATCAAGGGGAAATGAATAAAACAAGTCTTAATTGAGCCTGTGCCTGATATTTCCAACAATTTGAAACATGCATGAGGTTCAAACATTGAGCAGCCTCAACCGTTCCACAGTACAACAGGGAGATTGGCTGTCTGTCTGAAGACACATCAAGACCTCATCTATCTCTAAAGTGCAAAGGGAAGACCTAATTTATCTGTAACATGCAAAGGGAAGACTCTGGTCAGACTGTGCAGATGCACAGGCTGGCCAGAGCTTTTACTTGGCACTATTTCAAATTGTTGGAAATGGCACGCACAGACTCAATTAATAGATTGTGGCTGTCATACTTATTAACCAATCAAATCAATTATTCAGACCTGAAGTGCATTGATCACTTCTGTTATTTTTGTCTGACTTTTTCATAGTTGGACATCTTAAACATTGTAACTACAGCTTGAATTAGCAACAGTTACAATGATTAGATCATCCTACAATTACATGTTGTTTATCTGTTGCCCACAAATATACATTTTGCTGACAAATAAAGTTTTAGTATCTGAAGCAGTCTGCCATGATGGAGGTTTGCCCTATGATTTGTTTATTGCCTAGTTTTCTTACCAACAATGCTTTTTACAGGTGTGAGTTGTTTTTCAAAGTCATCAAACATGACCAGCCAGGTTCTATCTTTAGTACGGAAGAGTTGTCTTTCCATTATTCTCTGGAAGGTCTGTAACTCCTTCACAGTCATAAAACAGAACAAACGATCTAGTCCAGATAAACCAAATGTACCCACTGCTCTCTGTAAATATCAATGAAAGGAAATCTTATTTTTATATAATTACACAATATAACATGGTGGCAAATCATAACAAGATATATGACCATTGCACAGATGGATACCCAAGTATGAAAAAAAAACAAAGGGAAACAACTCAAAATTAAGCTCAGTAGAGTGAAGGTTCATGTAATTTGCACTCTGTAATCATAAGTGGAACATAACTGACAAGTTTCAAGTCAAGCAGACATAAGAGGATAGAGTAATGCTCCGGACAAAGAAGTGGAAACCACCCTCCCATCAGACGCCAGTTGCAATAATATGTCTTGTTTTTTGACAGGCGTATAAAAAAGGATTTGCAGTCATGCAATTCACCACTTTATACTCTATCTCTCATATTATCTTGCAAATTATCAAGTTTAAGCTCCTTCAAACAATGTTTACATGTAAACTATTTGAGGTTTAGTTTGCTCACTTGAATACCTCCAGTGTAATTCCCAGTACACTCTACAGTAAAACTTGTGTTAAGCAACCACATAGGGGACCACTAAAAATCGGTTGCATACGGGAATGGTCCCATAATACAATATTTCATAATAGATAAAACGGGTCTTTTTTAAAGCATAAATAGATGTTTGAACACATTAGAATTTCCTCATAGGGTTGATTCTCATGGGTTCCAACAATTTTTGATCAACTATAAACAGTTTTTCATTTGAGAATGTCCACTTTTTCAGAGATTTCCCTTATGTTTAAGGGACTTAAAATAATGGTTGCTTGATGAAATGGTTTCTTAATACAAGAGGTTGCTTGCACAATATCAACTGTAAAAATTTAATCAAAACTACAGCCTTTCCATCAAATTTAGATGTACTACTTATCATTGACCTACTGATGAAGAGACTATTGTCACTTGTCACAAAGACTGTTATCAAATGTCGGATGAAAGTTGACCAAGCAGTGGATCAAACTATGACCCCATGCTCATAGCTCAATTTGTTACCAAATGAGCTAAGTGGGCTTGCAAAAGATTTGGCATTGTACCATGTCATGCCAAAGCATAATCTGGTCATTCAAACCTCTTTATTGGTCTTATTATTTAAAATAAAGAATCATATTGATATATGTAAAACACAAATAGGCAAAGGTATTCAAATGTTAATTGAAATATAGACCTTGCTTGAAGTGAATTGGCTAATCAGAGAACAGTATTTCAAAAATATATATGGCAGATACAACTCCGAGCATTGTATTTACAGATGTATGAGGGTAGTGTGCCATGCACGCTAATCTTGACAGTTTTTATGTGCCAAATCAGTTCCAAAACATGATAAGCAGTTTATATGAGCGCTTTTTCCAAAAGACTTTCTGTAGTCGCAAAAATGAAAAAGATCTGCAATAGGTAGCGGAAATAGACTCATGCGTGGCTTCATCATAATTACAGTAATACCACAGTCAGCTTTACTCTTTTTTTATTGTCTATTCGGGTAAAAAAAATTCAGACATCGATAGAAAAGTGTGGTCTAGGTCAGATAGAAAATCTCATGCTGTGGTATGTGGAAAATAGAAACTTGTTGATGCTCATGTCTATTTCGTTTATACTACAGCACTCATTTTCCATCCTTTACATAAATTACCTGTATTTTAGCAAAGACAGTTTTATTGACAAGTTCTTGTTTTGTTTTCATATCATACCAGGCTTTCATCTGATCTACATAACAGGTCGCTCTGAAATATCAATTGACAAATGAGGTAGAAGAGATTCACATGAATACAAGCATTACTCACCAAGTTGTATGAGAAATTAATTAAACAGGAGATAAATGTAAGAGTTTCTTGTAAGATCAATTTTTCTAGTATTGAGTGAAAAAAGTAAATCTATATTTTCACAAGTGACAAAACAATCTAAGAGTATAAACAGACAATTACTGATTTGGTGGTGAAATTTTAAAGTGATAATCTACAGATATTTTCTGTCTACTGGAAAGCATGACTAGATACATGTAATTAGAATTAGCTACATTGGTTAAGGAATTCTATCTGTTGATTCAGTTAGAAATGTTCTATTTTCTTGTGTTGACACAGATACATTGGTCAAATCACAAATATATATGTCAATGAACAAACCTCACATTAAAACTTGAAGTCTTTAAACACAGATACTTTTTCTATTAAACTGTCATTCTTAATTTAAAACTGGTTACTTTACCATAAGTCAGCAACCAAATCCCCTTTTTAAATGAATGAATACGGGCTTAAGGTGCACCAACTACTTGTTAAACCTAAAGCTTCTATTGAATTTCCCAACAATATTATTTTTATTATTTCATGCAAAAACAAAAAGTTCCTATCTGATGAAAAAATAAAAGCCCAGTTTCAATAAAATTAATAAAGAGTTTTTTTTGTATGATGGGGAGATATGGTTTACCTTGGGTCTGTTATTCTGATCACTTCTCTTGCCAGTCTTCCTATAAAGTTGACACTCTCATCTACTGGTTTAAATCTGGGAATTGGGATCGCAGTGGACTGGTATATACTCTCCCAATCTTGGACCTAAAGGAGTAAGAAATTCAATCAATCTAACTTGAACCATCACCTCTATATAGTTACCACATTCATTAAGTGGCATTATAAAAATTACCCTCATCACAAAACAAATTCTCTTTAAAAGTTAATGAGTTTGCACTCTAAAGTTACGCAATTGAATCCTATGCTGTTGGAACTAGAATGAGACTAAATTACAATCTATATACATGTAATAATATTATCTCATTGACTGCTTTGTGACAGTACTGCAAAACATTTCAAATTTCACAACTTACTAATTTTCTGAATCTAGAATGATCAATTTTCCTTCTTTTAAAAGAATTTCAAACAATAGCCACCGCAAGTGGGTGCCAACGCTTGGCTGTTTATTATTTCTTAGGCAAATGCAAATATATGAACTTGGTACCTACAGAAAGGTCTTTTTCCAAGCAACGATCATGTGAAATATGAAGGGTCTATGACTTACCATTCAAAAGTTATGACAAAGGTTAAATTATTTAAAGAAATTTGACCTTGAAAAATGACCTTGACCTTGGCTGATGACCTTTAACTTGGTACCTACAGAAAGGTCTTGTCCCAAGCAATGATCATGTGAAATATGAAGGCTCTATGACTTACCTTTCAAAAGTTATGACCAAGGTTAAAGTTTGTCACGCCATCACCAACACCAACGCTAACACAAGGTGATCATAATACCTCGGGTTTTCTTTGAAAACAGCCGAGCTAATAATTTCAAAATGCAACCTCTGTTTAGCCTGTACTAGAACAACTATCTTTTCAATATTTTTATTTGATGGATTTCTCATAAGGTCCTTTTTGCATGATGGGTCATATTTTAGAAATCCACCTACCTTTTGTCTTAGAAAACTATTGCACTCTTGTTCTACATTATAGTTGATTATACGAGACACTTCTTCTTGCCAAATTTTGAGGCCATAGATATTGACATAATCCTGGATGTACTCAAAGGATCTGCGGAAACCGTCCATCTGCTCTCCAAGTCTGTTCAGTCTAGGCATCAATTCACTTGTCTGTTAATACAGGAAATGTATTTATAGATTACACATTATACACAAGTATACATTATTTCTATTAAATTTTAGGCTTACTTGCTCGTATGAAAGGATAGTTTTTGTTGCAAAGAAGAAACAGGATGTGTTTGTGAAATCTTATGTTATCCATGCAGGGGCATAAAAATATGGCCTAAAAAGTACAGGAAAAATACTTATTTCCCAAGCAACAAAAATACAATGAATGTTTTTAAAATATCAAATATGCTATCAAACCTAGAAAATTTCAAATTGTGGTACTGTCAGAATGAAATTATTTTGTTTAGACACTCTGATGAATAAAAATCAGATATTTCCATATCACTAGAGGAAGCATTGCTTCCCAAAATATTAGCTAAGTCCAATCTGTAACCTTTGGTTCACTATTGAAAGTTTCAGAGCTACAGATAGAGGGAGTATTTTGGTTTTCAAATTGCAATATTTCATTATTCCTAATTTAAACCCTATGTTAGTGGTACTCATTTGAAATGTCTCACCGAGACAATTCAAATGAGTACCAACAACATAGGGTTTCATTGAGAAATAAAGATTTTAGACTGGCTTTACCCCATCTTATCTGGACCCCTGGAAACACATTTAACACTAAGCCAACAGGGCCATCCTACCTTTGCTTTAGGATTAAACTGTAACTGTGCATGAAGAGCCCTAGCTACTTGTTGTACTAACTCCTTTCTGATGCCATCCTCCAGTAACTGTTTGGGGTCAATCTGAAATTGGACAATTTCTTCACTTGATCTTTTTATTATTAAACTAGATGAGTGAGCAAAAAAAATTTTACAGCAATGAAAATTGCTCACCCGAATGATTTCTTTGTATTTGGCAATTTAACAAGATTAAATCAGTTTAACACTTCCTTGGATCATGTGTAAAATTTCTCAACATCTGAAAAATTTGCCCTGTAAAGCACTTTTGATTTGAAAAGAGCCTGACAGAATATTTCTGCCAACTTTGGTCCAAATTGACCCATTGGTTATTAAGGTGGAGATGTTTAAGGTAGTAGACCTGTAATAGTTCCTCAACCTTTGGAGAGTAATGAACTTAGACTGTGTTAACCAAGGTTTCCAATGATTTTTATTCGAAAACCTGGGTTTACATTGTGAAAGAACATGTGGTCCAAAATGTTGCGGAACTATTACAGTTCCACTACCTTAAAGTAGATTTTGATGGAGACAGACAGCCACAGACTAAAGATCCTGAGTGACCCTTAACCCTTTGCTGTTTAATCCCGGCTTTTTACGTGCCTGTGATTTTATTATTGAGAAAACATTGTGAAAGAAGAAGAAATTGCTTCTGACAAGCAATTTCTTCTTTTTCCACACTATTTTCTACCCTACTGAATGGTTATTTTTCAAATTAAATCCGCTTTAAATTTTCGTCTGCAAAACCTTTGAATTTGGACAGGTCCAAAATTTTGTAAAACAGGAAAGGGTTAAAGATACTCTTGAGCATGTTGTCCTCTGGTTTACCCAACTAGTATCTAGTTATGTGTCAGACACAGATGCCCCTGAACAAATTTGATTTTTTTACCCATGAGGCATTTGACCTTTAGCAATGACCTGAACGTTGGGTGTATTGGCACAAAGGCTTTGCATGACTCTTTGCCTGCAAGAACACATGAAGAGAGGTAACTGTACATGCCTATTGCCAATTTTGCCAAGGCCATTAAATGACAAAAAAAGCTAACAGTTTAAAAAGCGTTTAAAATAGGGGTATCTCTTGAATACTTTTCATACTCAATATTGCCAGAAAATGAACACAATACACACACACACAAAGTAAGACACAAATATTGTGACTGTTTGTTCATTACAGAAGATAAGGGCAGCTATGTGAGAAATATTTTCCTGTTTGAATTATTGTTGATACCTTTATAATTCCCACTAGAGTAGTTTTCATCATCAGAATACCTTCAGTGAACACAGAAATGGAATGAGTCAACTTGGCTACCTGAAATCATATCAAAAACTCATTATTTGTCAAATAGATAACTGTCGCATAACTTCATTAAATGGAAGGTATAGCTAATATAAACCTAAACCAATCTTAATTATAGAAAAATAGACTGTTGTTTAGGTAGCAAAGCTACATAACATATACCCTTTATTCAGGAAGACAAAAAGGTGCAAACAGTCTACCAATTATACCCGGCTTTGAACTGCACTTGCGTGCAAAACGGCGTATAATTACCAAACAGTTTGCACCGTTTTATCTTCCTGAACAAAGGGAATGTGTCCTCTGTGCAAGATCAAGAATTTCTGTAAAGGCAGCTACAACTAAAAAATTTTCATTTGCATATTTTTTTTTGAAAATCCCGATGTAGGTGGATGAGGCTACATTTTGTCAGAAACCTCTCTTAATCCATTACACCTTTTTCCAACTTAGTTAATGCTAACCAAATGAAATCTACAAGTACTTTTGACAGCCGAAAAAATAACTCTACACATTAGCAAAACTCATTGCAAGCATGAGAATAAAGATTATTTTAATACCTGATATCTCTCATCTAATTGAGCATACTCTTTCATTTTATCTTTCTCCAATCGTGTTGGCACTTCTTTAATCTGCGTGATTTGTAACTGGATAATCTTGGCTAATTGGCTGAACATCGTTTGGGGTATAATCTATAAACAAATGTATAATGCAATATACCACAAGACTGGTACTGTTTTTTTTGTGCAAACCAAGGTCCCTAAAAAGTAACTTTTCTAGGGTTTAAGGGATTCAGGTTTTGTGAGTATGAGACACACAATTAAGTAGCCTAGACCCCGAAACTATCTGATACAAGTCTCTGGATACTCTAGGAATCATTTTCAGAAAACAATTGAAGACTGTTTCAAAAACAGTCTTCAATTTTTCCTGAATTTGAGCCCGAAACATTCATACTTATCTGAAATTAATTTTCTTTCCTTTTAAACACGAAAAAGCTCTAAATTCACATGAAAGCAGAATTATCACTTACAAGAAATGGACTTAATCTAAGGCACAGACTCCCCAAACATTAAGAAAGGACCCTATGATCTCTATATAATGCAGTATTCCACAAGACTTGTACAGTTTTTTGCAACCAAAATCCCTAAAGTAACTTTTCAAGGGTTTTAAGGGATGCAGGTTTTGTGTGTCTGAGACGCATAACTTTATAAGAAGCCAAGACCCTCAAAACAATCTGAAGCGAAGTCCCATGGACCCTATGAGCATCATTTTCAGAAAACAATTTTTTCCTGAAGTTGAGCCCCAAACATTCATATATATCCAACACATTCTTTTCTTTTAAGCACAAAATAGCTCTAAATGCACATGAAAGCACAATTATCACTTAGAAGAAATGGACTTAATCTAAGGCATGGACTCCCTAACATTAAGAGAGGACCCTATAATCTCTATTATTGAGTCCTTTGGACCCCATTCTATTGAAGTCAGATTAAAACTATGCTTTTCTGAATTACCTGTTTGAACATGAAGATTGCCTTTGACTTTATTGGATCATCCATTCCATCTTTATTGACTGGTGCAAATAAATTTTAGGAATTTTGAAGGAAATTTTTGAATCTGTTCAAAGTTAAGACAAAAAACATTGCGAGAATACAAAAGTCCTATCAAAGTATTAAGGTAGTTGACCCGTAATAGTTCTGCAACATTTAGGACCATATTAACTATCACTATGTTGACTGAGGTTTCCTAATGAAAATCATTAGGAAACCTAGGATAACACTGTTAAAGTTCATTACTACAGAAACGTCATGGAACTATTAAAGGTCCACTACCTTAATGTGAAACTCATTTTACAAAGTCAGAAACGTTACTCTCTGAATGCATTACCAAGTCTCTCTTTTCTCCGACTGTTTAATCAGAGTTTATAAGTACCTACTTGTAAGACTTTTCGAACATATGCTACAAGTTCACCAGAATAATACTGTGAGACACTCATCAAATCTGAACTCTGGGCTTGGTTTATTCTCAAACAGGGTAACTCTAGAGCTGAGGACAACTGAAAAAAGGGAAAACATAATACATTAAATTTTATGAAGAGGACATTGACACAGTGGCCATGAAAAACCAAAATTTTTTGTCATCTGTAAACACATAAAAAAACTCGACTAAGTCTCATTCTATGAGTTAAGCTTGGTATATTTGGAATCATTCCTCTTTTCACCAAGTTGAATTAATTATTGTTTTCCTGCAAAGCATATGATGTCATGTATTAATGATGCTTGAGCACCTTATTTATTGCACTTTATTAAATCCCCTGATAATGATCAAAAGAGAATGATAAGGATTTTTTTAATTTAAAACAAGAAATTATTTCAATACACCAACAGATGAGCAGATTGGACAAACAAGAGCACTGTCTATGGGTGAAATGCTCGGCTGCAGGTGCTGGATAATGCAAATAGTCTTAGTAAAAAGGGGGATATAAAAAAAATGCTTTGAAAGTTCACCCCTTTGAAAGTCTAGATAGCTCTTGTGATGGTGAACATGCCATGTTTCATAAAGATATCTTCAATAACAACTGAGATATGACCAAGGTAAAGATTTGTCAACAATATTGTTAATGGGAATGTTGCCAAGGTGATCACAATACCTTGAGTTTTCACAAAAAAACCCCACAAACTAAAATAGGACTTATACAGGTGGATATCATTTTCATTATGGTATCAAGTGAAAACTTTGAAAACAATTTTCTCAAAAAATAATTGGCTGACAATCTATCAAATTCACTCAGATGAAAACAAACCTTCAAAAAAGTTGCTCTCAGTTTGATGACTAGTGGGGGATCTTTTTTAATTCCTTCTTGCATGTAGCTGGTGTAACTGAAATGTTAAAAGAATGACTTAATTACTAATGCTTTATTTGGATCTTGAGCATGAATAGCTAAACTGTTTCATTCGGTATGAATATCAGGGAGGCAGAAATGTTCTTCCAAGATAAGAGTTCTTCTATAGAGTCTTACAATGATTAGCAAAACACAATAAGAAGACATTACAGACCATCTTGCTTGACGGACCACATGTATTAAACCACCACATCTATTAAGCAACTGTTTCCAAAATTCCCTTCTTTGAATTAAGATAAGTGACCTGTCAGACAAAAAGAGAACTCTGTAATATAAACATTTGAAAAAGAAATTGGCTCTAGTTCCGGTCAGCCATAGGTCCCATTTCAAAAATTCTTTCCCTGGTAGATAGATTGATTTTTCTAGATTCAGAAAATAAGTAAAGTGCAAAAAGTTTCGACCCTAGTCAGTCTGCATGATCTGCGCAGTCTGACAAAGGTCGACACTTTACACACTTCCCAGATGGTCCCTTTTTGCGTGACAGGTCAATTATCTTAAAATGTAGATATTATTAATCTAAAATTATTATGAGCAAATCCTGTGTTGTTTAAACTCATAATAATTATCTCAATGAGTTTTAGTAACATAGGATTTATGTGAGAAATTCACAATAACACACAAATCAAACAAAATTATGTTTCTGATTTGTAAACAAAACGAGTGCTAAGCAACCAATCTCTATAACGACGGCTATTTGGTGGTCCCGTAAGTCTTTGCTTAATAGAAGTTTTACCGTACATGATTTAAACCCATTTTTTCTGACTTTCATTTCACACCCAACTTAACTTATATTCTGCAAATAATTTTGACAAAGATTAGTCTGATATAAAAATACTATCAAGACCAAGAAAATATAATCATTTTAAAAAGATTCATTTAAATAAAAAGTTATAATGCTAAAGGAACCATCGGGGGACTCCATTATATGATTATCTAAGCTTTAGCCTACTCACCTATCAATGATGTCCCATGCATAAGATAAATCAGCCACAATTTCTATAGCAATGAGTACTTCTTCCTTGATGTTAATTGTTCTTATCATCTGGTGTAGATATTTACGTGTGTCTGCTAAAAACTGTTTTACTTGAAGGTTACTCTCTAATTGATGGAATTCTTGGACCTGTTAAAGGACATGGTGTCATAATTAAACCATTATCAGACAAAAAAAATGAACATTGGTTTGGGTTTTGCCCTCACAACTGATCAATGGCTTAACATTCCAAAGATCTGACATAGTGTGTTGTATGCATGATTTATAAGTTAGCCTTATTGATGCTTATAAATCAGCCTTATTGACATGAAATACATTTTCCATTACCAACAATGCTTTCTTGAATATTTTGGGAGCTAAGTTCAGAACTATGTCTAGAGTGCCCTTATCTCCTCACAAGTCAACAGTCTATTGATAGTTAAAAACAGCCCAAAGTATTGTCAAATTGTTATTTCTGCTGTTTTTTTTGTGAAAAAATATAAAGGCTTGGACCTCAAATTGTATGCAAAATCATAGAATCCCTTTGTCGTTAATCAATTTTACAGGTCTAGTCTTCATAACCCATTATCACACAATCCTGCAGTATGACACACTCTATGAATATTGTAAAACATTGCATATCAACTTGTGGAATTATCTGTAATAAGTATTTGGTACCATATGACACTTTTATCTGAATTCAACTAGAACTGTCGCAAAGCAGACTTATACCCCCTACCAAAGCTTTGTCAAAATGTATGTGCTATTAGTGCATGATGTGTTTCTAACAAATATTGAGGACATGAGCAGTATTTGCATGAAGTTTCATCATTTTAGGTTGCTTGGTTCTCGAGTTAGAGTCAGAAAACGAAAATTGAATAAATATTGACTGTAACCTTGATCTTTGAGCTATGTAACCCCAAAACAATAGAGAACTTCCTTGGGTCATAAGCAACATTTGCATGAAGTTCTATGATTCTAGGTCGCTTGGTTCTTGAGTTAGAGTCCGGCAATGAAAATTGAACAAAGGCTGACTGTGCCCTTGACCTTTGACCTTATGACCCAAAAGCTATAAGGCACTTCCTTGGGTCATAAGCAGCATTTGTGTGAAGTTTCATGATCCTTTGTCACTTGGTTCTCGGGTTAGAGTCCGGAAACAAAAAGAGTCTACAGATGGACGGATGGACAGACATACATGGTGAAACCAATATACCCCCTCTACTTCGTAGGTGGGGGTAATAAATATACTTTAAATTGCTGCCAGTAACCTTTAATCCGGAAGATTCCATATTTTGAAGACTGGTAATGACATAAGATTTATCTCACCTCTTCAAGAGCCTGAATAAGCTGCACAATTTTACGTCCTGCTGATGTAGAATCTCCGTAATCCAGTGATGATATTTGTTTAGCCATCTCAGCAAACCAAGCCTGCAGATTATCTGTCAATGAAAATATAATTTAAGAAGTATTTAAATTTTCTATTAATAACCCTTTACCAATTAACACGTAAAATTTTGAAAATAAGTGGATTGGATAGTTCATAACTTTGTAAATACTTTTAATGAGATAGGCACTTACAATAAGTTTTCACAAAACCATGAAACTGTATTAACCCATTCCTGTCTTACAAAATTTTAGACCTGTCCAAATTCAATGGTTTTGTAGATCAAAATTTAAAGTGGTTTCAATTTGAAAAATAACCAATTAGTAGGTTAGAAAATTGTGTGGCAAAAGAAGAAATTGCTTTTCACAAGCAATTTCTTCTTTTTCCACAATGTTTTTTTTTCAATCATAAAATCATGGGCACCTAAAAACAGGGATTATACAGGAAAGGATTAAAATAGTCAGTCACACAAGATTGAAATAGTAAGCTATAGAAAGTTGTAGAAACTCTGCTGAAATACAGACAAATGTTTACTTCATCTCAATTAGGAGATATCCATTTTATGATATGATAAGCTCTCAAAACAAGATCTGTCAGAAGACAGCGAAGCTTGACTATTCATACTGCTGGATAGTAACAGCAAAGTAACAGCCCAGGTGTATGGAATAGCCCCCCTATTCTACAAATAGTGGAGCTAAAAATAAATTAAAATAATCAATAATTATTTTCCATTATCTTATCCTTTTCCATTATTTCAAAAATGAGCAAGATACTTAAAATATGAATCTCATGATTATATAAGGCAATATTTTATGTCCCTGAGAACACATCATTTAGTGTCTGTATTCTCTAACAGAACTTACCATTTTTCTCCACTCTAGTCAGAGGTTTTGTCCCTGAGAACACATCACTGAGTTCCTGTATTCTTTCACTACCTTCTTTCTTATACATCTCCCATTTGTTCTGTTTCTCGTTTAACATTTGTTTGAACATCTAAAAATTAAAGATTTGTTACATGATAAAAATTTAGTCTAGACAAAAGACTTGTGTCTCATTTAATTTTTAACAAGAGCATGGTCGACAAGAGCCTTTGCTCAGCTGTTGGGTACTGGATATTGCATAACCAAGAGGACCCTGAGGGCCCTAAATCGCTCACCTGATACAGTGGTCTCGCGATACCTCGAACACACACGGGACCGACCAACTTGCTCGAGTCATCGCATGATTCGAGTTAATGCCAGTACGCAAAATTGGCATCTATGAAGACGTTTCACTGCGTTTTAAACTTACCTTTGCATATTTTGCCTTCAACATATGCAGTACCTATGTAAAGTTCTCATAGAGGAATAGCTTTATGAAGTACCAATGATTTTATCATATAAAACGATTTGTTACTTTGGTCGAAGTGTCTGCGTTGAAAACAGAAAAAAAAAAAAAGTCGATTAAGGCGTCGGCATCAACGTGGTGTCTATTCTCTGTACATTTAGCAATTTTAATGAGAGGCATTATATCATGCATATTCTTTCTTCCTTACAATATTTCGTAGCTATCGTTTCTTAATGACAACATTTTAGACGTTATATCAGTCAGAAGATAGGCGAGGTTGCCAACAATTCCTTCTTTTCTCACAATGTTTTCTTTGGAGCTAACTTCCTTCAAGACAATTAAAAATCAATGCTATTTTCTTTAACAACGTTTTTGTGCCGAACACTAGCGATGGATGACAGAAACATTGAAACTACAGCTGAAAAAAATGTAGTTACGATGTTCCGGTGGGCAATCTTCAATATCTTTCGTTATAAAGGTGAATAATTTGCTGAATTAATCACGAGGATGATTTTCGAATTACTTTCAAATTGATGATGAGCATTGATTCGACAAAAATGCCTTTTTGTTTTATTGTTGTTTCAAAGTCTCAAAATTATTTTCTGATCATTACATTCCTGTCATTTACACCCTTAAACTGAATAAGTGTGGCATACAAAGAGGTGTGAAAACAAGTTGTCTGACTTATTGTAACCCTGTGAAAAAGGCCTAAAGGTGTTCTTGACGATGGGCCGAAATAACAAATAAGTTAATTTTGCAAAACAATGGATGTCAGAAAGGTGCGAACCCCTTTGCTCGAGTGAATGCAGTAAAATTTGCCCACGGGACTGAGATTGCTGCTCGAGCGATCGAGCAATCGCGCGTTCGAGTAAGTGCAGTAATAACCAACATAAAAATAGAGTAAGACGCGTCGGGACCGGAGGGCGAGCTCGAGATTTCGCGTGAATTCGAGTTTTCGCCCTCTCGAGGTAACGCGAGACCACTGTATTTCAAGTAAATTATCATTAAGACTCCTTTTCCGTTGATATGGCATGAACCTTCCCATTTTCATGAGAGTTCATTCTTGTGACCTGGCAAACATTTTGACCAAGTTTCATGCAGATTGGACCATATTTGTGGCGTCCGGAGCTCTAACAAGAAAATTGTCATTAAGGCCCCTTTTCCCATGATATGGCACAGATCCTTCCCATTTTCAAAAGAGTTCATCCTCATGACCTAACAAACATTCTGACCAAGTTTCAAGATGATTGGGCCATATTTGTGGCTTCTAGAGTGTAAACAAAAAAAATGTCATTAAGGTCCCTTTTCCCATGAAATGGCATGAATCCTTTCCATTTTCCATAGGATACCTCCTTTGAGACCCGACAAACATTCTGACCAAGTTTCATGAAGATTGAGCCATATTTTTGGCCACTAGAGTGTAAACAAGAAAATTGTCATTAAAGCCCCTTTTCCCATGATAAGGCATGAATCCTTCCCATTCTCCATAGGATACATCCATGTAACCTGGCAAACATTCTGACCAAGTATCTTGAAGATTAGACCATATTTGTAGCCACTAGAGTGTAATCAAGAAAATTATCATTCAGGCCCCTTTTCCCATGATATGGCACCGATCCTTCCGATTTTCTATAGAGGTCATCCTCATGACCTAACAAATACTCTGACAAAGTTTCATGAAGATTGGACCACATTTGTGGCTTCTAGAGTGTAAACAAGAAATTTGTCATTAAGGCCCCTTTTCCCATGATATGGCACAGATCCTTTCTTTTTTAGCAATTTTTACAAGGGACCACCCAAGGAATGTTTCTGCCAAGTTTGGTTGATTTTGAATCAGAAGTTTAGGAGGAGATGTCGTTTAAAGAAATTGTTGATGCCGTGACAGACAGATGGACACCGGACATTGATAGATCACAATAGCTCCATTGAGCACTTCGTGCTCAGGTGAGCTAAAAACATAAATACAAAAAAAGTCATACTGGTAATTTGCACAAAATGTATCTACAGTTATCCCCCTTTATAGTATAAGTTGCTCTTTCGATAGTGAACCGAAATATCACAAAATATCAATTTTTCACAGGAACACAACAAAGACAATGCCAAGGCTATAGCAATACATTGGGTTTTCTTTGAAAACATTAAAGGTGAGCTATTGCTATCTCACAGGCCTCAGAATCTTGGAATCCCATCTTAAAATCATATCAGTGTAATGGACATTTTTCATTATAACCGATTGAAGTCAAATTACCTTTTTCTAGCCAAGAATACTAACTGTTTCGTATGCTGTAGCTTTTCTCAAACTATCTATAAGCAGTCAGGATAGCTTTGGTTTAAAAAAAGACCCCAATCCTTAATTCAAATCATAATATGACATGTTATGGGAGTGAAATAACCCCTTTGAATATTTTTGATATTACACAGGTGTTATTACACTAGTGATATAACAATGCAAATTAGCTCAGAGCAAATAGCAACGCCATTTTGAAACCGCCAATATGACCGTGAGTTATTTTATTTTGTGACGTCATTTTTAAATGGCGTTATGCGTTTCGCGGGAAATTGAAATGTTAAATTTCAAGAATTTTGACGATTTTCCGCGATAATTCAGGTCATATTTCAAATAGAATATAAAATTTGTGCTCATGAAATACAGAATTTATGAAACTCGTCATCTAAAACAGCGCAGCCTCATTTTTATCTGTTTATAGATGACTCATTTCAAAATTTCAGTATTCAATGACCACTCATTCAATATCTCAATTTTTTTTAAACCATTCTCATGCTGATCAAATAAAATTCCCGCTGTACACAAACAAGTAGCAGACATTAAAGACTAAGATCAACCTGCAGACATGCCAGCTCACTCCTTGATTTTTGTGAGAAGTCCCTGAGCAGATTGATTACAACATCAAACAAGATGGCCAGAATGGCCCTAAACAGCTCGCCTGAATTTTATTGGTCCAATGGATCTCATCCAAGTAACTTTCTGGCAAAGTTTCATTCACATTTGCCTAATTGTTGAAGAAGAGATGTTATAACAAGAAGTTAAAGGGATCATAGACCCTGCTCACCTATTCATTGCTGAGACAACTCAAAATAAGCCCCGCCCTGCCCCTCCAATATTTATGGGTCAATGCAAACAATTTTTGAAGAGGGTCATCAAGGGAACATTCAGGTTAAGTTTCGATGAAAAAGGCCCTGTGATTCAGGAGGAAATGTCGCTCAATTTTGGGCTAAAAATAAGCCCCCCCCCCCTCCACACCCATATTTACGGCCCATATCAAAATTTCACAAACATTTTTTGAAAATGGTCACCCAAGGAACATTCATTGAAATTGGCCCAGTGGTTCAGGAGAAGAGGAAGTTTTTAAGATTGTTGACAATGGATGACAGACGATGGACGATGGACTTGAAGCTCCCCTTGAGCACATTGTGCTCAGGTGAGCTAAAAATTGGCATTTTTTTTTTAAACAAAATTAAAATTCAGTAGGATTAGGGTTTAATTGTTTCACCTCTTTCAACATGAATTCAAACTGTGCTGTATTGAGTAGAAGTTGGAACACAGCTAGTGGATTGTATTTACTGTCTGTTAACACTTGGTCCCTTAGAGCTTTACATCTTTTGGTAACCTCAACACCTGTAAAATAGTTGAAAGTATTTGGTTAATAGTATTATCAGGAAATATGTCAAAATACATATAATTGGGTGTTTTAATACAATAAATCTTTTGAGAATTCACCCTTTTATTAACTATATGTTGATAGGTCAACATATTACGTTCAGTAAATTTGTAATGGAATCCAGAATTAACTTGTCTGGAGATTTTATTTCAAGAGGGGTCATTGCAAAACTATCATAAGAACCTAGCACATACAAAAGCTTAGCAAGGATCAATAATCTTTTTTGTGGTAGGAAAAGTTAACTTATAACTATCATGTTGCTTAATGTAACATAACTGTCCCTCATTACATTCAGTAACTTTGAATAAATATGTCTGGATATCATAAAGACATCATTGCAAAACTATTGTAAGTGGCAATAATTATGTAGACATTTACAAAAGTCTTGCACTGACATCCCCCTCCCAGTCCATCTTACTTGTGGTAGATCAAGGAGCACTTGTGAAACATTACTGTCCTTCATTACATTCAGTAACTTTGGAATGAAATCCAAAATGAACGTATCTGGAGATGCTCAATATTTAACGGAGTCTACGAACAACTAATGTAAGTGCCTATGAATATAGACACTTACATTAGCTTTGCACTGATCCCTCTATTCAGTCTTACCTATGGTAGGAGGAAGGGCACTAGTATGTAACATCAACATACAAAATATAAAAACAGTGCCTTTCATCACATTCAGTAACTTTGAATAAATATGTCTGGGGATTTAATTTCAAGGAGGTCATTGCAAAACAATTATAAGTGCCTTTCAATGTAACTGCACTTGCAATAGCTAAGCAAAGATCCTTCCAATCAGTCTTACTTGTGGTAGGAGAAGGAGCACTAGTATGTAACATCAGCCAGCGTAAGGTAACATTACTGTCCCTCATTACATTTAGTAGCTTGGGAATGGAATCCAAGATAAATTCCTCCACCAGTACACCTTCCTTTAGGTACTTGTCTAACACTGGATGAAGCTTCTGTACTTTGGTGGAATACTTGATGGACTGTTAATACCAAGAAAATATATATTCTCTCATTTCTCTGAGCTTCTCCTGTACTTACAAAAGTATATGCATATATAGGTAGATTTTGCGTTGTGAGCCATGAAAGCTAATTTTAACTATTACATTCCCATGCCATTGAATAGATAAAACCCCACATTAAAAGCTACAATTTACCTTTCAAATGAAAGTTATAAGTTATACTTAGCGTCAAAAGAAAGGTACCACCAACAAAATCACCCATACAGCATTGAACATTTTATTTGTAGCAAAAATGCTATTTAATTTGTTGATAATGGGGTGCTGGGAAAGCACAAACAATGGTTTTTAATCAGTGGCTAGGAGTAAACGTTTAATTTTTCTGGGTTAAAGAAACTGACTTAAAATTGAAAAGTCAATAACATCAATAACGAGTATATACACCGTTTTCATGGAGAACTGCAGTCATTTTAAACAAAAATTCTTATCGCACGCTATATACATGATCAGAAGAGAAAGCAATACAAGGAAGCGGATTTACATAATTGACTCTAATAAAACCTAAAACAGCATTGCAAAATGCGACGAGCTTTGATCTGTCAGAAAACGTCAATGTTAACGTGTTTCATTGAGAACGGACAAACAAATGGTCTCAAGATGTTCTCAACATAACGTTTCGTTGTAAACTTCCATCGGAAAAACATGTTTTGTGTTTAATGTCTCCATGAAATGTCGTTATACTCCCACCACCAACACATAGCCTGTCTACCAAAACATAACGCATAACGTTCCGTTGACACAATTGACCATATTGAGATAAGGTCTTGATTCTTCTGTGAAAAGAACACTTTGCCAATTTCAATAACCTTATCTCCAGTACAAAGTACACAAATAAACTTGATCTTGTTAACAGTCTGGCGTTCAAGTGTTCTCCCGGAATGCTTTATCAGCGCGTAATACGACCTGTTCTAAACAATGATGTATAGAAGATGCACACACCCATCCCCTTTCAGGTCCGTAAGTGTCCCGTGCCGTCTTTGAAGCCGATTTTAACCTATCGCGAACATGCCATTGGATGATTTGACAATCAGTTCGAGTTTGCGTCATCTTTTAGCGTCCTGGGCGTGGCCTATCATCTACAGACCCAGTCTATTCGCCCTACAGTTTGAAGAAAACACAATCCTGCTTCGACTATAACTGAGAACACAATGAGACTATACCTGAGAACCAAATGACATCGTTCGTTAGTCGAACATCTTCTTTGTGCAAAGCTCTCAAGATTTTAAATGTCCTTATATCGGCATGACTACTGGCTAGCATAATCCATAAACAATTTGTGTTAAATTTTGCATACACGTCAACAACGTAAGAATTTCCCCTTTTGTACGTGACGTTATTGTGTCAATAATGAAAGCACTTTGTCAACACAATAGTTATTTGTGAGTACACATTTATACCTGGTATAAATATCGTACAAAGTATTTTGCATAGGACAATACTATTCGAAAGATCCAAGGGTATTTTGAGTGGTAACTTTCTAATGACGCTAAGTATATCTTGAGATATAAGATTATTCATACATCTACTTTCATAAAAGAAGTAAAGGAATCAGGTTCAATTCCAATCTTATCTTTTACCATACATACCCTGCATACTAATGGTTATATAGTCAGTGCCTACATCAGAGGTCAGTTTTTAAAATGCCCTAAAGTAAATAATTCAGCTGCAAAACTTTCACAATGCCTATAAAAGTATGTATAATTCCCAGGTTTAAACCTATTTTTTCAAATCATTAGTTCTTACAACTTAGAATAATCCCTCTTGATTCTGCGTCCTGGAGATAAACCAGTATTTGACCAAAAGTGTGGGCCAAGAAAAGAACAAAGATCCAATGCCGCTCCCCTAGTTTGATCAAGAAACCAATGCTTTACTTCTAAACCACAGACACAATCCTGTATATCTATATAACTTCAATCAATGATTTATTTAACACCTTCCCAAACAAGACCAGGTTTTGACGTCCCTATCAGAAAAGGCTTGGGAAAATATTGAAGCAATAGAAGAAAGTGCTGATGATCAGCACTTTCTCCTTTTGCCTCGATATTTTCTGTGCTATATTTTACAGATTTTTTTTTTAGATACTTTAATGTTGTTGTCTGCAACAGCTTTGAATTTGGACTACCCTTAAATTTTTGTCAATTGGGAAAGGGTTAAACATTTCAAGTGAACTTACCAGTTCCCTAACATTTGAAGGATCTAGAGTGTTGTTCAAGGCTGTTAAAGCTGCTTTATAGGGGCTCCAGGCATCCAATAAGTTAACAGTTATACCCATATATACACTGATTACCTTTAAAATGAACAATTATTTAATACCATACAAAGCCTTTTACTCCTAAGAGATAAGAGATGACGAAAGTTCTTGTTGATTTCATTGAGGTATGAAACCAAACACCTTATCACACTGTATGTTAACAACAAAGCTGTTTCAGGTAAGTAGTAGGGTTGGGAACGAGTATTCAATTAATCGAGTACTCGATCGAATGTCCGATTATTAATTATCAATTTCACTAATCAATTAATCGGTAAAAAAAATTAAATAATAGCTAATTCGTTTCCAATCTCATTTTTTTCATATTTTCTCAAAATATTGATCTTTCATATGAAATGCTGTTCAGCTAAAGATAATGTATGCAACACCTGGGCGCCTGCCGATTGTCTTATCCAGCGATATTTTTTTTTAACCGAATTTGCAATCAAGTGCCAACTGTCATTGTTCTTGCTGTCAAACAATACACGTCATTTTGTAACTTTTCTAACCTTCGGATTTTGGTACTCTTATCAGGGATAGTGTGCTTACTTGGATCTAACGATCAACAGACTGTTGCGGCGGCGTTCCAAAACCTTGTAACACAATCTTATCGATGTTGAAGTTACTTGGTCTTTCTCAACCGAAAGTTATATATAAAACCGATGAATATCGCCTGGAAATATTACCGAGAAATGACACTATCAAAGCATGCACTTTACAATTTTTCATTTCTTAAAATAAATTAGCAATCATATGTTATTTCAACTGCCCCTTCAACCGAAAATATGCAGCAAATACCGTATATGATTACTTTTGAAGACACAGAATAAATTAATGTCCTCAATTTTGTCAGAGTACTAAAATTGAACGAGTAATCGATTAGTAAAATTGGTACTCGTTACCATCCCTAGTAAGTAGTGATAAGGTTTTAAGTTTCATATGTAAATGAAATCATCAAATACTGCCTTCATATTTTATAATTTAATATCATAAAGCAAAAATATAAAGCTTTTTATCTTATAACTATACAACTATCCGCATGATAACATCCCATATGATATTTTTTATGATATCACATAGTTATTTTTAGAACAAAGATAAAATACGGTTATTTTTAGAAACTTGCATTTCAGTCAGAAATATCGACGAAAACAAGTCAAATAGAGGTTAAAAGATAAATATAATACGTACTTAGTGTATTGTATGAAAAAAATATCTAACTTGGTTATGAGAATTGATAATTGTCTCGGCAGAGCCTCAACAATTATCAATTCTCCCAACCTTGTTAGATATTTTTTTCAAATAATACACTAAGTACAGTAAAATCTCGGTAATTCGTATCTCAAGGGACTAGGACAATTTATACGAACTAAACGTAGTACGAACCAACCAATTTCACGCGGTCGGTAGTTTTCGATGGCTCAGATCGGACATGGTCTTAAGGTACCCTATATTTGTGGCTTTATTCTAAGGCTCTATGGAATATGTTTTAAATCAAGTTCTAACGAGACCCTTTTGTAGAGAGTGAGGATGCAACAAATCTCACTTGAACTATGATCATCTTTCATTTCGTCCATATTTAAATCCTAAATAAAGTAATTTCGGCAGTTATTTACATGCCAATTATTTACAACATCAGAGTGTTTTCCCTTTGGATCAAATCACTTGGAGTACTCATTCAGTGGACGATGAAATATCGGCATTACGATGAATCTGTGTGGAAGACATGTTGACAATCAAGTCTACGAAGATTTGCACTTTCATTTATGCATGATCGGTACGAGAAAGCTTGATGAAATACAATAAGTAATGTCACTGATTTATCCTTTATTCGATTAAATCCGCCTAAAATTACAAATCAAACAATGCCTGTAAATATTGATGCAAAACAATAACTTTGATACCAATCAACAGATGTGAAAATCAAGGTATATGTCTATTGTTACACCTAGGACAATTATTGATCGTACAATTCACACCTACGGGTTAAACATATTAATTTGTGTTATTTGGGAACTCTAGGGACTTCACACAGGCTAAGAACTAGGAACCACCGGCGTGCGAATTACTCAGAGCCTTCTTACAAAAACAAATTGATTTAAACACCAAGATAACCCTTTTCTCGTTAGTTTTACATCCAGCTGATATTTGGGCGCAGAATTTTAACTGTCCTTATGCTAACATGAGAAAGGGACATTTTGACAAAAAATATATTTGTTATGAAAGAATGCCACCTTACCCAGTTATCAGGAAAGTGTTTATCCACTATTTCTCTCATCTTTGCTGGCTGGTTATACAGAATTTCTGGTTCAAAATACAGCATTATGTATAGCATACTGGCCTGGGTAGCCAGAGCTGTAGACCTGTGTTCTGGGAGAGGATAAGCCTTGATCTGGTTATAGATGTCATCTGATCTGAGTCTACCTATCACCATATTGATGTATTCTCTATCTATTGGGACACGTCTGAAATTTAGAGAAAATAAAGTGAGTGATCATTGAAGACAGAAATCATCAAGCAAGTCATCTAGACAAAAACGAGGCTGCTATGTTTTATATAACAAGTCTCATAAATACTTAATTTTTTTAACACAAATTTGGTTTTCTATTTGTAATATGACCCTAATTTTCGCAAAAAAAAACCCGTCAAATTTCTTGAAATTCATATTTCAATTTTCTGCGTAACATACAATACTGTTTAAAACAATATATACAGTTAAACTTCGGTAGCTGGAACACCTTTGGGACTTGATAATTTGTTCGAGAGATCGGCTGTTCGACCAATCCAAAAAAACTGTAAAGGTACCGGAAGACGGGAATCCGCCTCATCCGGTAATACATCGTATCCGAATATAGGTATACTTATTTGGTTCTTCAATTTCACTTTTTAATTCACTGTTTTTAGGTTTCTTACGATTGATCCTCAGGATTTGTGTTCGAAAATGAATAAAGTAAAAAAATGATGAAATAACTTTAGACTAAAGAGTCTTATTGTTGCATTCCCCTTGTTAACAAAAAAGGCTACCGTATTTTTATTCCCGTTACGTTAGCGGCCTCAATTGCAAGTGAAAAAAATAATTAAAGTCAAATTCAAACACCGTCTAAATGATGAACCATAAACGTTTTCGAGTATTTAAATTTACGCCAGTCTTTGGGAAAATCTATCTAAATTTAAAACCCCAAATTCTACACGAGTTAATCGTTCAGACCCTTATTGTCATACTTTCAAGCGGACGTTACGGGTCTGTATGTTTTTTGACATCGCTAAGTTAACTAGTCGCCGAAATATCAATAAGAGACAATATATAGTAATGAATAAAAACAGCAGATGGCCAAACAACAAGTTAATTCTATTAAATAAAACAGTGTATTTTTCACGGAATTGGTAATTATAATGCATGGCGCGTAATTGACAGCAAGGTGTCAAAAAAGGATTAAGAGTTGAAAAGTGTGAAAATCACTTAAATATGACATCTTGTTATTAGCGATAGACCCTATGTTCGAATTTTCCCAGGTGAAATATAAAGCATTTTTAACTTCCGGACTGAAGAATGTGTTCGAGAGTTCGACTGTCCTGTTGTACGAGTTTTCCGAGGTCGAACACTATGAATTATGAGCGAAATCTGCCGGGACTGAGATCCTTGTTCGAATTTTTCCTAGTGTTCGAGATTACCCCTGTTCGAGAGACCGAAGTTTGACTGTACATTATGACATGATTTTGACGGTCACAAAATGATGTTGCATTTACTCTGAGGTCATTTGCATAGTTATAGCACTGGTGTAATAAAATCTGTGTAATATCAAAAATATTCAATTGCATTATTTCAATTCTGCAACGTAGGTCATATTAAAAATTGAGTTACTTCTTTAAGACTATAACCAAAAGTATACAGGTATTGAAAAGTGCTCTTTTAAGAACATCACACAAGTAGCCATAATAAGATGGTGAAATACAATGCCCACAAAACAGCGAATTTTTCATGAATCTGGCATTGTTTTTTGTCAGCCTGATAAGCTCAGTTGGTAAAGGACCAAACTTCAAATCCATTGAAGTTTGATTGCATGGGTTTGATACCCGCCCTGGCACACAAACTTATTGTCTTGCTGATGAGACATCAAATCAAGGTCCTGTGAGACGATGCTTCATACTGAGCACATTAAATAACCAAAGCGGATATCAGCAGTAGTTTTGTCATGTATCCTTGCACTATCCCCCATAATCACTAACTGTCTTCTAAGGGCGTCACTCATATCAGCATGTGCTAAGGTAGGGACGATAAATAAATGGAAATACACACACAATCTGACATTAATAATAGAAATGAGAAATGTAGAAATACAAATGACTTTGATCTCTTCCGAAGCAAATGCTTAATGATGGCAGGATCCTTCCTATCAAAACTTGAATAGTGTAGATCTATAAAGTATAAGAAATATTTAGCTAGCAGGCTAAGTTAAGTTTTTGAGAATGAAAACTTTGACTTTGACCTGAATGCAATTCATTAGATGTGTTTATATCATTGTACCTTAAATCAACTTCAGAGCTAGTTAATAGGAAAAAGTAGTATGTAATGCTTTCATACAGCTTTATGAATGACTCCGTGTGAAACAGTTGTAACTACCTATAGACATATGGGTAGTTACAACTGCTTCGTGCAGAGCCATTGTTATGTTCCTAGGCTTAACAAATAGAGAACCGTGCAAAATAATAAATACTATTAAACTTACACAAAATATGATTCTGGATAGTTTTGTGGTCTTTTTGCCCCAGCAGCACCCAAGTATCCTGTACTACGGAGTAGTTTGACAACATCGTCAATGTTAGAGTCACCAGCTGCAGCTTTCTGGGCACTGAAATTGAAACAAATTTCACAATAAATATCATTGGTGGTGAACCAAAATGTTGAATCTACAACGTTCTTCAAGCTAAGGAAATATGATTGAGCCTGTGTGTGACATTTCCAACAGCAGCACAGACAGTTACATACAGTAATTAAGACAGGTTGGTTTTTACAGATACTTCGTGAATTTTTATCTACAAATTGCATAGCCAAGACTCTGGTCAGATTGTGCTATGCACAGACTGGCCAGAGTCATTTCCTAGCACATTTCTAAAACTTGTTGGAAATGTCATGTTTATCTTACTAAGACAAAATAAAAGGATTTCTTACAATATCAAATCATTTCTTGAAATAAAATCAATATCATTTACAAAATGTATACATAATTAACAGGGGCCCATTTTACTAAACTTCTTACAAAAAAATCAACCGTAAGTCCAAAATTTCAAATCGCATCTGGTGTTTTCACTCATTGATAGAGTCAGCCTTAAAATATCTCATTGTAATCGTCTTTAGAAGACAATTGCAATGTGATGATGCATTGCAGAATTCAAAATTTAGTTACTACTGTAGAAGCAACATTAATTTTTGACTTAAGCAAAAAAACCATCGTAAGATTTTTAGTAAAACAGGCCCCAGGTGATCTCTTTCATAAAGAATCCTTGGAGTTGAACTATAGTTGAACTAAGAAGCAACCATGTGCCTGTGGTTAAGAAATAAAGTCTAAGTCTTAACATGCTATTCACAGCATTTACCTGTGACCAATACTTAGGCAGTAAGTAATGAATAAATCAACCCAAACTCACATGCACTGGTTTTTTCCAAATTGTCTTCTTTTCACTTTTACTGTGTTATTGTGGAAGAAACTTGAACCAGACTGGATGAAATGCACACAATATTGCAATTCATTTGAAACAAATTTTAAAATTCAGTGGGATAAGGCTTAAACAAGCCTTCAAATTTCTGACTTTGTTACCTGTATCTGAAATAAGAAACCAACATCCTTTCTCTTATAGTTCCATCTATCTTCATGTCAATTATAATTAACATCACACCAAATAGGTAGAGTACTTCACACTAAAATGTACAACAAGCCTCAACAGTTTATGTTGTAAGACAAATACACACTGCCTCTAATAGTACCATCTATTTTCATGTCTATTATAACAAGAGATATATTTTAAAACATTCAAGAGCCAGTCAATGGCATATTATTTGTAAATCAACTAAGGGCAATAACTCACAAAATATGACAAGTAGAGATAAGTTCTATAGCAATTACTACTACTGCAATTCTCCTCAATGTGATCTATCCACCTGCAAAATTGCATGATTCTAACTTGCATACTTTTTGAGATATGTTCCGGACAAATGGATGGACAGACTGCTGGACCAATCGACTGACTACAGATAAGCGCAAAGCAATGTACCCCCTCTCCTTTGAAGGGGGGCATGATAAAAAAGTTTTACACCAATTTAAGATATTTCTATATTACATGTACTAGAGGAAAAAATGTCTTGGACCTATTGTGCCTCATTTATCATCTGGATAGACTTTATTTGACCTTATCTGATAGAAATATTACCCATAAAAACACACTTGAATTTTAAGAAGTCTGTTTCAATAAAGGTATATCTTTAAATTTTTACTTCAAAATTTTAAATAATAAAGATATGATGAGAGTATTTTTGATTTCATGGAGGTATGAAAATTAAAATATAATCACACTCATGCAGGAATTTGCTTTGACAAAATTGTGCAAGCTCATCCCAAATTTTAAGTGTTGGTACACCTGCAAAGTGTGGTATAACCCTTTGCTGTTTAATCCCTGCTTTTTACGTGCCTGTTATTTTATGATTGAGAAAACATTGTGAAAAAAGAAGAAATTGCTTCTGACAAGCAATTTCTTCTTTTTCCACACTGCTTTCTACCCTAGTGAATGGTTATTTTTCAAATTAAGTCCACTTAATTTTCGTCTGCAAACCTTTGAATTTGGACAGGTCCATAATTTTGTAAAACAGGAAAGGGATAATCTGCAAGAAGTTTGAACTGTTATGTCACCCTGAATGCAGGACAGGCTTACCATAAGCTGTTTTCCATCATCATTCAACAAAACACTTTCTAAAGTCTGTTGTATGTAAACACCTTCATTTAAATCTTCCAGGAATCTGAAAATTAACAAACTTACAAATAAAAACCTAGGCAAAAATTCATCACCAATATTCACTGCTTACCCAGGAAAATCACCAAAAGATAATACCTTGCTTTGGTTCATTTCATTTTTTTTTGTTATCTAAAAGGAGTCCATTAAAAACATGACATCAAGACATAGCATAGTAATCAAGGGCCAAATTACATATTTTAAGAAAATTTGTCCAAAAATGCTTAAATTTTGTCAAATTTTTGCATTAAAAAACAAAAAATGTTGTTGTTTTTCTTGTGTAAGATTGCTTGCTTTGCTGCTCATGAAAATAGAGCTATTCTTGTTTACTCAATGAAATATAAATCTATCTTACACTGATACCAGAGGTATACATAAGAGGGAGAAATGCCAGTCTAAAATCATTATTTCTTATTGAAACTCCATGTTGAGGGTACTCATTTGAATAGTCCCAACAAGACAATTTCAATGGGTACCAACAGTAAAGAATTTGTACATGTATAATTATTGAAAATAAATTAAAATCCAAAATACCCCCTCTATCTGTTGCTCTGTGATACAAACAATTACCTGTTACAACAAAACTATGATAATAATAATGAAGACTTTATTTAAAGAGACTGCACAGTTGAGTGAAACCCAGTCTTCCCAGCGGGCCTCTATGAATACGAGGGCTGTCCCAGAAATTCGTGAACATTTTCAATTATTCAAAAATCCAGCGTCCCATTAAAGTAAAACTCTTGAGTTGATAACTCACGTTAATTTGCAACGAATTGGTAAAGGTTTTACGGTTTTAATATGTTCATGTTCAGAAATACAGCTATAAAAGACAGGCTCGGTAGGGGCGGCCAGCGCACTCCAAATTCGTTACTTATAAATTATATATGGTAGACGTTTGAACTTCATTTATTATAATATTCATGAAATTTTGGTATTAAACTGACATTGCTGAAAGCAGTGAGCTTTGGAGATCACATATGTGTATTTTCATACAAATGACATTACGCAGTGTGTAGTTATGAAGTTTTGTTATATCTGAGTGCAATTCAAACGTCGTGAAAATGGCGATGTCAACTGAACGCTCGGCGCAAAAAATAGTTCATTACTAGGTTTGGATCGCGAAATATGACGTATACTAACCATAAGAGAATTCGAAATGAGGAGTGATCATATCCTTTTGTGGTATACTTTCATTTATCACAGATAAAAGAGATATTGAATTGAAACTGACTTAAGGACAGTAGGGGAAAAGGTCGAGTTAGGAAGAGCCAATGCGAGGAGCGTCGATAAGGGAATAAAATACGTTTTCGGCCGACGCCAATTAGAACGCTTGGTGAAATAAACAGAAGCTAATAAATGAAATTAAATGAGCAGTGTATAGTTTGATATGATTTGATCATGAGTCGCGCCAGTAAATGATAGGTATCGAGGCTTTGAAGAAATATGCATGTTTTTTCGGCATCAACAGAGATTTGGAAACGGTAACAGTGAATCCTCAGATTTCTTTGGTCTATTGCGATGAAATAAGGTAGCGGTAGTATAATACTAGAATATTTAAAAAACAGAAATAATTATTTTCTGCGAGTATAATACAGTAAATGTTCCTTTCATAAAATGTCTTAAAATATAACGATAGATTATGAAACTAAATAACATTTACTTTACTCACCCCTTCTTGGGTGTAAAAAAATACTATATTGGGTATCTACGCAAAAGATTGAGAGAAAGTGTTTTGAATTAAATACTATATTTAATGCACAACAAAAGTCTGTATCAACATTGCTTTGAGATATCTTTTTTTTACAAAAGCTTCTCTGTAACATGTCCATATGGCCTGTTAGGATGCTACTTTGAGGAGAAGTGAATCAGTTTTGAAACGACGTTTCGTGAATTATAAAACGACGTTGATAGCGTGCGCCGACACCCATTTACCAGTGTTACCTTTTTATTCATATCTCCGCGAGTATTGAATATAGCCCTCTACAATTACACCAGAATAAAGAAAAATGGTCAATACGAATTATTTGTAAGTTTCAATTTCATCGGACGTTTGATATAGATTTTATCGCAAAAGTTCACGAATTCCTGGGACAACCCTCGTACATATACAGACTATTAACAAAATCATTTACAAAACACAAAGATATCTACAAGAAATATACATACATGAAAGTTAGAAATTGAACTTTTAAACAAAGTATTGTATGAAACTCACCTATTTAAATCAGTCACATATTTGTGAACACTGGAAAATGCCTGATAAAATCTGGTCAATATTTCTATGTGATTCTCTCTGAATTCATCATCTAAGTCCTGGAGCTCCTGTAAAATAAATGAGGCTGACCGGGGGTTTGGCTAAATAATTTTGGGAGGGACATGAGTGCCAAAATATTTCGAAAATGAAGGAGATTTAAACAAGAGGCCAAAGAGGGCCTGTATCGCTCCACTGGCTCAAAAATCTGAAATTTAGAAAGAAAGATATTGAAAATAGAAGGTAATGAAAGTCACCAGCATTCAGATGGAATTCGGACTTTTTCTAAGTTGAAACTGACTAATGAAGAAATAAACTTATTCAACTGATACATGTATGTAAAATAACAAGGAAAAAAAAATATATTTGGGGTTCAATCCAAAATCCTTGAACAACTTTAGAAGAGGGTCACCCAAGGAACATTCTGGTAAAGTTTCATTGAAATTGGCCAAATTGATCAGGAGGGATGTTGTTCAAAGATTTCTGGGTCAAAATAAGCCCCACCCTGCCACGTCCATATTTGGGGGTCCAACCAAATTTCTTGAACAACTTTGGCAGAGGGTCACCCAAGAAACATTCTTGTAAAGTTTCATTAAAATCAGCCCAATGGTGCAGGAGATGTCGTTCAAAGATTTCAGGGTCAAAATAAGCCCCTCCCTGCCAAGCCCAAATTTCGGGGTCAATCCAAATTTCTTGACAACTTTAAAAGAGGGTCACCCAAGGAATATTCTGGTAAAGTTTCATTGAAATCCACCCAATGGTGCAGGAGATGTCGTTCAAAGATTTCGGGGTCAAAATAAGCCCCACCATGCCACGTCCATATTTGGGGGTCAATCCAAATTTCTTGAACAACTTTAAAAGAGGGTCACCCAAGGAACATTCTGGAAAAGTTTCATTGAAATCAGCCCAATGGTTCAGGAGGACATGTCGTTCAAAGATTTCAGGGTCAAAATAAGCCCCACCCTGCCACGCCCATATTTGGGGGGTCAATCCAAATTTCTTGAACAACTTTAAAAGAGGGTTGCCCAAGGAACATTTTGGCCAAGTTTCATCAAAATCCACCCATTGGTAAGGAGGAGAAGATGTTTAAAGAAAAGTTTACGCACGCACGGACGCCCGGACGCACGACGGACACCTCACCATGACAATAGCTCGCTCGCTTGCTAATCAACCTTCTCGAACTTAGCAGTATAAAATGTTCTTCTCTACTTCATTTGCAACGCATACAGGAATTCTGTACAGGGGTTTGAACATACAGAACAGGGTTTGTTTTCATACCATTACCATTATCCTGCTGAATTCAAATATTATTTTAAACAAAATTCCCATTTTTTTGACATATGAACAAAACTGCCTCAATAGTTTTTCTACAACAACCAAGTAGAAGGCAGGAAGTATATGTTAAGATCAGACTGCACAATCATGCTGGCTGATCTTTGTCTATACTGTTGACTTTATTCACTTCATTTTGTGAACAGCAGAAGAAGGGTTAATTGAAATTCTACATGAACATAAAGTAATTGAACTTGAGAGGGGGGTTCATTTGAACTCCCAAACCACCTCTGCATCTGCCACTGTGCATGCCTTTGATTTGGTTATTTACATATGTATTTGAAATTCTAAATTATGATTATCATTCAAAATTCCATGCAGTATTGAAAAAAAGGTCCTGCAGGCCAATGATTACAAGAGATGCGCCTCATAAAAGCAGGTCAATAGCCTATTCTGTGCCAATCAACAAAGGGCAATAACTCACAAACTAGAAAGCCATGAATGGCTTGAGTCGCTCCACAGGCTTGAAATTCTTGTAAAAGCAAATAAATGTTTTGACTTGATTTTTAGATATTTGGGGTTCTACTGATGTTGAAAATGATTTTCAAAGTTTGAACTATATAACAGATAGAGAAATGACCTCCGCTCTTAAAAGACATATTTTTCATCAAATCAAAATGATTTTCGGCTGCATGATAATGGGTCACCCAAAGATCATACCAAAATTTTTTGATCGAGTTACATTCTGAGAAAATGATTTTCATAGTTTCCACTTATAACTTGTTGAGAAATGACCTCCACCCTTAAAAATGCATATTTTTCATCCAATCAAAATAATTCTTGTTACACTGATAAAGGGTCACTCAAGGATCATACAGTGGAATTTGGTTGATATCCAAATATTAGATTCTGAGAAAATGATTTTCAAATTTTCCACTATAAAGAGGAATGACCTCTGCCCATAAAATGCATATTTTCCATCTGATCACAATGATTTTTTGTAGACTGATAAAGGGTCACTCAAGGATCATTCCAGAGAAATTTGGTTGATATCCATCTGTTACATTCTGAGAAAATGATTTTCAAATTTTCCACTATATAACATATAGAGAAATGACCTCCGCCCATAAAATGCATATTTTCCATCCAATCACAATGATTTTTTGTAAACTGATAAAGGGTCACTCAAGGATCATTCCTATGAAATTTGGTTGATATCCATCCGTTACATTCTGAGAAAATGATTTTCAAAGTTTCCACTATACAACATATAGAGAAATGACCTCCGCCCATAAAATGCATATTTTCCATCCGATCACAATGATTTTTTGTAGACTGCTATAGGATCACCCAAGGATCATTCATGTAAAATTTAATTGGTATCCATTGATTAGAATCTGAGAAAACTCACTTTTTACCATATTTGGAAATTAGCCACGCCCCTTAAATCCATGTTTTTCAATGGATCAAAATTTCTTGAACAACTTTGAAAGAGGGTCACCCAAGGATCATTCCTGTGAAGTTTGGTTGAAATCCATCCAGTAGTTTCTGAGGAGAAGATTTTTAAAGAAAAGTTTACGGACGGACGCACGCACGCACGGACGGACGGACGCACGACGGACACAACGCCATGACAATAGCCCCAGTGGCTTTCAGCCAGTGGAGCTAAAAATGATGAGTAGAGTTATGGTTCTTGTGCACTGCACTTCTCCTCAAATGAGTTCTATCCAACCGTGAAGTTTCATGATTTTAGCTTAAATACTTTTTGAGATATGCACCAGACAAAAACAGTCTACAGACGGACTGACCGAACGACATGTGCAAAGCAATATACCCCCTTTTATTCGAAGGGGGACATAAAAATTAGTCAGTGCAGAACTTTGACAAAGGTAAATATGAGAGGACGGTATAGCCTATCTAAAATCTTTATTTCTTCATGAACACTATGTTCTTGGTAGTTGGTACTCATTGCATTATCTTAAGGAGATGATTCCAATAAGTGCCCAAAATGTAGGCTTTTAGCTTTAATTATTGCAATACATGTACTTTGATTGTAAATCCTGAAAACCCTCTCTATCTGTAGCTCTGCTTGACCTAAATAGGTTCTTGTGTATCTTACCGGCCTGGTATCAATTCTGTTCTCAAAGAACTCTGTATTCTTGAAGTAGCTGAAGTCCGAAATGATCTCAGAGTATCTAGCTATGTCATTCTGATTGTCAAGTCTGAATACACTAGGAATGAAGTCAGACAATCGTAATAATTCAGCAATAATTGCGTTCCCTCTGGATGCAAGTCGAAGGACATTTTGTCCACATTGATTGTTTTCAGCCAAAAAATCTGTCATTTTCAGATGTCAACCTAAAATGAAAGAAGAGGGCCTATTTTGCGCCACTGGTTTAAAAACCCTTGTCATGCAGAACAAAAGTATTAGTGGATTTGGTAAAAAACAAAGTGCAGCAAGAACTCAGGATGCACTAATTGTGAGTCAGTATTTATTCAAAAAATTGAATTAAAAAGTGTTCTTGTTTAAAAATAAAAGTCAGCCAGAATATTCTAAGACCAGACTCGCTCAACTTATGTGCAGACTGATCTTTGTCTATGCCTCTAAAGCAGAATTGAATCCAGGTTCAGCATGTCAAGGGTTAACTTCTATCTCATATTTGGATTTTAAAGAGACATTCAAAATCCTAAAAAAATCCAAATAGTATTCATTGTAATAAATATTGAGCAAACTATAAATTTCTTGTCATAAATTATTGCATGTTGTCCTACTTCATGAAAATAAAATAATTGGGCTTCAGAGGGTTTGTGTGTGAATCCCCAAAACTCTATCTTGACCGGGTGTCAGTCAACTCATCCCTTGGTCGACATGTGGCGATTTATCATCTCCAGGGATCATTTTTGAGTGAGATATTGAGAGATTCTCTTGTTTTCCTGCCTGAAATCTCATTGAAATCGGCTGAATAGGAGAAAAAATCTCAAAGTAAAATGTAAATTTGTCTTGTTGAAAAACAGTTGTAACTGCCTATAATTATATACATGGCAGTTACAACTATTTCATGCTGAACCATTGATTTGTTAAAATTTCATACCAAAAATTCTTAATTTCTCATTAGATTCAGCTAAATGAGATACTTTTGCACATGCTTTTCTGAGCCAGAATTATCCGTCCATCTCACATCAGACTTTCAGATGAGGCCATTATGGGTGTTGTGTTATTACAACTAGGTGGACTTGAGCTCTATCAAATGCGGTGTCTCCTGCTCAAATACAATACAAGCCGTTGTGGTAAATGTGCTACATAGATTGAGACAGCCCATGATACAGCAAGCAAGCCACTGAAGACATCCATGACGTGTATGAAACAAAGCTATCATGTAAGAATCTTGCAGCTTTCCTACAAAGATGGGGATGTAGTGTATATACTGGTTTCTACCATTCCGAAGATATTGGAACCGTAATATTTCTGCAACATTTCGGAAATCATGAACTTTCAAAATGTTAACCAAGGTTTCCTAATGAAAATCATTTGGAAACCTCGGTTAACAACTTAACACTGTTAAAGATCATTACTTCAGAAACATTATGGAAATATTACGGGTCCACTACCTTAAGGGTAAATGCAAGAAACTATGTTCAACATGGAAGGGCCCAGCTGTGATAAGCAAGAGACTGTCCGACAGCCTGTTTCGTGTAAAACTGCATAATAGTCTTTTTGTGGTAAACCATGATAGAATCAAGTCCTACAAAGTCTGGCCACTACTGAAATTGTTAAACAACCGGCTACAAAATCCAGTACAGAGTCAGACAAACCATCAGGGAGATGACAAGGATAACAGGGCTTGTGCTAGCTTTTCAATTTAAGGAGTCATCGACCCCTTGACCATTAAATTTAGGGGGTCAAGACTATTTTCACATGGTCAAAAAGCATGTCAACTTGTATTTTATCAATTAAGCAGTATAAAATTATCTACATAACACTTACAATAGGGAACTCACTTTCTAACAAGTAGCGTCTGTGTGTGTAATTAATGAATGGTAAAAAGTATGATAATCAACTTTTCAAATAATATTGGAAATAGCACATGACGATCACCGCCATGATTGTTGTTTACTTCCAGTTAATTAAGGACTATCACTATAACACTTTGAAAGGTTTATTTTAGAGCAGGGACTATAAGAAACACTTTGAAAAGGTTCATTTTAGGGCAGATCACATCAATTTGAAAAACGTTTTTCCGTGGAAATTTATTTCTTTTGTTGATCAATATACTGAAATTAATGTTTTATGAAGAAAATGAGAATCATAATTGATTTCTTAATGTTCAGGACAAAAAATGTCGTGAATAATGTGCACCAGTTCCACAGAGCTGCTGCTGAATTCTATCACCATTCAGAAAAAATATGCGTGTCTGAACCAAGTGAGCACTGTAGAATAAACACTGCGTTGGACAGCCTGAGATAACCCATTTATTCTGACAGAATCCTACTAGAGACCGAGTCCGAGGCACCTTACTTCCCCATGCAAAGAAAAACACACACATGACCTAGTTTACTCTGGATGGTAGCTTTTGTTTTTACCAAAAATGAGGTTCAATGTGAAAACAACTGTTGTAAGTAGCTACAACACACGCCAAACTATTGTATCAACACGCACAATGAGGCTCTGTGAACACCTGTTTTTTCAAATATCCAGCATGGAATAGCAGTCCCTAACCACGCCCCTTTTGGTACTGAAGGGGTGCCTGAAAGATTGTGTGAAGCATGCAAGGCATCAAATAACTCGGTCTGTTATATATTAATTAATTATTCATCTTTGTTAAAAAGGTTTTTATTTATAATAATATTATTTTACTGTGAAAATGAGATTAAATAGATATAATTGAATACTTAATTCACCTTTCATTCAAATTTATTATTATTAATTTATTTTTTTCTCAGCAAAAAAGATGACGAGTTATTTGCGTATTGAATATGAAGATCATAGATTTTAGTCGTCAAATGTGAATTTGCACCTCCTTTAAGTACACTGCACACATTGATTAACTATCTGATAAGTGTGCTTATATATCTGTTCACAAGGCTAAACACTATATTAATTATATACAGGCCAAATCGACGGGCTGAGTTTTACACAGGCCAAGTTTTACACAGGCCCAGTTGTTTACAGGCTGAGTTGAGAGGACACCATTACATTACAAGCAGTCAGTGCGACATAACTGTCATCCATAAATCCTCTACCACCTTCGGGACTTGAACCAGTAACAATCAAACATAAGAGTCAGGTAAGCTAATGGATTGGCCAGACATGGGAAAGTTAAACCCGTTAACCAAAGTCTAGAAAGAAAATTTACTTGATTATTCATTTCAAACAGAATGTCCATTTTGTTGACTCTTGAGCTGGAACACTGTTAGTGTGATCATTTTAAAATGAAATTTTTAACGATGAAGCTGTAGAAGACAAATACAAAGTACAAATCTAACTCTATTACGTCAAGTGAAGGATATTCTTAAACGAACAATTCTTACTTATTGATTCATTTCATCGTGAAGATTGTCACTTGTTTCACTACTCCCACTTCCAAAAATCCGTCAGAGTAGTTTCCCTTGGATGATTTTGTTGATAGAGGGCGCTAAACAAACATGTCGTCCGGGCCTCTCGTGAACAATTTTGAAGTCCCTTCATGGTAATTTAAGCACAAGATCTTCGTTTTAAATCCAAGTTACAAAATCAGCAAACAATAATGGACCTATTTGATATAGCTAATGTCATATTATAAATAACAATGCTTGCAATGAACAATATTTTCTTATTTTAATTAGCCGAGCTGGGATTTCCCATGCAATAAAAGTGGGTGGGGTATGCAATATTTTTTGTTCAACATCGAAGCTAAGAGAATATTTGCCTTTAATAAATGTCACACATGAGAGAAAAATATCCAACCAGTCCGGTGCTCAAATCTCTTGCTTACAGGGCAACTACTCTACCAACTCGACAACCAAACAGTCAATGGTCAACTAGGCCCATTGGCAAGTCTGCCCAAGTATAACTTGGCCCTAGGGCTCAGAAAATTGGGCTAAGTATGCAACAAAGTCACCTGGAATTGTGAAAATATTGCTTGAGTTGCCAAGAAAAGCGAAGTCAAAGTCGTCTGTAAAATATCAGAAGTCACCTGACTATAATCTAGCTTGCAGGCCTTAAAATTATGAGACAATAGATCAAAGAGTAATCCACCGCCAATTGGAAGCCCTGTGATAGTAATTGTGATAGCACACTTCTGACAGTGATATTGTAAGCGGCACACATCCATTATCAACTTTGAAATTATGACCCAGGGTTAACCAAGTGTAATTGTATGCAGACGCTGTAAAACTTTTAATCGTTTGCCAATTGGAAGCTTGTAATTTAGTCCTGTATCGTGCATTGCTGGGCCTTCAATAACACTTTGCAAATTTGTTATTTCAACTTGATAAATTAAATTACTTACTTCAAATACCAAATTATATTCTATGAAAATAATTAATCCAAGCAATGACACAAGGCAAACAAATTGTTCTTTTGTTAAACCCATTTTCAATATGACATCACTCGGTAAATGCCTCTAAGGATTAAAAACTCCGACGTCTGTGTTGTGTTTCGCCCAGTCGCATGCTCTCTTCACATGAACTAGTCAGTCATATTTTGACCACATTATGGGGAATATAACTTTGAAAGGTTTAACATTTGTTATCATCTTCAATCTAAGGGAATATGTTCGTAGGATATTAAGAAAAAATATGATTTCAACTTTGTTATATCGTCGTTCTGATGCCACTTTAAATTTCACATCCTTACGCCTCACTTACGCCTGAAACACCAATCATTGGCTATCAAGTAAATAGGGATGGGCACCGTTATAATTTAAGCGATTCCGATACCTACTTGATACTTTTTAACCGATACCGATTCTTAACGATTCCGATACCAATTACTTCATACTGGCGTAGCACTCTAATGTGTGAACAGTGTGGCAGTTAATAAGCAATAAGTACTCTTGTCAAGTACCGTTTTGAGCTTTTTCTAATGTAGGAATCACCTGTCAAACCAAAGCTAAATCATTATTAGGCCTACCTGTAATAATATAACCCTCGGGAGCTATATTAGGCCTTATCTTCAAAACAGTAGCTTCGGCATGTCGAAGATCGTGAATTAACTCGGACTTTACAAAACCGTAAACAACTTACCACAATGATGAAACAATAAACGTATACCGAGGCGCTAGCTGCAATAATGTACCCCTCTCTCTGATATGCTGACGGTTGAGACACATCAGACTACCAAATGAGGGTTATGACATCACAACTACCTTGGTTCGGGAAGCAACTTATGACAAAATGCCAGTTGTGATTAAGTTGTTTTGTTAAACAGCGGCGACAGATTCATGATCTAAATTTTGTCTGAAATACAATTTTATATTTTTTTATCCAAAAATACGGAATATTTGTGCAATTATAACCAAAGAAAGAAATTACCGGTATTTATCTTTTGTTCCAATAATCCGACATTTAGTCCACGAGGCTATCTGGCAAATCTACAAAACTTTTTGTAATCGAATAAAGCGTCCAGAACAGTTTATTTTTCGAGGAGGGAGAACGGGTCATCAAAGGCGCCGACAACAGGTGTTCGGCTATTTTTGGGGCTGCATCTAGACTTGGCACGCGGCGCACGCATGTAAATCCTCGTGAGATATCAAACCCTTTCTTTCACTCGGATACATTTATTTAACTCTGTTGTTGGATTTTATATGGGGAAAGGCGATTATTTTATATTTTCATGGCAGGTAGGAATTTATATAAAAAAAAAAAAAAAAAAAATTAAGACAATGTAAAATAATCTTTTTCGCCCTTTCTGATAGAGAGGGGTTATGCGAGTATGTATTCTTGATACCATGAATTTCTCGTCGGTTTCCGTCTTCATTACTCATCAATTGATTGCGATAAAGTCGAAGCAGGAGCTTAGATTGGCACTCGGTACAATCATTTGGTGACAAAACGGCGACATGTAAGACTTTGTAATCTTTGAAAACATAAAATAATGCAATTTTCTGAGACTCAGGAACCATTTATTTTACAATTTATAATCAAATAATTTCATTCTTCATCCAAAATCTGCGTTTGGCAAAATGAAAAAAAAATCAATATCAATTATTATAATTGACATTACACGATCGTCTGGTATAAACTTCCTTCTCTATTGCACAAAGCTCAAACACGCACAAATCAGTAAGATCGTCGGCATTGTTACATGAGTATTTTGCGAGTAAATAACTTTGTAACAAATATTGCAAAGCTGTTATGAAATTTTCCTTAATTGCATAGGTCCCGGAAGTAGGAACCGGTACTTTCAAAATGAACCGATACCAATTACTCGGGATGTCATGGTACCGGGAGTAACCGATACCAAAGTACCGGTGCCCATCCCTACAAGTAAATAATGCTAATTAAACATGCATCAAGAATGACCCAAGTAAAAGGAATTTACGACTTGTGTAATCAATAAATTTGGGAGGTCACGAGTTAAACAGAACAAGTAGCCATTATGCTGTGTACATCTGTCAAAGTGAGAGACGCGATATCGGTCGATTTGATTAGTCAAAGGAGATGTATCCTCAATCTGGATAGGCAGAGTTTAGGGGTGTATATACATGTCAATTAAATCATAATTGGTTGCATAATCGTTAAAAATGCATTTAGGATAATAGTTAAAAGGGTTTTTACAAGTACGAAAATAAAAATGACTTATGTGGGTTCAAAATGAATCCTGAATAAATGGCTGATTGACCGAACTTAAACAATTTAATAATATGACAATGACAATATCCATGTTTCGGTTTTGTGTTTCTGTGAATAGAAAGTCATAAAACTGTATAAATACAAAATATCGCCTTATTTGTACTGTATTTCAGTGAAAGAATGATGCGAACAATTTAATAGATTGAGCTATTGTTTTCCTTTTCTCTGCATATTTGGTAGTACTTTATACTCTTTTTACGAAACTACTTAGTTACTGCTTAGAATAAATACACGTCATGCACAGATTTTAGTAGATAAAAAAAGGTACAAAATATGAAGTCACTTCTCCCCAATTTTATAGAGTCTGCAGAGCCCTGAGCCTGATGTCATTTTATGCCAAAGCCTTCTTATTTTCGATCATTCATCCAGTATATTTAATAAATTATAGAAAAATGTTCAATCTTCATTCCGTTATAATTAAATAAACCTATGCATCAGAAAATGGGTACTCTAAGAAAATTGAAAAGTTTAATCCTTAGAATCGTACATAATCAAACAATGATTTGATTAAATATTTTAAAAAAGACAAAGAATATATATTAAAAATAATAAAGATAATCCCAGTTAGGTACAATAGCATCGTTAGTACAAAACTTGTACATATGGAATCTTGTACCCCCTAATTACTGCAGACAGCCTTCTTTGTCTCATATAGAGGGGGTACATGCATGCTGCAAAATAACCATTTTTACCCCCACTTTGAAGAAGCGGTGGGAACACTGATATTTTATAAATAAAAAATCTATGTTACTATAGCAGGGATAATTTTTGGGTGAGATCTGTGCAAATTCTCTCATTTTTCTTCCAGAAATCTCATTCAAATTTTTGCTAAATGAAAGAAAAATCTCACAGCAAAATATATTTTTAACAAAGGTCTTGGTTCAATTTGCCATTGAAAACTCAGTATCTCTCATGAGTTCCACCTGAATGAGATATTTGCACATGAAATACTGAGCCAGAATTATCCCTGCTATAGGCTATATATTTGGGCCGAGTGGACCGGGCCGCGTTTTTCGATGGGCCCAGTTGACTGGTAACGACCCAGACACATGCAATCTCTCATAGATGTGTGTAAATTCAACTTGCAACATTTATCCTTTTTATGCCCCCGATAGGGAGGCGTAATAAATTTGACTTGTCCGTCCGTCCGTCCGTCCGTCATTCCGTCCGTCCGTCCGTCATTCCGTCCAAAAACTTTAACATTGGCCATAACTTCCTTATTACTATCAAAGCGGTGTCGGGGGCATTGTCATCTTACAGTGACAGCTCTTGTTGTAAGGGTAAATTTGTCCTTGAATTTTAAAACATTGGTATCATTTAGAGCTTCAATTAATGTATCTTTGTCATATAACCAACTACTCTACCAACTGGACACCCAGACACTTGAAATCTCTCATAAATGTGAATTTTAAAACATCGGTATCATTAAGAGCTTTAACTTCAATTATTGTACCTTTGTCATATAACCAACTGGACACCCAAACACTTGAAATCTCTCATATATGTGAATTTTAAAACATCGGTATCATTTAGAGCTTTAATTTCAATTAATGCACCTTTGTCATATAAAGATCACAGTCCCCCAATGGGTGCCTTAAGACACATGTGAGAGAGAAGCATGCAGCCAGTCTGGGGTCAAACCCCAGACCTCTCACTAACAGGGGGAATATTTACCTGATATTAGACAATATAATTTAGTGCCATCAATTTTATCACTTGTCCAGGAGGATAACTGCCTTGAAATTTCAACTTGTCCTCTGGATTTCTAACTCGTAAATAGGAGTGGACAATTGGATTCTTTGGACCCTACTGAGCTACTAGACAGCGTATATGCAATCTCTCATAACTTTTTCTGACTCAGAAATTCTGATTTCAACCATGGACATCAAGTTTTACATGAATTTTGTTCTGGTGAATTTTTCAATAATAGTGTTCTTTTCTTTTAAAGAATTGTGCCCAATTTAGTGTAAAGTCTAAAATAAGTTAATAATTCTGCTTGACAGAAAGAGATTTGTTATTTCCCTTGTTAGTTGAATGGAAGTTTGTATAAAGCCACTATCGGTATTTGTTACAATATTATCTGAACGAAGCTGCTTTTGAGATTGAAGCTTTGAGTGAATCATATCGATGGCTCAGCGCGAAACAGTTGTAACTCACTATTATTTTATAGGGAGTTACAACTGTTTTGCGCTGAGCTATTGATATGCTCAAGCAACAGTCCTCAAGTTTCAAGGTTGAGACCCTAACTTTAAATAGTGTGATAGAATCTTGTACATAATCTAATTGTAGCAATGTAGCATTGTACCATTGGCATTTCAGGGCTGGTAAACCAACTCCAGGGCTGCATTTAGATGTTCTGAAAGATGGAAAATTGATCCAGGTATGGAATTAGTTCTCTGCATGAGAAACCAAATAGAAATTCAGATTTAGACAGTTTCTTCTACCCCCAAAATGCCAAGAACCATTCAGTAAGCATAATTTTAAGGAACTAAAATTTTGCAGGCCTTTTATGTAAAAGAAATCTAGGAAATCTAGCGCAGTGTACACACATTACAGTTAGCAGTAAGCATGGCGTAGGCGCAAACCTTTTGAGACATTTCTGGCTTTTTGGCTGAGTGTTTAGCATGCTGGACTTGTAACCTATAGGTTGCGGGTTGAGCCCTACCAGAGGCAGGTAGTGTATTTGGGCAGGTCACCAGACAGGGCCCCAGTCCCCAAAGCTGTAAAAGTGGGTAGCAGTGGTTAGAACCCATTGCCTCTCTCTCAATGTGTAGGATAAGATCTGAAAAGAGTTAGGACCACGATAGAAATAAGAGTCATTCCAATCTTTACCATGTTATCCTTGAGTGAAAAAGAAATAGATAAAAGAATTAAAAGTAAATGGAAAGTATAGCTCCTTATAAAATTTGCACCAACACCTTTAATTATGCAAAGCAGGTTTCATGAATGCTCATAATGTGTGCTGCACTAAGAATAAGGTACATAAGATGACTTGTTCAATGAATTCGGTATAACAGCGTTATATATTTTGCAGAAAAACTAGAATCTATAAATTTCTGAAATTTCCTTGCTTTGTCTCAAAAACTAAGAACATACCGTAAATAGAATATCAAATTTGTGCTCATAGAATACCAAATTTATTTACTCCTCATTTAAAACAGATAAAAACTTGGCATGGCTTAGTTAGTTTCTGTATAAGATAAACATATAATGATGTCAGTGTAATGATGTCAGCAAATCCATTATGACATCACTTTCCCAATATTAGAAATATAACATTGCTATTCGTTCTTAGCATATTTGCATAGTTATTCCACTAGTGTAATAACACTTGTGTAATATAAAAAATATTCAACAAGATTAATTCAATCTGACTATGTAGGTCATATTATATTACCCGAACCCTTAGTAAGGTGTTCTAGTTTCCACAGTTCAACAGAGAGTAAGCTCAGCTTATGTTCTACAACCACATTTTACAGAGATATTGTTAGATGTGGTAATTCCATAAGCAACAGAAAGGTTGAGGAGTTTGTATCAACACAGTATTCATGTAGTTTTGCTGTGTTATTTGCTTCTCGTACAGCATTGATAGACCTTAGTATATCTCCAAAAAAGGGAGTGATTTCACTTTTGAAAATAAGAAAAAATTCATAGTTCATCAATAAAATCTAACATTGTTGGTATTCATTGTCCATCAAGATGACTCTAATGAGTACAAACAATATAGGGTATGGATATAAAATGAGCCTGTGCGTGAGATTTCTAACAATTTCACATGTGCACAAAGCAAAGCTTCTGGCCAGCCTGTGCCCCACAGAGTCTGACCACAGTCTTTACTACGCACTGCATCGAAAGTTTAGGTCTTAATTGCTCCTTAGGCAGTCAGCATATATTCTTATTGCATTGTTTGTTGTCAACACTGATCAAAGTTTGTACCTCGTGCATGTGTGAAATTGTTGGAAATGCCACGCACAGGCTCAAATAACAGATTTAGATTGTCAATAGTCTGGTTACCAAGGCCTCGTAACTTCGGCTTGATTAAGCTGAAGTTACGAGGATTTCTTTACTCATCTATGATTTAAAGTCTCAAATTATATATGTAGACTCTCTTTAGAAGTAGGTTATTTTAGATAAAAGCTGATTTCCCTTAAAGACCCGTTACCTATGCTCCGCCCTGCCAGGGCATTAATTATGGATAATACCTTAAGTCTAAAACCTCTTTAATCCTTTTTCCTCTAAATTTTTGACTGACCCAAAATGAAAGAGCTTGAAGGTAAATACTTTGAGGAGTCAGTGCAATACTATTGTAAGTGCCAATATATTTTATAGGCACTTACAATAGTGTTGCACTGACCACTGGACTTTATTTCACGTTTGATTAACCCTTTTTCATATTTTTGTTCATCACAGAAATTGATGATAGATGAAAAAAAGAGTTACTTCTTTGGTCGGAATAAACAGATGTGTGATTTCTGTATTGACCATGCCTCCTGCTCCAGAGTACATGCAGCATTAGTGTGGCACAAACACCTGGCAAGGCCATTTCTTATAGATCTTGGCAGTAGTGAGTACTTTTATCTTTATTCACCCAAATTTATTCGAAAAAAATCTCTATAGAGATATATAAACATAAATGTGTCCCATCAAACAAAAAGGGACCGTCTGGGAAATGTAAAAAATGTTTCAAAATATGCACTTTACGCAGAATGACCACACTCAATAATTCTTGTAACTTACAGATTTTCTGATTCACAAATGATCATTCTACCTTTATTATCATTTTGATGATTCACCATTTGGTTGACCTAGGCAAATATTCTTTTTCCCAGAGTTCCAAGATGTTTTTATGCCCCTGTATCGAGAGATCGGAGGCATATTGTTTTACTCATGTCCGTCTGTCTGTCCGTCCGTCTGTTTGTCCGTCTGTCCGTCCATCTGTCCGAAAACTTAACCCAAAAACTTAACCTTGCCAATATCTTCAAGCCTAATCAAGATACAAAGCTAATATTTGGCATGATGATAGATCTCAATGATCCGCATCCGCTGGTACCAAAGTCAAGGTCATGTGACAAGGTCAAGGTCATCTGTCAAGGTCAAACTTTGAAAAAAAATGCTGTTACGGGGGCATTAGTGTTTCACAAACACATCTTGTTTTTTTCTGCGACAGGTCAAAGATGAGGAACCATTTCATTGCACCAAAATAAGCCTATGCAATTTATCAACATCTGTATTTTTTCTTCTACATGAATGTCTATTAACCCTTTGCTGTTTAATCCCTGCTTTTTATGTGCCTCTCCTGTGATTTTATGATCGAGAAATTATTGTGAGAAAAGAAGAAATTGCTTCTGACAAGCAATTTCTTCTTTTTCCACACTATTTTCTACCCTACTGAATGGTTGTTTTTCAAATTAAATCTGTCTGCAAAACCTTTGAATTTGGACAGGTCCAACATTTTGTAAAATAGGAGGGTGTTAATGGGAAAATGAAAAAGATTGGGGACTGATTGCATTTTAGTTGTAGTACATGTATTTCGGTAACATTTACTACCTTCTGGCTGCTTCACACTTTGATATGCTCCATTTTGCCATAATATCATCAAAATTGTAAATGATCCCAGGTATTTGAATTAATATCTTTCTTTTCCAGCTCATGGTACTTATATTGGCCATATAAGATTAGAAGGTAAAAAGCCTCAGCAAGTTCCTATAGATAGTGAGATACATTTTGGGGCATCTACACGCATTTACATAATACGAGAGAGACCCCAACCAAAACCACAGGGTGAGGAAGAAACAGTGGGGGAAAAGGAGGGCAACTTATTGGGCTTACCTGAGTCAGAGACAGAATTAGATGTAAGTTTTTACCCAGTAAATGACAACATGTAATTTATTCTTTGAGTTGTGTTTTAGTGAGAGCCAGATAGTGCTTTCTCATTGGATATCATCAGAGGTCAAGATAAGAGGGAGAGAGCCAGTTAAAAATCTTTATTTCACTATGAACCCCTATGTTGTGGGTACTCATTTGAATCATCTTGATGAGACATTTCAAAGTTTGTAATTTGAAAATTGTAAATGCTACCTGGTAAAAGGCTAAAAAAATATTCAGAAGAGTCCATCATTATCTTTGGAGAATTTTGGAAAATTCCAACAATGTCATTTAAATACCAAGCAGCAAAACATCAGACGCAATATGTTAATTACAGTTTTCTGGTCCTCACCAATATTTCTGCATAACACCTGTGTAACATCAAAAAAATTAAATGGGGTAATTTCACTCCCGCGATGTTGGTCATGTTATAAATTTAGATACAAAAACCATTTATTTGCAAACTATCTTACTTACTTAAAGAGATTGCTGCTGCATACTTTTAATATCCCTGATTATGGCTGGATACCAAAACATCAGAACTTCAAATGAAATACTGTATTTATTTGGACACAGCTGATGAAAAATCTTATGTCTGAGTCCAAACAAACAAAATCAAGTAGTAATTTAATTGCTTGCATCTCAAATAAGTTATTCATAATTCAATTAATTAGAATCGGTCACTGGGATATAGAATCTCTAACCTACTGCTTTGAATAAAAGGAGTTTTGACATGTAGCAGCCTTATAGATATATCTATAATGGTTTAAAGGGTTAGGTCTATCCAGCATAGTTGGGTGGTTAAAAAAAGTTCATATCGTGTCCAGGGTAAATGGTTGGGGAAACAGGGGAGGGGGAAAGGGGCCGGCGCTAAAAATTCCTTGCATTGTATAAAAATTCCTGAAATTGAAACCTGGAATAACAGAATTTCATGATTCAGACCCTTATTGAGAGCACTGAATTTACTTAAAGCAAAGTTTTCCTCAAGTACTGCTTAGAAGGTAAGCAGAAATACATGCTGTGTGGTGTCCCTGGTTACAGGTAGAGGGTCAGTCTCTTGACCCAAAGGCCCTGAGTTCTATTCCCAGGAGTGGCCTACACATTCTGCGCGAGTACTGGTTAATTTTCCAGGAAGCAGAATCAAGAGGGATAAATTTTAGTTGTAGGAACTTGCTTCCCAATCAATGTAAAATAAATAGGTTTAAATCAGAAAAACATGCTTTTTATGATACTTCATGTATTATAGGATTGTTGTTAATCTATAAAAAGTTATACATTGCAGGGATTCAGATTGGCGTCGGCCATCGGCCATTTGCCGAACAAAAGTTATAATGGCCGAGAAAAAATGTTTAACTGGGCCATTAGGGCCGAGGGAAAATATGGTTACCGGACAAAAAGGGTGACAAAAATTAAAAGAAATCAGACAAAAATGGAAATTTCAATCTGTAAATTAATATAAACTCATTCTTCTCTCCGCGAGAAAGTTATCTCAGTGATGCCTGGTTCTGGAATATTCCATATCAAAAGCCGCATATTTTAAATTCGAACGGTGAATAACCAGTCAACTGGTTGATTCTATATTTAGAAACATGGAATTCCCAAAGTTGTTCATTTTAATCTAACCATCTGGATGTTCAGCGAAATTAAATAAACACTTTTTGAACCTCACTATCTCTGATTTTGGAATGCAGATGACATCAAGGTAATAATAAATTAGCAATTATTTGACTAGTTCTTCGTAGAAATTTTGTGCCAGTGAAACTTTCGTCTGCACAATTTTTGCAGCAGAATATTTTTAGAAATAGACCTGTTTTGATACCAAAAAATTAGTTTAGATGTATTCTTCCCTTGGAATAAAATATTTGATTCCAAAATATTTAGAAAATTACGTCCTGTTTATCTAAACATAAACAAAAATAATTCGTAGTTGACAGGTTAACTGTACTAGTAACCGGACAAGCCATTATTCGGATATTCATAGACATAGGGAAATTAATTCAGCAAGCCAAGCAAATCAATTTTCAGCCATCAGAATTAATGATTTATATATTATACTGAAATAGAATTGTAACAAGTTATGATTTCCAAAAATTAAATCCAGTTTTTTTTTAGCTCACCTGAGCACAAAGTGCTCATGTGAGCTATTGTGATCACCTTTCGTCCGGCGTCCGTCCGTCGGTCGTCGGTCGTCGGTCGTCGTCCGTCGTCCGGCGTCCGTCAACAATTTCTTTAAACGACATCTCCTCCTAAACTACTGGGCCAATTAACACCAAATTTTACAGAAATGTTGCTTAGGTGGTCCCCTTCAAAAATAGCTAAAAGAATTGAAATCCATGAAAAACTCTGGTTGCTATGGCAACAAAGGTGAAATTTTAAGAAAATCTTAAAAATTCTTCTTCTTCTCAACCAGTAGTCCTACAGACTTGAAACTTGGCATGGATGATCAGTTCATAGACCTTAATTAAAATAGCTAAAATCATATCTTTTGGGCCACCAGGTGCGGAGCACCAGGGGGGAGGGGGTAGTACTTTGGGTAAATTTTGTAATCTTTAAGCTTCTTCTTCGGAACCAGGAGCCCTACAGACTTGAAAATTGGCATGGATGATCAGCTCATAAACCTTAATATAAATAGCTAAAATCATATCTGTTGGGCTGCCAGGTGCGGAGCACTAGGGGGGAGGGGGTAGTACTTTTGTGAAAATTTTGTAATCTTTAACCTTCTTCTTCTTCTGAACCAGGAGCCTGTCAGATTTGAATATTGGCATGGATGATCAGCATATGGACCTTAATAAAAATAGCTAAAATCAAGACTGTAGATACACCAGGTGCGGAGCATCAGGGGGGAGAGGGTAGTACTTTGTGAAAATTTTGTAATCTTTAACCTTCTTTTTCTTCTAAACCACAAGCCCTACAGACTTGAAAATTGGCATTGATGATCAGCTTATAGACCTTAATAAAAATAGCTAAAATCATATCTGTTGGGCTGCCAGGTGCGGAGCACCAGGGGGGAGGGGATAGTACTTTTGTGAAAATTTTGTAATCTTTAACCTTCTTCTTCTTCTGAACCAGAAGCCTGTCAGATTTGAATATTGGCATGGATGATCAGCATATGGACCTTAATAAAAATAGCTAAAATCAAGACTGTAGATACACCAGGTGCGGAGCACCAGGGGGGAGAGGGTAGTACTTTAGTGAAAATTTTGTAATCTTTAACCTTCTTTTTCTTCTAAACCAGGAGCCTGACAGAGTTGAATATTGGCATGGATCATAAGCATATAGACCTTAATAAAAATAGCTTAAATCAAGACTAGATACACCAGGTGCGGAGCACCAGGGGGGGGAGGGTAGTACTTTAGTGAAAATTTTGTAATCTTTAACCTTCTTTTTCTTCTAAACCAGGAGCCTGACAGAGTTGAATATTGGCATGGATCATTAGCATATGTACCTTAATATAAATAGCTAAAATCAAGACTGTAGATACACCAGGTGGGGAGCACCAGGGGGGAGAGGGTAGTACTTTGTTAAAATTTTGTAATCTTTGATCTTCTTTTTCTTCTAAACCACAAGCCCTACAGACTTGAAAATTGGCATGGATGATCCGCTCATAGACCTTAATATAAATAGCTAAAATCATATCTGTTGGGCCACCTGGTGCAGAGCACAAGGGGGGAGGGGGTAGTACTTTTGTGAAAATTTTGTAATCTTTAACCTTCTTCTTCTTCTGAACCAGGAGCCTGTCAGATTTGAATATTGGCATGGATGATCAGCATATGGACCTTAATAAAAATAGCTAAAATCAAGACTGTAGATACACCAGGTGCGGAGCATCAGGTGGGAGAGGGTAGTACTTTTGTGAAAATTTTGTAATCTTCAACCTTCTTTTTCTTCTGAACCAGGAGCCTGACAGAGTTAAATATTGGCATGGATCATTAGCATATGGACCTTAATATAAATAGCTAAAATCAAGACTATAGATACACCAGGTGTGGAGCACCAGGGGGGAGAGGGTAGTACTTTGTTAAAATTTTGTAATCTTTAACCTTCTTTTTCTTCTAAACCACAAGCCCTACAGACTTGAAAATTGGCATGGATGATCAGCTCATAGACCTAAATAAAAATAGCTAAAATCATATCTGTTGGGCTGCCAAGTGGGGAGCACCATGGGGGAGGGGGTAGTACGTTTGTGAAAATTTTGTAATCTTTAACCTTCTTCTTCTTCTGAACCAGGAGCCTGTCAGATTTGAATATTGGCATGGATGATCAGCATATGGACCTTAATAAAAATAGCTGAAATCAAGACTGTAGATACACCAGGTGCGGAGCACCAGGGGGGAGAGGGTAGTACTTTAGTGAAAATTTTGTAATCTTTAACCTTCTTTTTCTTCTGAACCAGGAGCCTGACAGAGTTGAATATTGGCATGGATCATAAGCATATGGACCTTAATATAAATAGCTAAAATCAAGACTGTAGATACACCAGGTGCGGAGCACCAGGGGGGAGAGGGTAGTACTTTTGTTAAAATTTTGTAATCTTTAACCTTCTTTTTCTTCTAAACCACAAGCCCTACAGACTTGAAAATTAGCATGGAGGACCCGCTCATAGACCTTAATAAAAAAAGCTAAAATCATATCTTTTGGGCCACCAGGTGCAGAGCACAAGGGGGGAGGGGGTAGTACTTTGGGTAAATTTTGTAATCTTTAACCTTCTTCTTCTTCTGAACCAAGAGCCCTACAGACTTGAAAATTGGTATGGATGATCAGTTTATAGACAGTAATAAAAAAAGCTAAAATGATATCTGTTGGGCGTCCAGGTGCGGATCACCAGGGGGGAGAGGGTAGTACTTTTGTGAAAATTTTGTTATCTTTAACCTTATTCTTCTTCTGAACCAGGAGCCTGACAGGTTTGAATATTGGCATGGATGATCAGCTCATAGACCTTAATAAAAACAGCTAAAATCTTATCTGTTGGGCTGCCAGGTGCGGAGCACCAGGGGGGTGAGGGAAGTACTTTTGTGAAAATTTTGTAATCTTTAACCTTCTTCTTCTTCTGAACCAGGAGCCTGACAGATCTGAATATTGGTATGGATGATCAGCATATGGACCTTAATAAAAATAGCTAAAATCAAGACTGTAGATACACCAGGTGCGGAGCACCAGGGGGGAGAGGGTAGTACTTTAGTGAAAATTTTGTAATCTTTAACCTTCTTCTTTTTCTGAACCACAAGCCCTACAGACTTGAAAATTGGCATGGAGGATCAGCTCATAGACCTTAATAAATATAGCTAAAATCATGACTGTAATGCCACCAAGTACAGAGCACCAGGGGGGGAGGGGGGAGTACTTTAGTGAAAATTTTGTAACTTTAACCTTCATCCTTTAATGAACCAGGAGCCCTACAGACTTCAATAATGGCATGGATGATAAGCATATGGACATTAATTGAATTAGCTAAAATCATGACTGTAGATTCACCAGGTGCAGAGCATCTTGGGGGAGGGGGAGTGCTTTGTTGAGAATTTTGAATCCCTACAGCCTTTATATTTGACATGGATTGATCAACTCCTTAAAGAAAACTTTAAAAGTCTCAGACTCAGCCTGTATATCTGGCATAGATTAGCTGATCACAGACCTTTTATGAAAAAAGCTTAAATGAATAATGACCAGGGGAGGGGCAGAGGGAGGGGGGGAGAATTATTTCAAATGTTATCTGATTGAATAAGTGAAAATCTCTTTTTCTGTGGTTGCATGGACATCCCTAGGTAATGAAGCTTTTTTCTCAGGTGAGCGACCCAGGGCCAATGGCCCTCTTGTTCATTTTTGTGGGGAATGGTTTTATCTCTTTAATATGAATAATTGACAACCAATGATTATGTGAATTTAATATTTTATTATAGAAAAGACATTCTACCCTTTTAAGTAAAGACCCAATTACGGGGTCTTTGATTAATAACAGTCAACCACAATATGCTGAAGGAGACAAGCAAAAAAACCAACTATCATATTCAATATCAGAGCTATGGCTTAATTTGATTTCAATTTTGCACTCATAATTTGCAAATTTGTAACTTTACCTTGTAGTATGACAGAGACCAAAGAATTCATGATACTTATTAGCATTTACAAAAACCATGCCAAATTTCATGACTGTAAAGTTTGTTTTTTGGTAAAGGCATTGTGGCCTAAAGTTTTTCTGAGTCTAGGACAAAATGGCCTAAAGAAATTTCAGTTTTTAGGCCATTTGTCCTGAGACAATTGTGTCCAATCTGAATCACTGCATTGTGAAACTCTTCTTGGTTTATTGAAATCTAGAAATTTACCTGAAACAGGAATTGTATTGTTTCTTCTTCTCATGGTTGTGACAGACTCAGTTGTTAGGGCTGAGCTATGAGAGAAATCTGAGGTTGTAGATTTGAGTCTGTACCATGCCACTGTTCACATGGGTATACCATCAAGAAGGGCATTTTAGAGCCATAACAAGCACTGATGATACCAAAAATAACTAACCTTTGCCTTAATATCACTGATTGTTTAACCCTTTGCTGTTTAATCCATGCTTTTTACGTGCCTGTGATTTTATGATTGAGAAAACATTGTGAAAAAAAGAAGAAATTGTTTGTGACATGCAATTTCTTCTTTTACTACAGAATTTTCTACCCTGCAGAATGATTATTTTTCAAATTAAATCCACTTTAAATTTTCGTCTGCAAAACCTTTGAATTTGGACAGGTCCAAAATTTTGTAAATAGGAAAGTATTAAAATGCTATCCCATTATGTTTCTCTTTTCAGAATCTTACTGAATTCAATACAGCACATAACAGAAGAAGTGTAACTGTGTCAGAAATTAAAGACGTGAAAAATCCAGTCAAAAGAAAAATGAAAAATTTTAGAATTTCATTTAGCGATGAAGATGAAGTTATAAATCCAGGTTTGATGTTTCTTTGTGGCTTTAAGCCAATATCCTCAACAAATATGTGACCGTCACACAAAAACGGCCCATCGGGGAACTCTGTAAAATAAATATTTGAAAGAGGGATTGGGTTCAGCATAGATCAACCTAGAGTCACATTTCTAATTTTTTTTTATCTACAGGGTGGATTGATCATTTAAGATTCAGAAAATAAGCAAATTGCAAATAGTTTCGATCCTAGTCAGTCTGTGCAATCTGAGCAGTCAGGGTCGGGTCGATACTTTACTCACTATGGTCTCTTTTAGCATAACAGTCAAAAGAGCATACCAATGAATGGCCGCACAAGATTAACAATGCAAAACGTTCTTTTTCAGAATAGTTTCAAGCTCCATTTTTAGCTCACCTGAGCACAAAGTGCTCAAGGTGAGCTATTGTGATCACTCACCGTCCGTCGTCCGTCCATCGTCCGTCCGTCTGTCTGTCCGTCCGTCCGTCCGTCCGTCAACAATTTCTTTAAACATCTTCTCCTCCTAAACCACTGGGCAAATCAAGCTGAAACTTGGCAGGGATGTTCCTTGGGTGAAGCTCTTCAAAAGTTGTTAAAAGAATTTAATTCTATAAATAACTCTGGTTGCCATGGTAACAGAAAGGCTGAAAATTGCGAAAATCTTAGAAAAAATTCTTCTCCTCCTAAACCACTGGGCCAATCAAGCTGAAACTTGGCAGAGATGTTCCTTTGGTGAAGCTCTTCAAAAGTTGTTAAAAGAATTTATTTTCATTAAAAACTCTGGTTTCCATGGTAACGGAAAGGTTGAAAAATGGTCGAAAATTGTTAAAATTCTAAGAAAAAATACTTCTTCTCCTTAACCACTGGACTAAATAGTGATGTAAAATCGGACTCAGATCAGAATCGATAATCGAATTGAATCGGAAACTGTTTTCGATTCAATTATCGATTTTAGAATCGAAACTTCATTTTTGTTAGATAAGGACTTCTTTGTTGACTGATGCAGTTGTTAAGTACCTCCAAAGGCTCAAGTTTGTCATCTGTTGTATAGTATCAACAGTAAGTGTTATTCAAGCTAAAAATGGAATTCAAATCAACTGTAGAAGTAAATAATAAAGATCAAAAATATTGGGGAGAAATATATACGAGACAGAAAATCATTAGAGCCTTCAAATTTAAGTTCTATAATGTAATCTCATTTAGCAAGTATACTAAGATGGGATAACAAAGTATCAAGTTATTTCCAAATTGGTGTTTTTTTGTTTCAGAAAATGATGATTAATGCACTTTGATAGTTAAATAAATGAAGGATCATTACCATTTTTTAAACCTTAATTTCTCACTAACTTCTTGTTAGTCTAAAATAAGAACAACAACAAAAAACATAATTGCTGACATCAATAATTATTCCAAAATTACATGCATCATTTATATATATTTATAATTGACACACCATTATGTAAAAAAAAATGGGAACCTAATTGGTACTAGACAATCTACGGTAGCGACTGGCAAGTCATTAGACAATCAGATGTTGGCTTATCTTTGTTTGTGTATGCCTGTTTCCATATAACTTGAGAGAGAAAACTTTGTAGCAATAACATTTCAGGCCTAGGTAGGTGGTAAAATTTCTCTTAATTAGTCAGTGTTTTTAGTGCTTTGATTTAAAAGCCGAAATTAGATCTACAGTCAAGAGTTGAAAAAAAAGAAATGTCTTTTCAGAAGAATACAGGCACTTGAAATTTTCATAAAAATAACAGAAATAATTTGATGGGTCGAACATTCTTGGGTACGAATAAGCAGAAAATTATCATTGTGTTTGTGCTTTTGAAACTGGAAAAATACAAAAAAAATCAGGTTAAAAGACTAGCTACCAATAATTCTTTAAAAATTGGAACCTGAAATCAGTTCCAAGGCCTCCTAATTGATGCGATTTGTAAAATAGAATTTGCTTTTACTAGCAGTGCCGAAAGTCGTAGAAAATCTGTTAACCGATTGTCAATCTTAAGATTGATGTTTGGTTTTCGTGAGAAAGTTGACCTTTTTAGTGTTTTCATAAACAGCAGAATAGATTTTCAGTTTAAAAAGCATTTTACCCAGAAAATAGTGACAGACATTCGGACTGACAATCTGGTAAAATTTACCCGACCCAGGGTTTTCGTTTCGGCCATGTCTGACGGTCACTGGCCATGACTGGAAATTGAAAAATATCCGACAAAGAAGCACTATTTCCATCGTCTGTCATTTTCAATTTGAGGTTAGGAGTGATGTCCCTTTATTTTCAATAAACACAACAGATGAAAACTACCAGAAAGGAAAACATGTAACGACATCGATTTTTCGAAGCAAGAATCGATTGTCGCCGATCTCGGACTTCAGCGACGATTAATCGATTATTTCCGATAATCGTTACAACACTAGGACTAATCAAGCTGAAACTTGGCAGAGATGTTCCTTGGGTGAATTTCTTTAAAAGTTGTTAAAAGAATTTAATTTCATCAAAAAATCTGGTTTCCATGGTAACGAAAAGGTTGAAAAATGGCTGAAAATTGCTAAAATTCTAAGAAAAAATTCTTCTTCTCCTTAACCACTGGACTAATCAAGCTGAAACTTGGCAGAGATGTTCATTTGGTGAAGCTCTTCAAAAGTTGTTAAAAGAATTAAATTTCATCAAAAATTCTGGTTTTCATGGTAACGAAAAGGTTGAAAATGGCTGAAAATTGCTGAAAATCTTAGAAAAACTTCCCTTCCTCCTAAACCACAAGGCCAATCAAGCTGAAACTTGGCAGAGATGTTCATTTGGTGAAGCTCTTCAAAAGTTGTTAAAAAAATTCAATTTCATCAAAAACTCTAATTTACATGGAAACATAAAGGTTTAAAAATGGCCGAAAATTGCTGAAAATCTTAGAAAAACTTCTCCTACTCCTTAACCACAAGGCCAATCAAGCTGAAACTTGGCAGGGATGTTCCTTGGGTGAAGTTCTTCAAGAGTTGTTTAAAGAATTTAATTTCATCAAAAACTCTGAATTGCATGGTAACAGAAAGGATTAAAAATGGCCGAAAATTGCTGAAAATCTTAGCAAAACTTCTCCTCTTCCTAAACTACTTGGCTAATTAAGCTGAAACTTGGTAGGGATGTTCTTTGGGCGAAGCTCTACCAAAATTGTAAAAATAATTTCATTCAATCAAAATCTCTGGCTTCTATGGTATTGGAAATGTCAAAATATTGCCAAAAATCTCAGAGAAGGTTAATCTTCGCCTGAACTATTGGGCATATCTTAAAATTGGCAGGGATATTCTTAAAGTTTAGGTCTACTAATCTTGTTAAAAGAATTCAATTCCATCAATAACTTTGTTTGCAATCAAAAAGCAGTAGGAGGAAATTAAAGTATGTTTCTTTTAAATCCATACTAAATGTACATCAGACAATCTCTGGTATTTATAACTTGGTTGACAAGTTATGACTTGACCCCTCAGGTGAGCGATATAGGACCATCATGGTCCTCTTGTCTGAAGTATGGAAGGGGTACAGGGCTTCCTCACAGGATAATGTAGAATTACAAAAAAAATTCATTGAATTCATGCATTTTATCTGAAATAGGAACTTTATTTCTTATAATAAAAAAAATTCAAATATAAATATTTTCACCAGAGAATAAGACAGATAATAGAGCAATAGATAGAGGGGGTATTTTAGATTCAAGATCAAAGTATTTAAAAAAAATAGCACTAATCCTATGTTGTTGGAAATCATTTGAATCTTCTTGTCAAGATGATTCCAATGAGCACCGACAGCATAGGATTTCATAAAGAAATAAAGATTTTAGGCTGGCTTTCATCCCTTTTATCTGTACCTCTGGACAACATGTATCATTATTACCCTGATATGTTGTTTAGAATGTATCTGTACATTTTTGTATTTTCTATTACAGAAGACATAGATCCTTCAATTGGCAGATTCAGAAATCTAGTCCAAACACATGTAATAGCAACAAAGGTATGATATATACTTGGGCCTGAGGTTATAAAAATTTTCTCATTCTCAACTGAAAAAATTCTCAAACTTTGAATTTAAATAACTGTAATGCCAAAAAGATGCATTTTTAAGATAATATGAATAACAACTTATTAATATTATCTTTTATATTCATGTGTTTATTACAGTATTATTACAGAATTACAGCAATAATCTCAATTTGAATTTGAGTAAATTATGATTTAAGAATGTGAAATGTGACAAAAGAGGTTCATCTGGGAAGTGCTAAGAGTATACAGACTGCAATCTTTGTAAATTTTCTCAATCCAGAATCTTAATTAGACCTCATTATGTTTATATCAATTTTTCAGTGTTTAAAAGCATGGGTCTACTAGTCAAACTTTAATCTTTTAGAAATACTTTGAAGTTAGTTTTACAGAGAAAAAGAGTTAGCTATAACCTTCTACAATAACAAATCTAAAGCCAATACTATCTTGATGTCTTGAATGTCTAACAAAATGTTCTCTTTTTTGCAGAGACCAAAATTAGACACTGGCCTAGATCAAAGTTCAATGACAGACAAAATTACGCAAAGGTTACAAAGTTTTTCCTATTCTCCTGGATTATATGACATGCCCGGTGCAGGACTATCGGCTGCCAGTTCATTCAGCATGGCAGCCAAACTTGGTGTTTCGTTACCAAATCTTGCACCTAATGTGGACGAAGACGTTGTCGTTCCAAAAATAAATCCAACTCCTAATGTGAATGTGACAGTGGAAGAAGTGTCAAAGGAACCAAAGAAAAAGAAATATGCAAAGGAGGCATGGCCTGGAAAAAAACCTGTTCATTCATTCCTAGTGTGATTGTGTTAGTGATTTTATTCATTCAACAGAACTGCAGAAAATATTTGGGATGTGTAAGAAGATGAGCTTAAATTTCTCTAACCAGAAGTGCATCTAAGAGGGGTATTAGCCCGTTCAAAATCTTTATTATGCCCCCCCCCCCCCCTTCGAAAAATAAGCAGTATATTGCTTTGCATTTGTTAATCTGTCAGTTGGGCCATCGCTTCGTAGACCTTTTTTTGTTTGGATTATATCTCTACTTATTATATTGTTTGGGCTGTTGCCCTTTGTTGATTGACATAGATCATTGACCTGCTCTGAAGGGGGGGGGTATATGTTTTACAATCCTCTTATTTCACATTGAAACCATATGTTGTGGTACTCATTTGAATCGTCTTGTCAAGACGATTCTAATGACTACGCACAATATAGGATATGTGCAAATATTGTTAAAATAATTTAACTTAAATCCAAAATAACCCCCCTTTATCTGTAGCTCTGTCCATTATTGATTAGGAAGAGATCAGGCAGTGAAGGTTAAGCTCAGACTGCATGTCTGTGTAAGCTGGTCTTAGTTCCTACTGTCCTCTATAGCTTTGTCAACAGTGTGAGAAGAGTTATCCCTTTACATGACAAGAAGTAATGAATTCATGGAGATTGCCGATGACAATTGAAACTGTCAAATAAATGATAATGGTTCAATCAAACAAATAACAATTAGCCCTTTTTATGCTGTTTGTGACATAAATCTGCTGTACACAAAGGTTTTAAGGACTGTTTAGACAAAGATTAGCCTGTGCAAGTGTGAAGTCTGATCTTGTCCTATACTAATTGCATTCTTCTTAATAAAAGAGGGGAAAACTTGGGATAGAATGAATGAAGTATCCATAAAATGGCATCTTTTTATACAAAATTAAAATTCAACACGATAAGGGTTAAGTGATATAGAAATAAGAAAAAATGTTACATATAGGGATATCGTTCAAAACCATACAATTTTTCATCTACTAAAGTTGATCAGAAAGCAGGGTTTGAGGATATTGGGTCATTTTGAAGTTTACACCTCATGTTACAGATCATATCAGTTTATTTGTTGAAAACTACACTTAGTGACTCTACCTAGCTTAATTTTTGAGTTATTATCCTATGTGTGTATTTTCATACTAAGGAGATCAAGCAGTGTAATGGGCCTATCTTATGACGATTTGCCACCGTGTTGATATTTGTGTCCCACCTATGGGTAAATAATCTTAAAACTGTGTGATAGGAGCTGGAGCATACAGGGATTTAAGGGACGCAGGTTTTGTGCATCTGAGACACAAAAATAAGTAGCCTTGACCCACAAAACTGTATGATGCGAGTCCCATAGACTCTCTAGGCCTCAACTTCAGAAAAGAATTTAAGACTGCTGAAACAGTCTTCAATTCTTTCCTGAAGTTGAGCCCAAAATTTAAATATACTTATATCATTATTTTTACCATAAACCAGGAAATAGCTTTTAATCTACATTAGAATACAAGATTATATACTTAAATAATCTATATATCTATAATAATCTATCAAGCAGAAACTCACAAAATTTAAGAAAGGACCCCCCAAGATCCCAATGATTGAGTCCTTTGGACCCTATTTTGTTGATGTCAGACTAAAACCCTGAGCATAGGAAAAAAGAAGTCATTGTAATACCAGGAATCCATTTGAAAATGCTCTAGCCGCCATGATATGACTTAAGAATTGTTCTACTAGCAGCATTTAACCCAATTCAAACACAAAATTAAAAATAAAGGGTATACAGTCTGGGCTTTTAAAGAAGAACAACTAAACAGTTCTAATCCCAATTCTTGAGCTATATAGTAACTGAGTCTGCCCTTGATATTTCCAATTAATAAGAAAAAACAACACCCAAGGTATTGCCTGATTGTCATTATGGTAATCCTCAGTCTACTACAGGCATTCCCTTGAAACTTGGAATATATGTTCACCATCAAAACAACAACCATTCATCTCATGGGGATAATGTTTGATGCATTTTATTTGAACTTACAACTTGGATCTTTCCTCCTTCATTGGGCACCCAACAGCCAAGTTTGAGACTTAGAAAGGATGTGATGGTTGTACTGGTGTGCGAAATACCAGGAATCCATTGTTAGGTACTTTGGCTGCTGCGATATAACTTAAATATTGTTAAAAGTGGCCTTAAACTCCATACAAATAAAATCTATAATACAAGCTGAAAGCCAGTATGCCACTGTAATGACCTTGTGTCTATCCTGCAACATTCTGTCTATACTTCATAAATGTATTCTGACAATTTTACACTCTTGCCATCTAATAGTGACGGGCATATAATGTTTCCTCCGTCGGTGTGTGGTTGTTTGGGCCACTGAGTGTGTGCAGTTTTTATTCTAGGCAGGGGGATTGGTTGATTCCCCTATTTTTCAAAGATTTTCTGGATTTGAAGGGGATTTTTTACTATAATTAAAGAGCATGAATTTACATATTTTGATGGCTCAACGCCATACAGTTGTAACTCCCTATATATTAATAGGGTTTTACAACTGTTTTACCCTGAGCCATCAATTTCTCAATTGCGTTGATTTTTATGCTGAAATCCCCTACATTCTTGAAATCCTTGAATAAACACTGTGTGAGTGTCCCATTCTTGTTCAGAGTATATAACATCTATATTTAAGGATGATTTTCAAAATAACTAGACACAGTTGTTCCCCTGGAATAGTACTAGTACATGTGAACAGTTTGTTTGCATACTCCCAAGGTCAAGGTCACAGCTAAGGGTCAAATTGTCATGGGTAACCCTTGTATCACTGAATAAAAATCTTTGCAAAATAAATGTAAAATCAAAGTGCTAAAAGCACTGGAACTTACCAAATATGAGTGAGTATTGATTTCGGAAATGCATTGTTTTATACCTTTCTGGTTTAAAAATGAAATTCAGGTGGTAAGAACTAAGATCAGACTGCACATATGTGCAGGCTGATCTTTGTCTATACCTCCTGCCAAAGCTGGAATATTCTGGGCTCAGCATGACAAGGGTTAAAAATCAAGTATTTGCGGGGGCATCAATGTCTGTGGCACTTCTAGTTTCTAGTTGCAATTGCTGAAAAAATAAAATCATGAATGCAAACTTTTTATGAAATTAGGTTTTTCTTGAAACCCTTTTATACAATTGCTGAATAAATGAAATCATGAATGCAAACTCTTTATGAAATTGTGTTTTTCTTGAAACCTTTTTGTACTGTGATAACAATTACTGAGGTCTTATTGTTAGTCGATTCATTCTCCAGGAAAAACCTGCCCAATGACAATAAAATTCATCATAGACATAAAATCCAATTTTTTAAAAAATACAGTATTTGTAATTTGTAAAACAGGAAAAATGTGCTGTTTCCCAAAAAGAAAATCTGTATTTGTTATTGTTTTCAAACTAACAAACATCTTAATGCATAGTGAGTGGTGAACTGAATGGAGTTGTAGTATCTGAGATAGCAAAACTGACAAAGTGACGTCATTTAGGCAGGTTTTCTTGGAGAAAGGATTAGTTTTTATGTCTTCAGAATGAAGAAGGCAAAGTGACCTTATTCTGCCGAATAAGATCTTGGCAAAACTGTATTGAATTAAAGATCTGGGCCCAAGGTTATAAAACTTTTCTCAGGCTCAGGCTCAATTTAAAATGTATGGTTCGTATCTTTCAACCCATTATCAGACAACTAAAATTAAAGAAGTTCTTCTTAAACTGATCTAAAAAGTGAAGTGCACAAGAACATAAACGTTTACTTATATGAAGATACCTGCCCCCCCCCCCCCCCTCTCCAACATAGTTTGGGGGGTATATAGGAGGCAGCTTGTTGGTCTGTCAGTCAGCCCATCTTAAGTTTTTTTGTGTCTCAGCAACCAACAGGCAGATTTCATTAAAACTTTACAGATGTGATCAGTATAAAGCAGAGATGTGCAGGTGAAATATTGGTTATGCTCTACTAGCTTTTGACAGAGTTATGGCCCTTTGATGGAAAATGACTTTTCTTTACTGACAAGCACTTGTAGGGGGAGTTAGTCCGCTTTATGACAATCTAGTTGCTCTTTGCTGTCTTAAAAGACCCCAAGTTTTTCCATAGCGCATCTCAACAAGAGTACCACAGTCACTATATACTCTGCCACATAATTGCATTCTATATACTATCATCAATCCCGACAATATGTTCAGGTTACCAGGAACATTCTGTGAAAATTTTGTAGTGGGAGAAGGCTAAGCATTTTGACTGATGTAAGAATGGGTAGACAGATGGATGGATGCTTATATACATTCACATTTTGCTTCATATAAAAAGTATGACAGCTATATTTTTTATTTGTCCAGTTTTTCAGTGAAAAATTAAATTCTACATATATACAAGGGATGTTCAAAAATCATCTGGATTTTTCCTCACAAAGTTTTATTTTTGAAGCAATCAAACTAATGCTGTCGGAATTCAATCCTTGTAGGATTATGTAAAAATGCTATAGTTATCGAACATAGCGCATGTGCATCTGTCATATAAAATGCAATGGTAACGTCTACCCGGCACAGCAGATAAAATAATTAATTTATTTGGTCTTCTTTGATTAATATTCTTTGTCTTCTAACTGTTGAAAAACTTGAAAACTAATTGAGTTGCTGGAATAAGTATTGCAAATAAATTGTCTTAATTTGAAGCAATTTGACCGTAGAATTTTTCGATAAGGTTCGTTTAAAATGTGGCATCGTGTTTCAGAACATTCTAGACGTCAACTGGTTGTTTGGAATTTTGATCTTTAATTATTCTATTAGAAATCTGAAAAAAATACCGAAATACATAAATCAAATACTTGTCACGTAAAAAAGAATAGTTCCTTCTTACAAATTCTTTATTTTCATCGGTAGTAGACACTTCGGTGCCCCAGGAGATAAGAGAAAGACCGGACAGAATGAAACTTATCCCAGCAACTGTAGTGACGTCAATTGCCGAGTCTTGATGGTAACTGCGATTTACTAAAGGGGTACCTTTCTAAGAACTTTGATTTAGTATCTTTCAATTTTACTTTTATACAAACCATAAAACCACAGCTTAATTACAGGAACACTTACCGTTCTTCCATGACAAACGAGCTGTTACAAGCTAAAATTTACACAACATCAAATATCTCGATTTTTGACAGCATCACTCGGGTCATGTAATGTGCGCCGCCACCTAATACCAATGTATTTTTGTACGACCCCTCTCATTATGTTAGGGTTTGGTGATATTTTGTTGCATTACAGACAAGGGTGCCTTTATGTAAAATTTCATGAGAATGATAGTCCTGTATTTATTAATTAAATAGCAATAAACTGTCAAAGAAAAACTCTAGTTTCTAACCCTTTCGCATTTCTTGTGCATACACTGAGCCACAAAAAGGGGGCCTTCATTTTCGATATTATATTCCATTGTTCCTTCTACAATATTTTCCAGACCTCAAAATGCAGTCCTGTATTTAAGATGAAAATCTTCGTAAAATGTTTAAGAAAATTGTATTCTGCCATACATGTGTATGGACAGTCAAAGTGAGGAACTTTGCAAATGTTTTGAAATACTGAATGCATGGCTGAATTGAGAAATATAATACATACCATGTGTTTTGTATGAAAAAAAAAATCTAATGACTTTAGGGGAATTGATAATTGTCGGAGGCTCTGCCAAGACAATTATCAACTTCCACAACCAAGTTAGATATTTTTTTCATACAATACGCTAAGTAGGTATTATATTTATCTTATAACCTCTATTTGCCTTGTTTTCGTCAATGTTTTTAACAGAATTGCTAGTTTCTAAAACTAATTGCAATATGTCGTCGTTCTAAAAATTTCAATGTGGTATCATAAACAAGAGGGCCTGTATCGCTCCACTGGCTTTAAAATCTTAAGACTTTCATTAAATAAAGCTTACTTTAAATGAATACATTAACACTCCGAACTCCCAAAGACCTATTTAATAATGATTAACTGGTTCTGGTTGATATTGCACCAAAATACTCAATTACAATGAACCTGCAACCCTTTACCCATCTTATTAAAACATAAGGTTCAGAATGAGATGTGTCGTTCAAAATAGGCCCTGCCTGCCACGCCCATATTTATGGACCAATCAAAATTTCTTGAACAATTTAAGTAAATAGTCACCAAAGAAACATTCTGGTAAAGTTTCATTGAAATTGGCTAAGTGGTTCCGGAGGATATATCGTTCAAAGATTTTGGCCTCAAAATAAGCCCCAACCTGCCACACCCAAATTTATGGGCCAATCAAAATTAGCAAATAATTTTTGAAAAGAGGAACATTCTGGTAAAGTTTCATTGAAATCAGCAAAGTGGTTCAGGAGAATATGTCATTCGAAAATTTCGGGCTCAAAATAGGCCCCGCCCTGCCACGTCCATATTTAAGGACCAATCATTTATTGAATAATTTATGTAAAGGGTCAACCAAGGAACATTCTGTTAAAGTTTCATTGAAATCGGACCAGTGGTTCAGGAGAAGATGTCGTTCAAAGATTTCAGGCTCAAAATAAACCCCGCCCTGCCACACCCATATTCATGGACCAATCAGAATTTCTTGAACAATTTAGGTAAACGGTCACCCAGGGAACATCCATGGAAAGTTTAATTGAAATTGGCCCAATGGTTTGGGAGGAGAAGATTTTTAAAGATTTCAAAGAGAAAAAATGCCACGCCCATATTTGGGGGCCACTAAAATTCTTTGAACAATTTAAGAAGAGGGCCACCCAAGGATCATTTCTACCAAGTTTGGTTGAAATCCGCCCATTGGTTTGGGAGGAGAAGATTAAAGAAAAAGTTTACACAGGGACGGACGCACGCACACAAGGACGCATGACGGACACTCTGCCATGACAATAGCTCACTGGCCTTTGGCCAGTGGAGCTAAAAATATGAAATGGGATGTTATCACAGAGATATTTGTTTACGGTAGTTATAAAATGAAATGGGGTTTCTTTGATTGAATGGAGTTAAATGCCACTTTCAACATTATTTCAGTTATATAATAGAAGCTACCCTTAGTTAACCACCAGCTGCTTACCTTACTCCATCATATAATAATGGATGAGAGATAAAGAGAATAACATATTAGTGCCTTAAAATATCGATGTTTTCTGGTCGAGGATGGGAGAATTTATCATGACCAGGCCAAACAAAGAACATACATATATAAATATATTAAATATTTAATAAGCAACTTATAATCACATTACAATAGTAGAACCCATCTTAACTAGCCACTGCTGGACGAACATCCCTCCTCCCATTTGACCCCACAAAAAATGACTGGTCCTAAATCAAAGAATTTGCTAAGGGCTATTTGAAGTATCTTTGAGTTGAAAACCTTACATAAAATAGGGTAGGAAATATTGTGTACAATATTGTGTCCAACATGTTTCATGTTTGAACCATTTGCCATTGACACAATATTCACATCAGTCTACAGCTACACTAAAATGATCCTAATCAGCTACCAAGCTTTGTACGGATCAAATTTGTCTTTATGTAATGAAAACAAATGAGAAACAAAGTATTGCTTGTTTTCCAAATCTTTTTTCCACTGGATTGGAATTTCCTCTGTTTTAATACATTAATATTACAAACAAATCTATTTCTTCCAATGTTCTTGGGACAATATATGACAAATTTTGTTTCAATTTTTAGTACATTTCAACCATTCCAACTCAAGTTTTTTCCCACGATAATCAAGTAGAAAGAAGGCAGAGTATTATAAGATCAGACTGCATGTCGTGCAGGCTGATCTTCTTCTGTACTGTCTGACAAATGAGACGGTTCTGTTGAGTTTTAACAGCATATGATTAATTTATGACATTTTTAGATCAATAAATTCTACTTTGTTAGATATTCTGATATATGTGAGAGGATTTCGAAAATGGTCGCATAATAAAGTTGGTTGCTTAATAGACATGGTTGCTTGAGCAAGATTGACTGTATGTTTCTCTTCCTGCAACCTCCATTTTCTTCAATGTTTTGTTCAATTTGCTGGATTTGACCATGTACAACATATCACTTCAAGATAATGTTTTCTCAATAGGTTTCTCAGCCTGCAGCCTTTTCCCTATTTCCTCCAATGTCTTGTGTATTTTTGCTGGTTTTGACAATATACCACATGTTTCCATCAAGATTGTGTTTTCTCAATATGTTTCTCAGCCTGCAGTCTTTTTTCTATCTCCTCTAATGTTTGGTGTAATTTGCTGGGGTTGGTAAAGAAGTAAGTGAAAAGTTTCCTCTCTCTAGCTAGTAGGCTGTCTGTCTTCAGGGCCTTTAGAAACAAACAAAAAACATCAAATAACAAAGGGTCAGTGCAAAACTATCATAAAGACCTATATTATTATATGCCTTTACAACAGTTTTGTGCCAACCCCTCTACATGTCCAAAATACAAAGATATATAATCTGCGGTATAATTCAACTGGCAGGGCGTGGCTTAGCCGTGCAAAATTAGGCTAGTTTACTTTTCAAAAGTATGGGTTCTTTCTAAAATCAGCTGACAATTGTCATTAGCACTTGTAAATAACTGTAACCAAAAGGATACATGTGCTTGGCAAAAGTGAACACATTTCATCGTTGGGTTACCAAATCCACATAACTTCAGCTTGTCCTGAGGTAACGAGGGTTTTTGCCAACTTTTGATTTAAAGATAATTGATTATCTGTTAAACAAAGTAATTATAAATGAAAGTTGATTTACCTTATTAACCCTTAATGCAAAATAACTAAAACTAGAACTGTCGCAGAGCGGACTTATACCCCCCACAAGCACTTTAGAGCACTTACTTGGGTCAAAAGGAACATTTCCATAAAGTTTCATGATTCAAGGTCACTTGGTTTTTGAGGTAGAGTCCGGCAACGAAAATTGAACAAAAATTGACCGTGACCTTGACCTTTGACCTATGTGACCCAAAAATGATGGGGCACCATCTCGGATCATAAGCAACATTTCCATAAAGTTTCATGATTGTAGGCCACTTGGTTCTTTAGTTAGAGTACGGAAACGAAAATTGAACAAAGGCTGACTTTGACCTTGATCTTTGACCTTTGTGACCCAAAACCAATAGGGCACTTCCTTTGGTCATAAGGAACATTTGTATAAAGTTTCATGATTGTAGGTCACTTGGTTCTCAAGTTAGAGTCTGGAAATGAAAATTGAACAAAGGCTGACTGTGACCTTGACCTTTGACCTTTTTGACCCAAAAACAATAGGGCACTTCCTTGGGTCATTAGGAACATTTGTTTTAAGTTTCATGATTGTAGGTCACTTGGTTCTTGAGTTAGAGTCCGGAAACGAAAAGGTCTACGGACGGATGGACAGACAGACAGACATGGTGAAACCAATATACCCCCCCTCTACTTCATAGGTGGGGGGTATAATTAGATTATTTGTCCATGAGCATACCAAGGCTATGGTGGAAATCAAACCACAGACCTCCAGGTAATGAGTCAGCATGTATACCACTGGGTCACAAAGACAGTTTCTTCACTAGACCTATGCCCCATTTATTGCACTACTTAATCAGCGTTTAAAGCCAAAACAAGGATTCAGTGCAAGACTGTACTTAGTGTATATACACTAAGTACAGTCTTTGTGCTAAAACCCTCAATATACTATAAAAGAGGAAGGTATCATGGATTTAGACTTTAACAACTCCATAAAATCTGACATTATGCATGCTCTATTTTCGAAGAAACTGAATTGGCAAAATAATCCACTTAGACAAACTTTTAAAGTTTACTCTATCCAATATAACAGAATGCCAGATAGAAATAAATCACCCAATTTTACACCCAAGGTGTGAAAAATTGATCAACCAATCAGCCAAAAGCTCAGTTGACAACTCACTTCTTAACAATTGAAGTTTGACATCATGGGTTTGTTTCCAGGCTGGCACACTAACAAACTATACTGAGCGCAAAAAGTTTAGTCGTTTGTCTTCGATGGGATATATTTCAGGATGTGATTCATCTTTCACAAAATGAACTAGAACTGTCGCAGAGCGGACTAATACCCCCCACAAGCACTTTGTCAGAATGCAAGTGCTATTAGTGCAGGATGTGTTTGAAACTAATATTCAGGTCATATGAAGCATTTGCATGAAGTTTTATGATTCTAGGTCACTCGGTTTCTGAGTTAATAGTCCAAATATGAACAAAAATTGACTGTGACCTTGACCTTTGACCTATATGACCTAAAAACAATAGGGCACTTCCTTGGATCATAAGCAACATTTGCATAAAGTTTCATGCTTGTAGGTCACTTCGTTCTCGAGTTAGAGTCCGGAAACAAAAATTGAACAAAAATTTACTGTGACCTTGACCTTTGACCTATGTAACCCCAAAACAATAGGGCACTTCCTTGGATCATAAGGATAATTTGTATAAAGTTTCATGGTAGAATGGAAAAGTCACACAGTTTAATTAAGGTACGTTATTTCCAATTTGTATCACAAAAAATGTTTCTTGCGATCAACATCATCTTCGGGTATCTTGTTTCAATAAAAAAAGGGTTGGTTAGAGTATGGGATCTTTCTGGTGACTCTTCTTCATCATCTTTACACCACAAAATGCAACAATTGTTTAATCAGAGATAATTTTGCAGAATATTGTTAATCAGGAAGAAAAAAAGCTTCTTCTGTTTCTTTCTAACCTCAGAAATTGAGTTATTGCGCTTTTCTGGTTAAGCGATCACTAACGTTCGATTGACGGCATGGTGGCGTTAATTTATCTTGTTTACAGGTAGGTTCTTTTCAATAGGTTTACATTGATAAAAAATAAGGCATGAATAACCCTGAGTGATGTTTTACCAATTACAATCAGTTGGGATAATGAAAGCATTCCATTTTTAACATAACAGCATGTCATTCGGCTGCCCTCCTATTGTCGTTTAACAAGATCTTTAAAACAAAATTGGGTCATATTATGTCAATATTTTTTCGCAATGAACCGTATGAAAATAAAAACGATAGTCGCAGAAGCTACATGCAATTTCATCACCACCCAGATATACCCACCGTATTCGATATGTCCATGCGCTATCCATTTGATTTATGCCATGACACAACTTCACTCTTTTCCAAAGGATGCAATGCATTTTAGTGTTTAATGTTTACGCGAAATAAGAGTTATCCAATAAAACAAAAAAAGAACATTAATTCATTTTGTTACACCCCGTTATCAACTTGGTACGTAAAATCCACATTTACGTAATGTCAGACGTATGTCTGTGACTGAAATTAAAAAAAGTTATGACAAAAAGTAAGCCAATAGGATGGCAAATATATTTCAAATAGAAACTTTTGCTTCGTTACATTAGTATTCTTCTTTGTGACTTTATAAAAAGTGCGACTAAACTTTTTGCATTCAGTATATTTGTCTTTTGGATGAGACATTTTACAAAGGCCGTGTTTTCTTTACATTGAGCACATTAAAGAACCATTGCAGATCTCATGTGTAGTTTTGTCATGCATCCTTGCAATTTCTCCCGTAAAAACGAATTGTCTTCTGTTGTTGTTCTGGTTTTTTAGCTCAGCTGTTTACGGAGAAAACCTGAGGTATTGCTATAGCCTTCATGACGTCGTTGTCGTTGTCGTCGTGCGCAAACTTTGACATTTTGTGATATCTCTGGTTCTACAGAAAGCATTTACTTGAAACTAGGCACAAATGTTCACCATCAAAAGAGCAACATCAACTATCAAATGGGATAACTCTAGATGCATTTTGAACAAATTATGCCCCTTTTTCGACTTAGATTTTTTCCCACCATCCAGCACTCAACAGCCAAGCGTAGGCACCCGTAGGCGGTGCTCTTGTTTTAATCATATGGGCGTATGCTACTGTAGAGATGATAAATAAATGGAAATACACACTGATTATTCATTGTGTAAAGGTGCAAAAGGCCTAATTAACATAAAATCATTACATGTTATATGTATGGCTTGGATTAAGGCAGTGGAACCGTAATTGTTCCACAACATTTCGAAACTCAAGAACTTTCATGGTGTTGACTGAGGTTTCCCTAATGAAAGTCATTAGGTAACATCAGTTAACACTGTTTTAAGATTAAGATTTCCGAAACGTTGCAGTAATTTTACAGGTCCACTACATTAATCTCAAAAAGTGTACAAAGTTATGAAGTACACATGAATAACAATGTGTCGGAATTTGTTTGATAATTTTACCTTTTTCTTATCATCAAGACCCTTGACTACATCCCTAATCCCTTGACTTAATTGTTCTAGTAAATCTCCAAGTTGTACAATCTTCTCTTGTATTTGTCTGGGTGTCAGCTGTGGCTGTCCGCTGGTTGTACTTGACCCTTCATAGATCAAACTCTCACAAACACTTAAACTGTGCTCTCTGAAATGTCCAAGTAAAGATTGTATTGACAGAGATATAGATGACGCATCCTGTTATGGTCAGATCAAAGATTTGGATTGTCAATGGCACAATGTGAAACAAGAGGCCCAATAGGGCCTGTATCGCTCCACTGGCTTTAACATCTTTAGACTTTAATTTAATAAAGCTTTCTTTGAATGGAAACAACACTTGGAAATCTCTTAAGACCTATTTCATAATAATTAGCTTGGTATGGCCCATATTGCACCAAAATACTCAATCCCCATGAACCTGCATCCCTTTACCCATTTTATAACTAGAAAGCCATGAATGGCTTGAGTCGCTCCACAGGCTTGAAATTCTTGAAAAAGCAAAATAATCTAGATTTGACTACATTTTAAGATATTTTGGGTTGTAATGTTGAAATGATTTTCAAAAATGCTACTATATAACATATAGAAAAATTGACCTCCGCCAATAAAAAACATATTTTTCATCTGATCACAATAATTTTTGGAAGACTGATAAAGCTTTACTCAAGGATCATTCCAGTGAAATTTGGTTGATATCCATCAATTACATTCTGAGAAAATGATTTTCAAAGTTTCTACTATATAACATATAGAAAAATGACCTCCGCCCATAAAATGCATATTTATCATTCGATCACACCAATTTTTGGTACACTGATAAAGGGTCACCCAAGGATAATTCCAGTGAAATTTGGTTGATATCCATCAATAACATTCTGAGAAAATGATTTTCAAAGTTTCCACTATATAACATATAGAGAAATGACCTCCGCTCATAAAATGCATATTTATCATCCGATCACATTAATTTTTGGTAGACTGATAAAGGGTCACCCAAGGATTATTCATGTAAAATTTAATTGGTATCCATCAGTTAGAATCTGAGGAAAGTCACTTTTTACCATATTTGGAAATTAGCCACGCCCATTAAATCCATGTTTTTCATTGGATCAAAATTTCTTGAACAACTTTGAAAGAGGGTCACCCAAGGATCATTCCTGTGGAGTTTGGTTGAAATTCATCCAGTAGTTTCTGAGGAGAAGATTTTTAAAGAAAAAGTTTACGACCGCACGCACGGACGGACGGACGGACACACGACGGACACAACGCCATGACAATAGCCCCAGTGGCTTTCAGCCAGTGGAGCTAAAAACATTAGGTTCAGGAGATGTTGTTCACAGATTTCGGGCTCAAAATAAGCGCTGCCCTACCACCCCCCCATATATATGAACCAATCAAAATTTCTTGAACAATTTTTGAAAAGGGTCACCCCAGAAACATACTGGTAAAGTTTTATTGAAATCAGCCCAGTGGTTCAAGAGGAAATGTCGTTCAAAGATTTTGGGCTCAAAATAAACCCCGCCCCAGGAACATTCTGGTAAAGTTTCATTTAAATCAGCCAAGTGGTTCAGGAGGAGATATCGTTCAAAGATTTTGGGCGCAAAATAAGCCACGCCCTGCCACGCCCATATTTGGGGGTCAATCAAAATTTCTTGAACAATTTTTGGAAAGGGTCAACCCAGGAACATTCTGGTAAAGTTTCATTGAAATCAGCCCAGTGGTTCATGAGGAGATGTCATTCAAAGATTTCGGGCTCAAAATAAGCCACGCCCTTCCACGCCCATATTTGGGGGTCAATCAAAATTTCTTGAACAGTTTAAGTAAAGGGTCACCCAAGGATCATACATGCCAAGTTTCATTGAAATTGGCCCAATGGTTGGGGAGGAGAAGATTTTTAAAGATTTCAAAGTGAAAAAATGCCACGCCCTGCCATGCCCATATTTGGGGCTCAATCAAAATTTCTTTAACAATTTTAGAAGAGGGTCACCAAAGGAACATTTCTACCAAGTTTCATGAAAATCCGCCCTGTGGTTTAGGAGAAGAAGATGTTTAAAGAAAAAGTTTACGCACGCACGCACTGACGCACGGACGCACGCACGCACGATGGACAGACACACCGCCATGACAATAGCTCGCTGGCCTTCGGCCAGTGGAGCTAAAAACCCAGACGAAAGTAAAATCTTTTTAACACTTGCCTAGCGGCTAATTTTATAATCCGCGTGTTGATAAAGCTTTAGAGAAAATTCGAATAATAAACAGTTATATAACTTGAAAAGCTGTTTCATATGAATGGTTTGCGATCATTAGCACACCAAATTTTTTTCAAATGAATCTGCTTATCTTTATAAAAAACAAGAGCCGTCAGAGACGGATTATGCTCCCCGAATAAGGCATTGTCACAAAAACAAGAGCCATGTTGGACATGGACATCCCCCGCCAAGAAAGCTTGGTAGTAAACTGAAGCCTAATAGATAAAAGATTCTTTTGAACTGTCAAAGATTTGCCTCCTATAAAATCTAAGTAATAAAAATAACAAAGGGCAATAACTCCTAAATTATGCAAGCAAGAGTTGTAGTTCATGTGTATTGCACTTCTCCTCCATGAGATCTATCCACCCATAAAGATTCAAGTTGAAAGCTATTATACTTTAGGAGATATGCTCCAGACAAAATCTAAGTATCAAAAATAACAAAGGGCAATAACTCCAAAATTATGCAAGCAAAAGTTGCAGTTCTTGTACACTGCACTTCTCCTCTATGAGATCTATCCACCCATAAAGTTTCAAGTTGATAGCTATTATACTTTAGGAGATATGCTCCAGACAAAATCTAAGTATCAAAAATAACAAAGGGCAATAACTCCAAAATTATGCAAGCAAGAGTTGTAGTTCTTGTGCATAGTACTTCTCCTCCATGAGATCTATCCACCCATAAAGATTCAAGTTGATAGCTATTATACTTTAGGAGATATGCTCCAGACAAAATCTAAGTATCAAAAATAACAAAGGGCAATAACTCCAAAATTATGCAAGCAAGAGTTGTAGTTCTTGTGCACTGCACTTCTCCTCCATATGATCTATCCACCCATAAAGATTCAAGTTGATAGCTATTATACTTTAGGAGATATGCTATGTGGTTAGATTGCAAGTGCTCAAATAAGGTGTTATCTTATACAGCAAACATAAAGGTAACAAACATTAAACCCCCTTTTTGCATGACATATTTTTAGACACAAATTTCAAATAGTTTATGGTAAATGGCATCTGATTTGCTACTGCAATGTGAAATTTCATCAAATTCTGAGCATAAGACTAGGAGAAATGAAAGAATAACTGTATTTTACACGCTAGCGTAAAGGTAGCCCCCTTTTTCCATGATATTTTTTCTTACCTTAATTTCAAATTGTTTATAGTAAAGGGCATCTGATTTGCTACTCAAATATGAAATTTCACTAAATTCTGACTGTTAGTCTAGGAGAAATTTGGGAAAAACTGTTTTTTACCCTAAGTCCCCTTTTCCCGTGACAAGACCTCAAATCCAAAAACCCTCACAGATTCATCATCACTATATCATAGAGAGTTCACATGGTAAGTTTCATTGGATTTAGCCCAAGGGTTATGGAGAAATAGGTGGGGACGGACGGATGGACGGACAGACAGACGGACTAGCTATTATACTTTAGGAGATATGCTCTGTGGTCAGATTGCAAGGACTCAGATAAGGTGTTATCTTATACAGCAAACATAAAGGTAACAAACATTAAACCCCCTTTTTGCATGACATATTTTAGACACAAATTACAAATAGTTTATGGTAAAAGGCATCTGATTTGCTACTGAAATGTGAACTTTCATCAAGTTCTGAGCATAAGACTAGGAGAAATGAAAGAATAACTGTATTTGACACGCTAGTGTTAAGGTAACAAACATTTAGCCCCCTTTTTCCATGATATATTTTTTCTAACGTTAATTTCAAATTGTTTATAGTAAACACCCATCAGATTTGCTACTCAAATATGAAATTTCACTAAATTCTGACTGTTAGACTAGGAGAAATTTGGGAAAAACTGTTTTTTACCCTAAGTCCCCTTTTCCTGTGACAAGGTCTCAATTCCAAAAACCGTCACAGATGCATCAACACTATATCAAAGGAAGTTCACATGGTAAGTTTCATTTGATTTGGCCCAAGGGTTATGGAGAAATAGGTAGGGACGGACAGATGGACGGACAGACAGAATAACTATTTTACATGCTAATGTAAAGGTAACAAACATTTAGCCCCCTTTTTCCATGATATAATTTTTTTACGTTAATTTCAAATTGTTTATAGTAAAGGGCATCTGATTTGCTACTCAAATATGAAATTTCACTAAATTCTGACTGTTAGTCTAGGAGAAATTTGGGAAAAACTGTTTTTTACCCTAAGTCCCCTTTTCCCGTGACAAGGCCTCAAATCCAAAAACCGTCACAGATGCATCATCACTATATCATAGGGAGTTCACATGGTAAGTTTCATTGGATTAAGCCCAAGGGTTATGGAGAAATAGGTGGGGACGGACGGACGGACGGACAGACAGACGGACTAGCTATTATACTTTAGGAGATATGCTCTGTGGTCAGGTTGCAAGGACTCAGATAAGGTGTTATCTTATACAGCAAACATAAAGGTAACAAACATTAAACCCCCTTTTTGCATGACATATTTTTAGACACAAATTTCAAATGGTTTATGGTAAAAGGCATCTGATTTGCTACTGAAATGAAAAATTTCATCAAATTCTGAGCATAAGACTAGGAGAAATGAAAGAATAACTGTATTTGACACGCTAGTGTAAAGGTAACAAACATTTAGCCCCCTTTTTCCATGAAATATTTTTTCTAACGTTAATTTCAAATTGTTTATAGTAAACACCCATCAGATTTGCTACTCAAATATGAAATTTCACTAAATTCTGACTGTTAGACTAGGAGAAATTTGGGAAAAACTGTTTTTTACCCTAAGTCCCCTTTTCCTGTGACAAGGTCTCAATTCCAAAAACCGTCACAGATGCATCAACACTATATCAAAGGAAGTTCACATGGTAAGTTTCATTTGATTTGGCCCAAGGGTTATGGAGAAATAGGTAGGGACGGACGGACGGACAGACAGAATAACTATTTTACATGCTAATGTAAAGGTAACAAACATTTAGCCCCCTTTTTCCATGATATATTTTTTCTAATGTTTATTTCAAATTGTTTATAGTAAAGGGCATCTGATTTGCTACTCAAATATGAAATTTCACTAAATTCTGACTGTTAGTCTAGGAGAAATTTGGGAAAAACTGTTTTTTACCTGTTTTTTACCCCAAGTCCCCTTTTCCCGTGACGAGGCCTCAAATCCAAAAACCGTCACAGATGCATCATCACTATATCATAGGGAGTTCACAAGATAAGTTTCATTTGATTTGGCATAAGGGTTATGGAGTAATAGGCGGGGATGGACGGACGGAATTACGGACAGACGGACAGACCAAGCGGCGGCTATATGCTCTCCCTTCGGGGAGCATAAAAATAAACAGGAAAGAAAATTATTGTTTGGTTATTGGTAGGATTGATGATTTAAACTGATGTAGTAAGTTAAAATAAAAATGTGATTTTCGGTGTTCGAATGTAACTCGTAGTTTGCGGAATAAAGGATTAAACCTAAGATTAGAAAAGTACACAGCGCATGCCTAAATGTAAGATATATCATTTTTGTTCATGAGGGACGAAAATGTTGTAAATACTGATTTTTACAATCTGACTTTGTGAAATTTGGGGCGCTCAATGACCTTGTCTAGTTTCATATGCCTTTATAATTGTTCACTTTTGGACGCAAAATATAATCTTCAAAAATCTTCAAAATATTGATAAAAGTATTATCATGCGAAGGTAAATGAATCAAAATTTAGCTACATTTGTCATATTTGATGACAAATTAAAAATGTGTAATCCAATCACTTAGATATTGAGGTGTTTCTCTTTTTTTTTTAAGTAACAATCGTTATCTATGCCACCCATTCCATTTTTCATGTTCATCATTGATAAATCCCGCAATGTTCCCAATAGAACAATAGTTATAGGCAAAAGTTATCGAATTCCTTTTGCTAACGCTCTAAAAGTTGACCCACTGTTGTTGTTGATTATTTTCTATCGGAAGCATGTGGAGAGATTTTCATTGGCTGTTGAGCAACCAAATCTCACACAATTTTTTCGTTCCACAATGATTTCAATGCCTTGCCCCCTTGCGATTGTGACAGACTTATCTTAAGTAAATGAATTGAAGATAAAAATATGTTTCTTTTAATTAACTATATGATTCAATACAGATAAATCGATTAAATTAATTCAAATCATGTACAATGTAAAATGGTTGCTAAAAACGACTCAATTTGTTGACGTCACTTCCTGTTTTACATGTTTGATAAAATCGCCCAGGTGAGAAAATAGGTTTTTTGTAAACAACAATTGGTGTGTAATTTTTTCATTAAAATCACTTGATTATATGAATATTTCAAGCCTTTATCTTTTTAGAAATATCATTGTTGTAATGCATTGCAGAATCTCTTTAATGAAATAGAATAATTGTTTAGTGTTTTTTTTTTGTTGTTGTTTTTGGGGTTTTTTTTTTTTGTTTTTTTTTTTAGTAAGATCAATTAATGGTTCATTTCGTCATAAACAAAAGCTATATTTTCACTCATGGCTTTACCACTGGAGAATGTATAGTGTTGTTGTTCACTCAATGAAATATAAATTGATCTTACACAGAAACAAACGATTATCCTCTACTAAATCAAAAGTTTCCCAGGGTACTCATAGTGTCTGTATATCATTTGGACCAGTATTGACAGGGTTGGCCAAATTTTTCACATTTTGTCACTGTTTTGCATGAAAGAAATAGAATTTTTTTTTTTTTCTATTTTGTTTTTTATTTTTGAGTAAGATCAATTGATATTTCATTCATGAACAACAAAAGCTATATTTTCACTCGTGAAAATATAGTATTGTTGTTCATGAAATGAACTTTAAGTTGATCTTACACAGAAACAAACTATTGTCCTCTACTTAATCAAAAGTTTCCCAGGGTACTCACAGTGTCTGTATATTATTTAGGCCAGTGTTGACAGAGTTGGCCAAATTTTCTGTTAGTTCAGAGTAAATCTGACTCAGTCTGTCTGCATTCTCTACCAGTGATGAATAGGTCACAAATAATTGTTGTTGATCAGGATTGCTGCTATCATCTGTAATAACAAACATTATAATTGCATAAAATGTGCTTTTTCGGGTCGTTGTGGGCATACGTAAACTGACAGAACCCGGGCATTAACAGGTGAAAACATGGATTAATCAGTAAGTTCATCATATACATTCAAGAATGTTCAATTCTGTTAACGCCCGGCTTTTATTTACTTGAGTAACCTTGATCAGGGGCCTATAAAGCTTATAGACTTTAATGAAACTTATCTATTTCTGTAACATTTGTAAATATTAACCAATCCATTTTGTTTACAATACATCAAAGGTTCAATTTTGACAAGTATACATATTGATAAATAAAATGTGTCAAACAAATTTATGTAAAACATTAATTCAGAGGGTACCTAAAGAAGTTGATCCTGTGTTAAATTTTGTGATGTCATGAATTCACCAAGCAATTGCGGTATTAACAAAAGTGACAATCCAATTCATAATACAAGTTAGTCAGCTATTTTGTATGTTTGTAACTTGTTTTGAAGCGTTTCTATATGGTATTTTGCAATCTCTGCTGAATAAATATTCTAGCTTTTCTTTTGAGCATCAATTCAAGTTTTTTCGGGTGATAACATTTGCAGAGACCCTCAAAATGCATTAACGCTCCTGTGCTTAACACTAGGGCAGATAACAGCTCCCTGTTGAAGAAGTTATAACAGAAACTAGAAATGTATGACAAGTACAGATGTCCCATAAATTTTTTATTTTGCCTGTGACCTATCTGACCTTCAGCAATGACCTTTACCTTGGGCGTATCCAATCTAACATTATCTATGGTACTAGAACTTTCCCAGGCAAACAATTGTTCCAACATATTTTGAAATTCAACAAATGTAGAAGTTATGCTTCGGACAAAATGGACAACCCCACACACAGACATAGGTTACTTACTTTGCCCGTCACCGTTCTATGACAGGGTATTAAAATTATCAATATTTATTTTCATTAGAATGTTTGCACAATACAACTACCCAAGAGGTATCTATATGAGTCTGTGCGTGACATTTCCAACAATTTCATATGTGCACAAAGCAAAGCTTCTAACCAGCCTGTGCAGCCGCACAGTCTGGTCAGAATCTTCACTATGTGCGTTATAGACAGATAAGGTCTTAATTCATCTTCATGCGGTCAGCATATATCCTTATTGCATTGTGTCGGTATCAATGCTACTGAACGTTTGAACCACGCAAACATATGAAATTGTTGGAAATGTCACGCACAGGGTCATATGTCAACAGGCATTTTTTTTTATTTACCACCCATCAGGGTGAGTCTGAGTCCTTAAACAAGGACTTATAAAACTTTCTGATGCGAGTCCCTAGGACCATCTAGGGATAAAACTTCAGAGAAATTGAAGACTGTTTTCAATCCTTTGCTGAAAATGATACCAAAAGGTACCTATCTACACAAAACCTTGTTTTAACTGAACTTGAAAATATTTCAATTTTTACACAAAACAAGAGATGTTTTGTAAAAAGTTTATAACCCCCCCCCCCCCATATAAAAGCAGGTCAATAGCCTATCTTTGTCAATCAACAAAGGGCAATAACTCACAAAATATGATGTGTGGAGTTTTGGTTCTTGTGTACTGCAATTCTTGTCAATGAGATCTCTCCATCTGTGAAGTTTCCTTTCATGATTCTAGCTTGCATACTTTTTGAGATATGTTTCGGTAAAAAAAAAACAAGATGTGTTTTTGAAACACGAATGCCCCCGGAACAGCATTTTTTTTAAAGTTTGACCTTGACAGATGACCTTGACCTAGTCACATGACCTTGACCATGTCACATGACCTTGACTTTGGTGGACAGTTTTGTATGTCAAATACTTTTGAAGAAAAGGCAAAGGTTAAGTTTTCAGGTTAAGTTTTCGGACAGACCGAGGGACGGACAGACAGACAGACAGACAGACAGACGGACATGAGTAAACAATATGCCCCAGATCTCTCGATACGGGGGCACAAAAATCTACAGATGGACCGACCTATGTAATGATCGACTGACAAGTGCAAAACGATATACCCCTCTTCTTTGTAAGGAGGGTCTAAATATGAGGATAGCTTTATACCTACCTATCATCCTGTGTAATCTAGCTGTACTTTTATCTCTAAAATCAACGGTTTCTCTGTTATGTCTGTCCCCAGTGAGGGCTTTATCTTTCATCACAGTCTGCAATTAAAACATCTATATAAAATTCTGGTGCAAAAGAGTGGCGGTAACTTTATTTAGTTGTAATAACAAGTTATTCATTCAGGATACTAAAAACTCACCTTAAATATTAGAAAGTCAATACCAAAATTGAACAGTGTGCTTGTTTGTGGTACTTTCAATAATTGGGAAGCAACCTACTGTATTAAATTATTAAATCAAATAATATTTTCTTGGGATACTTGTGGGATTCCATTCTGACTAAGTAATTTTTCATTTCATGCAAAATACCATTTTAAAAAGTTTGTGGTACAAACAAAAGATTTCAACTGCATGCTACATAACTGTTTGTCATGAGCACTTTTTACCCTTGTCCTCCTGAAGCTGGAATATTCCTGCTTTGACATGAGACATAGACAAAGATAAACCTGCACATATGTGCAGTCTGATTTCAATCTACACCTCCTGATAAGCCTTTTTAAACCAAAGACATTTAAAAAATATATTTTTACCAAAAATACAGATTCACAATGATGGCGTTCAGTACTTTCAGCACTTTGATTTGAATGCAATTTTGTCAAGGTTTTTATTCAGCATGACAAGAGTTTAATTCCTGAACCCTTGGCAGAGTCAACACTCCTCACTCTACCCAAGGGATTCCTTTTCACCTAGTTTATACTTATTCACTTAAGTTTGAGGGAAATATAAACTGAAACCTATAATGTCCTTTCAAAACATGCAATCAATATGTTTTTCCTTTCTGAGAAAAGGCTAGTTACTCAAACCCACTTTTACTAATTCTATCCCCGAGGTATAGACTGGGGTCTGACAATTAATCTTTTGTCCATAAACACCCAAATGATGATTTTGTGCTTTAGGTCTACATACTAACCATTCTGGCTTGCCATTGTGAATACTGATCAGAGAGTTGTTTGTTTACAGCTGTCAACAAATGATGAAAATCACGATGTTTTCTAAGCTCTAACTCCAAAGCCATGGTAAGAAACTCATTCCTGGATCTTTGAACAATCAGTTGATTAATGATCTAAAATAAAAAAGAAACACAGTCAGTTTGTGAATTTAACCATTTCCGCATATGTTGAAATTTGTAACTGGTCCAAATTTAAAGGGTTGTAGAAAATTTTTATAAATATTCGTCTTTTGGGAAAATAATATTGTGGACAATGAAGAGATTGCTTACCACAAGCAATTTCTTCACTGTTCACAATTTATTCTGTACTTTTTCTAGAGGAGCATAAAAAGCATTAAAAAGAACTGTGTTTATTTGTATAGTGTTTAACACCATTTTCAATATAAATTATTGCAGTAATATTTCAGAGGCTGGTAGAACAACCCAAAGTTTCCTGTTGTATCTTACACCAGTACAACCATAGCATTTCAACTGACCAGGCTTCCATCTCACCAAGGATTGATGTCCCTATGCCTTATTGCTGAGACAAGCTCTACAATAAGAATGTGTTGGAATAGGATAAACAAGCCTTATTGTGTTTGTTTTACTGTTTATTTATCATTGATACGATAGCATGGGCCCATCTGAGTGACACTCCAAGAAGATGGTTAGTTGTAAAGAGAGATAGTTCAAAGATGCATGACAAATCTTCTGCTGAGATCCTAAATGTGTTCAATGTAAAACCTAGACATTGGGCCTCGGTTTAATTGTTAAATCAGTTTCTAAGTTTGCCTACCCGGCAATCAAACCCCTGATATCAGACTTTAGGTGATTTGATGTCAAGTGCTTCACCGACAGAGCAAAGGGGACTGACAATGAACTTTGAATATTTCAAAATCTTTTGTAAAGTAAGGAGTTTATATACCTTGTCTTGATTAGAAGTGAAGTAGTCCTGCCTAGCAAGTTTCAGATCATAATCTCCTGTCAGAACCAGTAATACATTGGCATCTTTACATTCCTGTATCAAGGCAGGGAGGTCTCTCTCTGTCACATCTAAAATATCTCTCTTAGTCGCCTGAAGTATATTCCCTAACTCTTGTATTCTCTCTCTGGAGTATAAACAGAAAACATATAAATCAGTACATTCTTTATTAACAAAATGGCATGTTTAGCATTTCTTTAATGCTTTACGGTGGTTTATCGCGAAATAATGGTAGATTATCACTTGATAATCTCACCACAAAAGCAGTGAAATTATCAAAAACTTGTATACCCTGCTTTGGTGCATTTCATCCTATTAGACGTCATCTATATGGGGCAAAATAAGTGATATCACTTAGAATGTTGCATAGCAATCACGTGCAAAATGACACACTTTACAGAAATATGTCCTAGAAATTTCACATTTTGTCTCATTTTAGCATTAAAGAAATAGAATAATCGTTTGTTTTTCGTGTTAATTTCATGAACAACAAAAGGTATATTTTCACTCGTGGCTCCGCCACTCACTGATGAAACTATAGCTTTTGTTGTTCACTCAATGAAATATAAATCGATCTTACACTGAAACAAGCGATTATCCTCTATGGCATGTATAGCATTTCTTCATTTAAGCAGGAAAGATTCTCTTTCTGTGTTTCAACAAACTATTAGTCTGACCTTAACTATGTTCTCTCACTTGTGTAGCCCCTCTTATCACACTTTACCTAAGCAACGAGACCATTTTTTGGCTGAAAAGATGATGTACTCATTGTAATTTAGTTGATAAGAAAATTCCAATGAGCACTAAAACACGTTTGTTGTAAAAATGTTCCAATTTTCATAAATCAAATTAAAATCCTTCAACTGTGGCCCTGCTTACTTACTTGTTTTTGACAGAGTCTGTACAAAATGTCCCAGAATTGAGAGCATCCAATATTTCTTGTCCACATTTTAATTGCCCCTGAACTTTCTTCATCCCTACAAGAGCTTCAATTCTGTCCCGCTCACTTTTGGGGTACCTTCAAACAGGAAAAAGAAACTCATAAACAAGTTGTTGCAATTAAATTGGTAATTACTCACCTAACATGAATACTGCTCTGAAATGGTGAGACGTCAGTTACATTGGACAAAAGAAATTTCTTGTCTTATTCATTCATTTTTCTGAAGGTTTTCAAATCTCTCTTAATTTAAGGGTTTTAGGAAAGTTGAATTAACTGAGAATGAGCTTATCATTTATAAACCAGACAGTTTTTTTTCAATTTTCTCAAATTAATGAAAAAGGTAACACAAGTTAGTTATCTGAATATCCACATTATCCTAACTTACAGTCTTTGTAATCTGGCCAGTTCCTTGCAGTCTCCCATATTGACATCTTGAGTTTCACCACGAACAAGAAGACTCTCTGGATCACTGACCTCTAGTATCTCATATCTTGAATCTTCCCCGCACCGTGTCATCTCAGCTATGCCCTGATTACAAAAAGATGCAATATGTGAATATATGATATGTTTAAACTTGCCATTCTGAATTTAACCCGTGTCATACTGAACCTAAATATTCTGACTTTGACAGGAGGTAAAGCCACAAATCGGCATGCACCAATGTGCAGTCTGATTTTTTTCTATATCACCATTTTCTTTTTTCAAACCAGCAAATTTGCCTAGGCTTTATTCAGTATTATAAGGGTTAAGTTTTAATTATTGCAAATTACCATATCAACTGCAACAGAGGATCTTAGGATCCAAATTTCTCTTTTAAAGAGGTTTACATCTGTGAATGTATGCAGAAATTAAATAACATTCCTTTGTAATATTGTTATTTGTTATCATCTTCCAAAGGCAGTAGGAAGCTTTTGTCTACTAGAAAATTTACTGGAATATAATAAAAAATTTCTCCACACTAAATAGAAAGCAATTGTGACCAGTCACATGAAAAGGGACCATCTGGGAACCATGTAAAACAAACAATCTGTTATTCAGCAAAACCTAAATGGCGTCATCAGGTAATTTCAGCAGTCTTACACAGATTACACAAAAGCATTAATTTCAGACTTGACCAAATTCAAAGATTTTCAACTGTAAATTCAATGCGTCTGGAAATTGAAAGAGACTGCAAAAATTGTACAAAACATTGAGAAAAAAAAGAAATTGTTAAAACAACCAAATTCTTTTTTCTCATTGCTTTCCCTATTCATTTTCTTCTGTGTATAAAATATCTGTATTGTCGGAAAATGCTAACATAAACAGATACAAAGGATCTTATTCTTTCTGGAAAAAACATATTTGTTTTTGTTTTATGAATAGCTAATCGAAGGATGCATTGACAGACAGTCATACAGACAGTGGTTATAGTTCTGACATTTGCTCAGTAAGGCTAAAAACCACTCATGTTGTTCTACATACATAGGTTTCAAGTTTTGTTACAACATTCAGGGGGTTTGCTGATTGACTTCCTTAATTGTCTCCTTCACAACGTTATAAGATTCATATGAATCTCTTTTTAAGATATAAGGAGACAATTTATTCCAAAACATTTCAATTTGAAGCAGTCTCAAAAATCAATATTAAAAATTTAAAGGGTCAAAATGGCCCTCTGGCACAGAATTTGAAAAAGGCTATTAAGATTATTGCAAAAGCAAACCAGACTACCAGGTTATAATTAGCAAACAGTTTGCACCATTCTGTCATCCTGAATGTAGGGCTTGTTTAAGGTAGTGGACCAATAATAGTTCTGCAACCTTTTTGCCAGTAATGAACTTTAACAGTGTTAACCAAGGTTTCCAAATGATTTTAATTAGGAAACCTCTGTCAACATTGTTAAATATCATAAGTTCCAAAATGTAGTAGATCTATTACTATTCCACTACCTTACAGATCAAACTTGAGCCCTGCTGAACTGTGATGGATTCCTTACCTGGAAGAACTGTTTCTTTGTGTATTGTGTCAGCTGAGTTGTATAATCTTCCTCAACCTTGTGATACTGCTGTAAAGGTAGCTGAGACAGGAACATGGTGGGCGAGTCACTTCTGGGTCGCTGGTTTGAATCTCCTGATTTACTGTACAACTTGTCCATGGACTTCACACTTTGTTGTAGGCACTCGAGACTTTCATTCATCTATGGGTACATTGATATACATGATTTCTCATTTACTACATCTCTGAATTTTTTATTTAGATAAGAGGCCCAAGAGGGCCTGTATCAATCCACTGGCAATTTCTACTCAGAAAAATCTATGAACATTGAGATCAAATTACTTTAGAAAGTTATGAGCCAAGATCTAGTCTATATGTAAAGTGATTATCCTTAAAAGTCTTAGTGAAAGCTTAGGCATATCATAAAAGCAAGATAATTTAGAAAGGGTAACATAATGATGGTAATTGAGTCTGTGAAGGTTTAATGTAAGTATGTGAACCTGGAGTTGTGCTAACATAACATTTAACATCAAGGCATCATACCACCATACAGGTTTAATACAAACATGGTCAAATATTGAGGAACACTCTTGAAAGCTTCAGACAAATACATTGATAAATGTAGGAAGCAGTTTGTTAACTAGGAATTTTACATGACTGCTTCTTTTCCAATAATATTTCATCATAGGGTCAAACAGCCACAACATGTACATGATGATAATGAACATCTGATATAAATTTAAAAATAAATCCAGTCACAAAATATGAAGGATTCATTTCTACAAGGAATTTTACATGAAGGCCCCCTTTTCTATGATGCAGGAATCATTGCCTAACAGCTGCAATGTGTGCATGGTCAAATTATGAGGAAAATTTACCTAGGAGTTTCAAGAAAATCCATCAAGAAATGTGGAAGTTGTCTGAACTAGAAATTTTTTACCCTACAGGCCCCTTTTTCCTTGACATAGCATCTGAATAGCAAATACAAAGAAATCTGAGAGAGGATCATCTGAAGACCCTTCCTGACAAAAATCATTCATTTTAAATAACTAGTTTCAGACAGGATTTTTTTTATTCTATTTCACTGCATGGGACCATTTTTGTGACTAGGGTGCCAAAAGAGTCCATGGTGAAAGTTCAATCAAAATTTAACAAAGAAATCTGAAAGAAAATGTCCCAATGATAAATCATGTTAAGTTTAGTTGATTTTGAACAGTAGACACAAAGAAGAAGTATTTTATTTAATCATTTTGGACCATTTTTCAGGGACTTGATAGCTTGAAGAGCACATTTTATTAGCCAAATCAGATTTTAGCAATTGAATCTAAAATAGCATGTTCTTAGTATCATTCCTGTGAAGTACAGTTGAATTCTAAACAGTAATTTTAGAGAAGATTTTTTAAAGTTTCAACATATGGGACCATTTTTCAGTTACAATACAGCCTGTAGAGCCCCTGTCATCAGGATGATCAGAATTTTAAGAAAAAAACTGAAAGAGTATGTTCTAAGCATCATTCCAATGAAATTTGGTTGAATTCTGAACAGTTGTTTCAGAAAGGAAGATTTTTTATATATTTCTACATATGGGAACATTTTTTAGTGACAGCCTGTAGAGCCCCTATTATCAGCCCATCAGTTCAGGATGACAAAATGGTGCACATGCAAAGCATGGTATAATTTACAAACAGTTTGCACCGTTTAGTCATCCTGAACACAAATTGTTGACAATTGAAGATAGACATTATATCATCATTAAAGCTTAACAAGAGACGGTTGTGCACAGGTTTGCTAAAAAAGGCAAACTTTCTGTGCATTCTGATTGGCTGAAAATTTAAAATTCATTCCCAAATATAAAAAATTCAGAATAAAATTATCTAAAATGAGTACACAGTTACTTTGTAAGCTTATGCATAAAGTAGTTCCATAACAAATCTACCTTTCTATGAAGAAATCCTAAAATGTTTGCTTCACAATACTGCATTACAAGACATGCAGAGTGCATTTTAAAATTTCATGAGGGTATGCAACAAAAAAACTTAATCCCACTTATGCATGAACCCACTTTTGGTATTCAGATAATGTGATTAGGCTTTCAGTTTCATATCTCCATGAAATCATCACCCTTCACCTCTTTCCCTTAGAGATACAGATAAGAGGGGATAAAGCCATTCAAAAATCTTTATTTCTCAATGAAATCCCATATTGTGGGTACTCGTATGAATAGCCAGGTTGCGATGATTTGAATGAGTTCAAGGTTCAAAATGTTTATTCAATATAAGGCCTCCGGCCCATATACAAAATATTACTATACATAATTTGTACAATAGTAACGTCATGAAATATACGAATACTCCAAATTAGGTATTTTAGGGACAAGTTTCCCTGACAAAGTCGATGTGCATAAGTCAAAATGATGTAATGTCAGAAAAAAGTAAATAATAAAGTTACATCAATCTTTTTTTTTTCAGAAATTGTTTAGACTTGGTCGCTTTAACTACATTTTTTCACAAACTCCTCTCTTTCCCGAAAGCATATAGTTATGTATCTTGCAAGTGCCTTAATCCAATCAATATTCTTTGATTGCATTATGTTAACAAATAATGATTTTGTTGGTAAGGCTTTAAGCCATTGTTTAGGTAAATAACACGCTCTTATATTACTATATAAGGGACAAATCAATAAAAAATGAAATTCATCTTCTAATATGTACTTGTTGTTTTTTAGACAATATTTGCAAAAACGAAATTGTTTATCAATGTTTTCATGTCTGCCTTTCTCTATTTCTAGAGAATGACAAGAGCATCTGAATTTTGCTAAATTCCTTTTGTATATAAAGGATATGTCCATTTCTAAATATTTTTCGATATCTAGCTGTGATTTAAAGTCTTTATAATAGAAAGCTTTGGAAGAATTGTTTAACCTAGCTTGCCAATACTGAATTGAACAATCGATTAGACGTTGTTTGAACATCTGAATGAAATTAACAGAATCACCAATCTCATTTGCCAACCATGCGTAGCCAAATCCATACTCGAAAAGTAAAGCTTTTACATTTGACGCCCATGTTCTCCTACCAGTTTCGTCAAGTTGACGAAGTAGTAAATAACATTGTTTAGGATATCTATGGTTTGGCATTATAATGATTTTAGTCCAATATTTAATACACTGTATAATATAATAAACAGCTAAAGGATATCGACCGCACTCACCAAGTACAAAAAAGTCTGGTGTATTATTAGGCAACCGAGCTATTCTTTTACAAAACTTTATATGCACTTTTTCAATAGATTCATAGTATTTACAACCCCAGATTTCCGAGCCAAAACATAAAATTGGTCTAATCATTGAATCAAAAAGTTTAAATGCTTCCAATGGTTTAAAGAAACCAAAGTTTGTTTCATATTTATATAAGCTGAAACAAGCCTTCCTGGCTTTTTCGGCTTGAGCTTCAATTGTTTTCGACCAAGAAAGATGACTGTTTAAATACGAACCCAGATACTTATAATTTTGAGCTATTTCTATTTCTTTCCCGTCTATAAACCACCTTTCCTTTTTCGTGATAGAGCCACCATTTCGAAAGACCATGATTTTTGTTTTATCTAGATTTATTTTCATACCCGAGATTTCGCAAAATTCGTGAATTGTATTTATTTGTTTTTGTAGACCGCTAACTGTATCAGCTACATTGGCTACATCATCAGCAAATAGCAGACAAAGTATATCTTCTATATTAGAATTAATGAAAATACCTTTGTTTGATTTTACTTTTAACAGTTCAATTAAATCATTTATAAATAAAGCAAATATTTTTGGGGAACTAATACAACCCTGTCTTGTCCCAATATGACATTCGAAGAACTCTGTTAGGTAATTATCATTACTAACTTTAACGGCTGATTGTAATTTACTATACATAGTTCTGAATATATTCAAAAATTTCCCGGTTATCCCTTTTCTATTTAATGATTCCCAAAGTTTCTCATGGTTGATACTATCAAATGCTTTACTAAAATCAATGAAGAGACAATAAAATCGTCCTCTGCGTTTTGATAGATATTTTTGTATCATTGCATTCAAAGTAAACGTGTTATCGATAACACTGTACCCCTTCCGGAATCCAGCCTGGGCTTCATGAATCACATTATTTTCTTCTACCCAATTGCTTAGCCGTTCAGATAGTATGCCAATGAAAATTTTGCTCATCACATTAATTAAGGAAATACCACGGTAATTGTTTGGATCCGCTTTTTCTCCCGACTTATAAATGGGGACTATAATACTTTGGCTCCAAGTATCTGGAAAAAACCCGTTATCATAGATACTGTTAAACAGATCTTTTAAAAAAGGTGTTATTTGTAAACTTGTACACTTGAACATTTCTGAGATAAAACCATCCGGCCCAGGCGATTTATTAGGCTTAATTTTGTGAATACTTAGAGCTATTTCTTCCTCTGATATTGGTACGTTTAACATACTGCTATCATTGAACTGGATTATACCTTCTAAATTATTTCCCTTGGTAAAAGCTTGAGTTTGATAAAGGGCTTTGAAATGTTCTAACCACTTTTGACCGCTTATAACATTTTGTTGTCTGATGGGTCGCGATCGTTTAATGATTTGCCAAAACATAGAAGGGTTATTTCTTGCTTTAAATAGTGCCTCTCTATTCTTCTGTTTTGTGATATTTTTGTTTAATTTACATTTTGCTTTAAATTTATTTTTTGAAATTTTGTAGTGTAAATAATCACACTCTGAATTTGAAAATCTGAATTGTCGCAAGGCATTTAATTTTTTACTTTTTAATACCTCACATGCAACGTCCCACCATTCTGGTTGCCGATATTTACCTTCGAATGCTTTTAAATAGTAAGAGGTCCGCTTAACTTGCATAGAGGATCCAGCTCGTTTGTAAACGTCATAAAATCGTCTGAGCGCTATATCAACATTCATTATAGGAAAGGACATATCTTTTTTAAATTTATCAAAATACTTATCAAAACTGAGAAGAAATTCTTCTTTTTTAGTATCATTCCATTTATATGGGCAATAGCGTATTACTTTATCAGCACTACTTTCTTTGTTTAATTGTGAGTCACTTGCAAAATCAAATCTACATGCAATCGGGAAATGATCCGAAAATTCGCCTGCTTCAACAGAGAAATGTGTTATAAACTGAAATAATTCGGTAGATGCAATTATATAATCTACAACGCTTTTACCATCGTTAGCTGTACACGTATATTCCCCATTCATATCACCTCTACATCGTCCATTTAATAAGTGTATATCAAAAACTTTACACATTGACATAAGTGATCTCCCAAAATTGTTTACAGTAGTATCCTTTGTATTTCTACGGAGATGGAAAGAATCTGAGGGATAGTCAACATTAAAATCATCTGGAAAAACATGTTCCAAATCATCGTTTTTTATAAAATCATCAAGGTTTCCAATGCGTGCATTTAAATCGCCAGCTACTATTATATTAGCATTTTGATATTTACTTGAAACGTGTAAAATATTATCTGTCAATTTTTCAATGCCATTTTCTCCTGGTTCGTAAATGCTCGACTTTTCAGGAGATATATATGTACAAAAAACGATGATGTCGAACTCGGTATTAAATAAATCCGCTTCTATCAAAAGAACTATACACTCTGTAATATCTTCAAATATTCGTTTGATTTTTCCTGAATACATCAATTGGTCTTTAACCAATACTGATATTCCACCTGACCCCCTTACTGCTGATTTCCGCTTACTTCTGACATAATTAAGCATACTATAACCTGGAACAAAACTATTTCCTACATTTTCAAAAGTTTTCCAAGTTTCATTCAAAGTAATCAAATCAAATTTTTCACAAAAGCATATGAATTCATTATCATTTTCTAATTTTGATAAACCTCTTACATTTAAAGAACATATTTCAAAAGAATTATTTTTTGTGGTTATACATGTATCATATATAAATTTGTCTTTTAATGGACTTTGGCCATAACACTATTTATCATATGGTTTAAGTTCTTTACTATCTGAATCGAAAAAGTGTGGTACTCCGTCAACGTATAGCTTGTCATACTTAAGAAATACTTCACTTCCGCTTTTCTTCAAGTCCTTCATGAACGGAATCAGATTTGCTCGAATTTTGGCTACTCTGGGCACAAAGTCCTCGCTCACTCTTATAAGCTTTTCACCTGCACTGTTACTGTCTGATTCTTCTAGTTCCTTTTTCCACTCTCGATATTTCTTTAAGACCATTTCTTTATCCTTGAAGAAAGAAAATTTGATAATAATCGGCCTCGGAAACTTTTTACCTGGTAGACGATGAGCTCTTTCAATACTAATTCTAGATGAGTTTAAGTTTAGTTCAGTATCTATGAAATCCCTTACTTTATGTTCCGTTTCTTCCCATTTTTCATTTTTGCTTTCATGAACATTGAACATTTTCAGGTTTTCACGTCTCGATTGCGCCTCTAGTTGCTCATTTTTCATTTGTATTTCTGAGTTTATCTTCTCTAGGTTGTCTATTTTTGAGGTGAGATCTGTTACTTTTTTATTTAAAGCTTCATTTTCTTTATGTAGCTTTTGATTGTCTTTTGACAGATTATTTACTTTCATTTCTAGTTTATCGAACTTTCTGTTCATGCTTTTAACATTACTCTGGATATCAAGAAGTATGTCTTTCATACTTAAAGATGCTTTACTTTCTTCATCTAATTCTTCTTCATCATAGCTAGTTTCCTCCTGACTTTCATCTATGCCTACACCATGCTCTTGGTCTGTTTTGTTTGTTTCATGTAAAGGGTTAGCCATAGTTTGTGTTTGATTCATGAAGGTGCTGATTGAAGTTTGATTGTTTTTCTTTGCTTTTGCTCCCTGACCTTTTTCAACATTTTCTACGATATTTGGGATCTTTTCTTTATCCTTATCTGCCGTTGCAGTTCTTCGTCTTGTGACTTTTTCCGAACCACATGGTTCTGCTGCAATATTACTTTGTCCCTTTTTTGAACCAGGACCGGGGTTAAGTTCTATTCCATTGATAGCTAGGAGTAAGAAAAGAACTAGTCGAATAAATACAGACATGCGTAAGCAGTTGGATAACTTCAACCCATTTAGTTTAGCCTTGCGTTTGTCCGGTTGTACAAAGCCGCCTATTCTGCATCTCCACAACTGTATAGAAATACCCATTGCTTATTTTTACTGCTACGTTTTGATATGACTCGGCTCTAAACATGTGCAGCATATGTACTGCACTCAGGTAAATGACCCTTCGCTTTTAATTAGCTTTTCAAGTATCGATAAAAAGTATATGTAAAGGATCAATACACAAATTGCAAATCAATAGTCCATGATAAGTACTTGTTTGTTGAGTCTCTAATTGTCAGCGTAAACCAGTATACCATCGAATGACTTTCGCAGGATAATATAAGTACCGGATGCCGTCAGTTTTTAGCTTTGAAACTCTTCCATTATAGCCTCTCGGAATATTTTTCAAAATAAAATTGACAGAGAAAAAATTCTGTCGCCATTACAAGGGGACGTTACTCTCTCTTTGAATGAGTACCAACATTACAATGTTTGTGCAAATATTATTTAAATACTTCAAGTTAACTCTTACCATGCTGAATTAAAAAACCTTGGCAAAATTGTATTCAAATCAAAGCACTAAAAACACTGTGTGCATTAATTTTAAGAAACTATTTAACTAGAAAATACAAGTTTTTAAATATTTCTTGTTTCAAAGTGATATCAGGTGGTATAAACTAAGATCAGACTGCACATATGTGCAGCCTGATCTTTGTTTATACCTCCAGCTAAAGAAGGAATATTCTGGGTTCAGCAAGACAAGGTTTAGTTTCCAAATACCCCTTCTATCTGTATCATAGTTTCATACAATGCTATAAACAAGACAATTTCATACTTCTGCATTAGAATTGTGTGTTTTCTCCATTGCCCTCTTGTATTCACTTCTATTCCTCGTTTCTAGTGCATTCAGTTTAGATAACCTGTGGGATGTTGATGTTAGGTGGTTGCTGTAATAAAAACATTTCTTCAATGCTTTCTGGTGAAATATCAAGAGTTAACAAAAGTTTACCATTGCTAATCTCACCACCAAACCAGTGAAAGTACTGCAAAACTTATGACCTGTTTTTCTTCATTTCATCATATTTTGATGTTATCTAAGTGGAGCCAAATAAACAAATCAATGGTTCAGCATGAAACAGTTTTAACTCCCTATATGTTTATATGTGACATTGCTTGATAATCATCAGCAAAAAATACAGGTTTTAAGAGTTTTTTTCCTAATTTTATCTCTTTTTGTCTTATTTTTGTTTTTAAGAAATAGATTTATCTTTATTTTGTGTGTGCAAGATCAAGTAAGGGGGTAGTGCCAATCAAAAATCTTTATTTCTTGACAAACCTATATGTTTGAAATAAGCATTTGAAAGGTTTCCACAGAGTTTGAGCAAGCATTGGCAAAAAACTTCAATCTAAATATCAAAATGCCCCCTATCAATGTAGCTCTGTTAATAAATGACTTAATAATTGCATTCAATGTAATTACCTCAGCATACTTCTCTGGCTGGACATCCTACTCTTTTTCTGTTTGTAATACTGTAAACTAGCTTCTAGCTGTTCAACTTCATCCCTGAAATATGAATACTTTAACATTTTGCAAAACTAAATCATTAGGTCAGTGTATAATTTTTTTATCTGCCACCATTCCACAAAAGGGATATATAGTAATGGTCTCTGTCTGTCATTCCTTCACTAATCTTGTCCGGAGCATATCTCCTAAGGTAAAAAAGCTATTAACTTTGAAACTTTGGATAGATCTCATGGAGAAGTGCAGTGCACTAGAACTACAACTCTTGCTTGCATAATTTTTGAGTTATTGCCCTTTGATGAGGTTTCAGTTTACTATCAAGCTTTGATGGCAGGGGATGGCCATGTCCGGCATGACTCTTGTTGAACCCTGTCATGCTGTATCCAGAATATTCCTGCTTTTGCAGGGGTTAAAGGCAAAGATCAGCCTGCACATATGTGCAGTCAGATCTTAGTCTTAACCACCTGATTTTTCCTTTAATAAACCATAAAAAGTTTCAAAAATGCTTTAACAAAATTAAATTCTGCCTCATGATTAAGTACATCCAGTGTTTTCAGAAGTTTAATTTTAAGGTAATTTTGCCAAGACTCTTATTCAGCATGACAGCAGTTAAACCCTTTTTATATTATGAGCTACATTCTGAGAGTGAAATAAATCTGTTGAATATTTTTTATATTACATCAGTATAATTACACTGGGTCCCTGACATTTCGTTGAAACCCAATTCCTGGAATTCAATTTTTGTCGAATACAACAATATTTCGAATTGACATTTTATCAAATTTGAATTTTTGTCAAATTTCTTTGAAAAAAAAACTAAGATGATTATAAACATAAACAGAGTTCACAAAAAGAAATTGACACTACCTGTATCCATTACAAATTTCATACTAATGGACTAAAGTCTTGTCCAGTAAATATGAAAATGAGGCAATATCTTTTTGAAAATCTTATGAAAGTATTTGAAGACTTATGTCATTTTGGAAAGAAAAAGTTTGTATCGCTTTGCAAGCCATGATCTGCGAACATTATAAAAATACAATGGGTTAATTCATAGTGAGTAACAACTTGCTTTCACCAAAGAACAATATTCTTCATCCAATCTAACAATACAAACATGAAAGCCATGATAATCTGCGGCGGAATTCTATCTTTTACTCTGTAATTGATCATTGCTCAATTATTACTTAAAAAATATTCAACCAAGAATCATACATTGAAAATTTCATTCCACCTTAATATGTCCTAATAGGTGCACTGTCCATTTGACGTTATTTCATTTGGGGAAATGTTGTATTGATGGAGTGTAGTAACTTTATATTTACATTGCAAAAAAGATATCATAATGCATTTGCTGACTCTTTTTCCCAAATGACATTAAATGTTTTGCAGAAATACTAGAATCTATTAATTTCCGGAATTTATATGCTATATAGCAAAAATTCAGGTTACAAATAAATAGAAATAATACCGAATTTATTTAAAAAGCATTTTTTTCATTTGTTTATAGATGACTCGTTTAATAAATTTGGTATTCAATGACCACTCATTCAATATCCTCTTTTTATTTCATAGGCACAAACATTAATGGAAGCTGAAACAAGAGAACCGCCTATCGGTGCCTGTGCTTGGCTGTTAAGTGCTGGATTGTGGATGAAAAATCTAAGTTGAAAAAGGGGCAAAATTTGCAAACAAGAGGACCATGATGGTCCTAGATCGCTCACCTGAGTCCCTTTAACTCATAGGACATCCCATCAATTAAAAAGGCAGATGTTAACAAGGAGGTGATATTTACATAAGATCAATACCATGGAATTTTTCAGCAATGAGCAAAAAGGATATACCTTGGCACAGCCATTATATAAACATTAGGGGCATCTAATGAATTAACTTGATGAAATTAAATTTAATGAAACTATTAAGAAAAGCCCCTGCCTTCTGGTTTCAGAGAACAAGTTTTTTATGATTTCCTTGGTGTCTATTTAAAATAGGGGTGGGGCCCATTCAGAGCCCAAAAATGAACCCAGGCATGATATGAACAAAATTGGTAAAGGTCCACTATATTATGCTACATACAAAATTTGAAAGCTGTCTGCCTTCTGGTTTCAGAGAAGAGGATTTTTAAAAGATTTTTGCTCTTTTATTCTATATAAAAAGGGTTGTGCCCCGATTACCAAAATATGACCCCAGAGTCTTGAAATGAACAACTTTGATAGAGGTCAACTAGATGATGCTACATATAAAATATGAGAGCTGTCTGCCTTCTTGTTTCAGAGAAGAAGATTTTTGAAGATTTATCTATTTTCGACCTTTTTGTTAAGACTAAAGGGAAAGTCCAGGGTGGATTTCATTTATTTGAACAGCTTTTGTAGAGCTTGACCAAAGGAACATCCCTGCCAAGTTTCATCAAGATTTGCCCACTGGTTTAGGAGGAGAAGATGTTGAAAGAAATTGTGGACGATGCATGACGGACGAGGGATGACACACTATGGACATTGTATGATCACAATAGCTCATCTTGAGCACTTTGTGCTCAGGTGAGCTTAAAATGCATCTAGAGTTATCCCCCTTGATAGTATAGGTTGCTCTTTTGATGGTGAACATCTGTGCCAAGTTAATGCCTTAAATAGAAAAAGAGATATCACAAAATATCAAAGTTTTGTCACAAGGAGGACAACAAGAAGGACGACAATGACTTTGCCAAGGCTCTAGCAAATTTCAGAGTTCCAACTGCTGCTTAAATCTGGGGGGTGAAAATGGGTATTTTACAGCAAGCATGTACCCCCTCTATACAAGACAACAAAAGCTGCTTGCAAAAATAGGGCGTACAAGGGTCAATTAGGAGTTGGGGGGGGGGGGGGGTAAATCACCCCACACTTGAAGGTTTCTTGGACTACTGAGCATTCCCTTGGGTTTTCTCCAAAAAGAGGCAAGCTAATTATAAGACAATACAGCACAGCATTTTGTGTTTTTGGATGAGCATTACTAGATTTTAAATCATAATGTAACAATGAAATCTGAGAGAGAATATCCTATGGATTATTTCAATGAAAATTGGTTGAATCCTGACCATCAGTTTCAGATAAGATTTTTTTATACCTCATGGTATGAGACCATTTTCAAAAGCCTGTAGCAACAATGTTTTCAAATCAATCACAGTAACTTTAGCGAAGAAATCTGAATGAGTATGTACAAAAAAAATTCTCTGAAGATTGGTTGAATTCTGATCAGAGATTTTGTATTTTACCATATTGACGGATCAGTGCAAAACAGTTGAAACTGCCTATAAACATATAGGTAGTTACAACTGTTTTGCACTGAGCCATCAATATGGGACCATTAATTTTTGTTTGGACATATCGGCTTAAAGAGCTAATGCTATCAAAACAATTATTCTTTAACAAAGATATCTTAGAATATATGTCCAAGAGCATGCCTTAACATTTCCTAAATTCAGTTTCAGAGAAGAAGATTTTTAAAATAAAAAGGATAAAAATGGGTGTACAATGGATAAAGGTCCATGACATATAATTCTCTCAAAGAAGTCAAGTTGAGCTAATAACTGAAATAGTTTGAAATGCAGGAATAAACTGAAGCTACTCTAGAAATCTTCACTGACCTAAGACTCTCTTCAGATAGAGAATCATCTCTCACACATCCCAGATTAGAAAGGGCCTCCTCAAGTTGTCTCCCCTGTAACACAACCTCTCCAGACTCACAGAGCTTGTTATACCTGTCAAGAAATGTAAAATGAGCCTATGCATGAGATCTCCAACAATTTTAAAAAATTCCCACAGTCTCACCAGAGGCTTTACTCTGCATTTTGTAGATAGAAGACAGTCAAGTAACTTTACATTTACAGTATGTGGCTGTCTAGGCTGCTCAACATGTGCAACTCATGCATGTTTTAAATTGTTGGAAATATCACCCACAGGCTCAAATGAATTTGACCTGTCTTGCCAAAAGGGAATATCTGGAAAATAGGAAAAATATCAACCCCTGCCAAAGATTTGTATCCTGGTCAGATTACAAAGGTTGCATACTCTGACCAGCTTCAATACTTTTCCTTATCAAGCAAATTTCTGAATCTAGAATGAACATTCTACCTTTCTCTATGAGCATTTTTGAAAGAAAACCTTAAGTTGACCCCCCACTGGATCCAATCTCTTTTTGAAATGTATATTTTGAAATCTTATATAATTTATTTCCATACTTGATTTCATGCAGTCTGATTGACTGAAAAATTTGTTTTATTCCCCAATTAAAACAATTTTAAGTACACAGCTTTTATTTAAGCTTCCACAAAAAGTAGACCCTAATGAAATCTCTTTCTTAACCTACAAATATTTATTTTTTTGCTTCATAATATTAAATTTTTAGATTTGAGGATATTATTTATTGATTTCATATAGGTATGAAACTTAAAATCTATTAACACCCCTGTATGAATCCGCTTCGTGTTTTTATACAGCGTCATTAGGTTTTGAGTTTCATACCTCAATGAAATCAACAAATACTCTTTACATCTGTTAATCATTGGAACATTTTTACGACAAACTTTGTATTTTGTTGATAATTCCAATGAGTTTGTCATCTTTTCAGCCAGAAATTTCAGGCAGTCCCATTTCGATTGTAGGATCCGAAATAAGAAATAAATTTGTTTTTACTTTAATCCAACGATAATATATTCTCGACAAGATTTTTCATGAAGACCAAATTGGCTATATACTATAGGGTAGGTGGCAAAAACAAGTCACACCAACTTGAATCCACTCAATTTGGGTAAAAGTGATACAAAAAGATAACACGATAATAAACCAAAGTATGGGACTATCTAATGTTTATATCTTTGAGGGGTTACCTGTTTTATAGCAGAAAACAACAAGGGGGGTGTGAGCACCTGACTTGATCAACAGGTGTAAATTGAGTCATTTTTACTAAGAATTTTTTTGTATAAACATGAGCAGGAGGTGCAACAAGAAAATCAGATTTAAAATATTTCTTTCAATATCATGTGACTCCATGTATGATAGAGGTCAGGGAAACAACTCTGAACAAATTTTACTCGGTAAAGTATTCAAATGCCTCATCTAATAGAAAAATCTGATTACCTACCTGAAATTTATTATATAATGTTGAATAAAAATATTGGCAAAATTGAAATGAAATCAAAGTCATGAAAGTACTTAATGCACGAATTGCAAGTCAGTGTTCATTTTGGAATTGTAATGTTTGAACATTTCTTGTTTTAAAAGGAAAATCAGGCAACATAGACTAGGATCAGACTGCACATATGTGCAGGCTGATCATTGTCTATGCCTCCTGCCAAAGTAGGTACATATTAGGCCCTGCATTGCATGGGTTAACAAAGATTACAAAAGCAATAATATTCAACCAATTATCTTTTACAGAAATAGAGAGAAAATACCATTTTGTTTGCTTGTTTATGTTCATTTAAGAGATGTGAGAGTATTGATTGATTTCATTGAGATATCAAACTCAAAACATAATCACACTGTATGAATACGCAAAGGGGATTCATACATGAGTGTGACTAGGTTTTTAGTTTCAAACCCCCATGAAATAAAAAAATAATAATCTTTTCACATCTTATTATTTAATTTCATGAAGCAAAAAAATTAAAAAATTGTTCATAATGATATAGATTTTTAATGGGACTATTTTTTCGCGGAAGTTTACAAAATAGTTGTGTACTCAAAATTGGTTTCATTGTGTAATTAAACCAATTTTTAAGCCAATCAGAATGCAGGAACATTGATGGACTCAACAAAACCTACATTATTACTCACTAGCCTGTGTGTGATATCTCCAACAACTTCACATATGTATCAAGCAAAGGCTTAGACTAGGCCTCTACAGTATCTGTCCAGTCTTCATTCCATGATTGATACAGTCCTAGTTTTTCAAAATGGTTAGTGAATGTTCATTTTGCACTCTTTGGCAGGCTGCTCAATTTGTGTCATTCATGCAATTGTCAAATTGTTGCAGTGCTTGTTCTAGATTTACTATTTTTCAAATTCAGCAGTCACTGACTCCTTGACCAGAAAATGGTCGAAGTCAAATTAGAATTAGGATGGGTTAGAATGAGAAACCCAAAATATAAAATTTACAATGTCTTGAACAGTTAATTGTAAGTTATCTTTCTAATTAATGAATCATCATAAACACTAAAGTGTCCATTCCTATAAAGTGATAAAGTTTTTAGTTTCATATCTCCATGCATGAAATCAACAAATACTCTCTTTATCTCTTAAAAGTGTACAAGAGCACTACCTATGGGTGCTAACACTCAACTGCAGGTGCTGGATATTGAAAGATCTAAGTTTTAAAAGGGGTATAATTATTACAAAATTCTTCCAGAGTTATCCCCCTTGAAAGTCTGGATATCTCTTGTGATGGTGAACACAAATGCTAAGTTTGATGAAGATTACTTATAAAAAAGATTTTACTAAGGTGAAAGTTTTGTTAGCCAATTCCCTGTGCCAAGGTGATGGCAATACTTGGGTTCTTTGCAAAAAGCTGAGATAAATGTATAATACGTACTTAGTGTTTTGTATGAGAAAAAATATCTAACGAGGTTGGGAGAATTGATAATTGGCAAGGCTCTTTCATACAATACACTAAGTATGTATTATATTTATCTTATAACCTCTATTTGTCTTATTTTTGTCGATGTTTCTAACTGAAATGCAAGTTTCTAAAATTAACTGCATTATATTCTTAAAAATAACTATGTGATATCATAAAAAATATCATACAGGATGTCATCACACAGATATTTGTATAGTTATAAGATAAAAGCCAAAAATCTTACTGTTCTATTTCCACTGGTTGAAGAATGTTGGACTGGTTCACATTTTTACAAAACCATTCCAGGAATGGTGCAAGCACTTCATTTTGGAATGTCCAGTCAAAACTCTGTGCATCTAATTTTTCCACACCAGGGTAATCCAACTCTTTCAACTTGTCAATTAGCTGTTCTCCACTCATTTTCTATAACCTGTAATACCAGAATATTGAGTCACTTTATCCTGTTGAATTCTACTTTTGTTTTTTAAAAAGCTGATTTTTCATACATACGAGGGTTGTCCCAGGAATTCGTGAACTTTTGCGATAACTTTTATATTAAACGTCCAATGAAGCTAAAACTTACAAATAATTCGGATTGACCATTTTTCCTCATTCTGGTGCAATTACAGAGGGCTATTCCCAATACTCACGGAGATACGAGTTAAAAAGTAACACCAGTAAATGGGTGTCGGCGCACGCTATCAACGTTGTTTGATAATGCACGAAACATCGTTTCAAAACTGATTCACTTCTTCTCAAAGTAGCGTCCTAACAGGTCCTATGGACATGTTACGAAGAAAGAATCTTGTGTTAAAAACATATATCAAAGCAATGTTGATACAGACTTGTGTTGTGCATTAAATAGAGTATTTGATTTTTTCAAAAAAAACTTTTTCATAATCTTTTGCGTTGATGCGCAATATACACAAGAAGGGGTGAGTAAAGTAAATGTGTTTTTTTTTCAAACTTATCGTTATATTTTCAGACATTTCATAAAAGGAACTTTTAATGTATTTTACTCACAGGAATTAATTATTTGGATTTGTTTAGAATACCCTAGTATTAGACAACCGCTTCCTTATTTCATCCAGATAGACTGAAGAAATCTGGGATTTCATAGGTTCCGTTTCCAAATTTCTGTTGATGCCGAAAATACATGCACATCTCCTTAAAGCCTCGATACCTATCATTTACTGGTGCGACTCATAATCAAGTCATATCAAACTAAACATTGCTGATTTACTTATTCTTAGTTTCTGTTTATCCCAGTAGGCTTTCTGATTGGCGTCCGTCCAAAACGTCTTTTATTCCCTTTTCGACGCTCCGCGCATTGGTTCTTTCTAACTCGACCTTTTTCCCTGCTGTCCTTTAGTCAAAAATATATCTTTTTATCTGTGATAAAGACCACATAAGGTTATGGTTATTCCTTATTTCGAATCCTCTTATGATCTGTATAGGTCTTATTTCGCGATCCAGGCCAAATTATGAACCGTTTTGTGCGCCAAGCATTCCGTTGACGTCAACATTTTCACGCTATTCAAATTGCACTCGGGTGTAACACAACTTCATAAATGCACAATGCGCAATGTCATTTGCATGAAAATACACATGTGTGATCACCAAAGTTCACTGCTTTCAACAATGTTAATTTTATATCAAACTCTTCGTGAATACTGAAAATAATGACGTTCAAACATCTACCATATAAAATTAGTAGGTTACAAATTTGGAGTGTGCCGACCACCCCTACTGAGCCCGTTTTTTGTAGTTGTATTTCTGAACATGGACCTAGGAAAACCGTAAAACCTTGATCGATTTGTTGCCGATTAGCGTGTGTTGTCAACTCAAGAATTTTACTTTAATTGGACGCCGGGTTTTTGAATAATTGAAAAAGTTCACGAATTTCTGGGACAACCCTCATACAATGTATTTCAACCAGCCTGGCCATGTTTTCCACAATAATTGAACAGAAAGCAGCCAGTGGAGGGTATGGTCAATCTTGGTTTACCTGTCCCCTCTGCCAAAGCAATAGTTTTCATATACTTTTTCTTTTTTTTCTCATTAAAGTTATCATATCATCACTTTTACTTTATACGAGTACCGGTATTTGGAACAATTGAAAAGCAATAAATGAAAACAAGAGGGCCAAAATGGCACTTAACCGCTCACCTGAATTTTATTGGTCCAGTGGAATCCATCCAAGTAACTTTCTAACAAATTTTCATTCACCTTTGACTAATTGTTGAAGAGGAGATATTATTACAAGAATTTAAAGTGAAAATAGACCCTGTCCACCCATTCTTTACTGAGGCTACTCAAGATAAACCCCGCCCTGCCATGCCCATACTTATGGGCCAATCAAAATTTTGCAAACTACTTTTGAAGAGGGTCATTAAAGGCACATTCTGGTAAAGTTTCATTGAAATCTACATGGTGGTTAAAGAGAAGATGACGATCAAAGATTTCAAGCTCAAAATAAGCCCCACCCAGCCACACGGATGTTTATGGGCCAATCAAAATTTTACAAACAATTTTATAAACGGGTCACCCAAGGATCATTCTTGTAAAGTTTCACTGAAATAGGTCCAGTGGTTCAAGAGGATATGTCGTTCAAAGATTTCAGGCTGAAATAAGCCCCACCTTGCCACGCCCATATTTATGGACCAATCAAAATTTTGCGAACAATTTTTGAAACAGGTCACCCAAGGAACATTCTGGTAAAGTTTCATTGAAAAGAGCTGAGTGGTTCAGGAGGAGATGTCTTTCAAAGATTTTGGGATCAAAATAAGCCCTGCAACTGCCACGACCATATTTATGGGCCAATAAAAATTTTGCTAACAGTTTTTTGAAACAAGTCACCCAAGGAACATTCTGGTAAAGTTTCATTGAAATTGGCTGAGTGGTTCAGGAGGAGATGTCTTTCAAAGATTTAGGTCTCAAAATAAGCCCCGCCCTGCCACACCCATTTTTATGGGCCATCAATGTGCAAAGAATTTTGTGAAAAACTTTTGAAAAGGGTCACTCTAGGATCATTCTTGGAAAAGTTTCATTGAAATTGGCCCAGTGGTTCAGGAGGCTAAGTCTTTCAAAGATTTCAGGCTCAAAATAAATAAGCCCTGCCCTGCCACACCCACATTTATGGGCAAATTAAAATTTTACAACAATTTTTGAAAAAGGTGACCCTAGGAACATTCCGGTAAAGTTTAATTGAAATGGGCCAAGTGGTTCAGAAGGAGATGTTGTTCAAAGATTTCAAAGTTAAAAAATGCCATGCCCTGCCACACCCATATTTACAAGCCAATCAGAATTTAGGGAACAATTTTGAAAGAGGGTCACCTGAGGAACATTCTGGAAAAGTTTCATTGAAATAAGCCCACTGGTTCAGGAGAACAAGAAGATTTTCTTAATTGTTGACGACGGACAATGCACAATTGACGACGCACGACAGACTCAGGGTTATCCTAATAGCTCCCCTTGAGCAAGTTGTGCTCAGGTGAGCTAAAAACAACATGACAGTCACATGAATAGTGAAAAGTTCACAAATATAAAATGAAAACTACAACTGACTTGAGCTGCTTGAGAAGCCGATTCGCTCCACAAGCCTTATATTTGGCTGGTGTCCATCTTTGAGGTTTTGAGAAGGTTCTGAGAAAATGATTTTCAAAATTTCAACTAATTAAAATATAGAGAAATGACCTTTGCCCATTAAAGACATTTTTCTCATTGGATCACAATATATTTTTTGTTGACTAATATAGGGTCAACTAAGGATCATTCATGTGCAATTTAGTTGATATCCATCACTTAGGTTTTGAAAAGAATGGTTTTCAAAGTTTCCACTATATACCATATAGAGAAATGATCTCTGCACATAAATAGACATATTTTTCATCAGGTCAAAATACATGTAATTTTTTGTAAACTGATAAAGGGTAACCCATGAATCATTCATGTGAAATTCCATTGATGTCCACGAGAAAAGTCACTTTTTACCATATTTGGAAATTAGCCAAGCCCATTATAGTCATGTTTTTCATTGCATGCTTCAAATTTTCTTGAACAATTTCGAAAGAGGATCATCCAAAGATTATTCCAGTGAAGTTTGGTTGAAATTTATCCAGCAGTTTCTGAGGAGAAGATTTTTAAAGAAAAAGGTTACGACTGGAGGGAGGGACGCACGACAGATACAGCGCCATGACAATAACCCCAGTGGCTTTCGGCCAGTGGAGCTGATAAATGACTGTCGAAACAGGGTCCAAAGAATTGAGAAAAAGGCACTCATCCTGCAGGGCAAGTGACATTAACACAAGCTGTCGGGGGACAGTGAAGATTGACTATTTCTAGTGCTAGATAGTAACAGCAAATCAAAATCAAGGTAAGAAAATTCAATTAAATGAAATGCAAGAGAAAAGAATCTTTGTCTAGAGGCTAATATTATGGTCACAGAAGCATGTGCACAGTTTCTAAGAAATAGCTTAAGTAGAAATAGAATTATAACTGATATACAATAGTTGCACATAAAAATTTAACCAAGATTCTTAGTCCTAAAAGGGTTAAAATTCCACTAAATTCAAAATCAGAGTATTAATCTTTGTCTAGAGGCTGATTTTATGGTCACAAAAGAATCTGCAAAGTTTTCAAGGAATAACTAGGTAGAAATAGAGATAGAACTTTAATACAACATTTGTATTTAAAAACTAACCAGGAATTTTAAGTCCAAAAAGGGTTAAAATTCCATTAAAATTTACCAAATTCAATATCAGAGTAATGAACCCTTTTCTGTGGGTTAATGATATGGCCACAGAAGGATTTGCAAAGTTTCCAAACAATAGTTTCAGTAGAAACAGAAATATTACAGATATACATCAGTTTAATGTAAAAACTTAACCAAGAGTTCTTAGTCCGAAAAGGGTTAAAATTCCACTAAATTCAATATGAGATAAATGAATCGTTGTCTGCAGGCTGATACTTTAGTAACAGAAGTATGTGCAAAGTTTCAAAGCCAAGGGTGTGGAATTCCCATGCCCGACTTGTCTGACACGGGTTTTTCTACCTGCAGACAAGTACATTTTGCAAGTCCACTTGTCCGAGGACAAGTAAATACCAGGACAAATCTTGGCATGGCCCTATATAGATCAAAGAGATTAATGAGCTTAATGTTTGTACCAAAGAGTAGAAAACACTGTCTTTAATGAAGAAAATGCTGGTTTCAGCATTTTCTTCTCTAAAAACAATGATTTCTCAAAATCTTTCTATTCTGTTTTTTTTTTGCGGACAAGCAATTTTTAATCCTGGACAAGTAGAAAAACAAACTTTACTTGTCCACGGACAAGTAGAAAGAATCCACATTTCCACACTCCTGAAAGCCAAAGTTTTAGTAGAAACAGAGATTTTAAATACTTGCACATAAAAACTTAACCAAAGCATTACCCCCCTAATCTACAAATAGTTAAGCTAAAAAGTAAATGTCCTGCTTTGACTGTCACTTGCCCTATGATAGGCCTATAGATCTTTAATAATCTCCTTGATTTTGGGTTTGATTGATATCTATGACATTTGGGTACATGATTATATCATGCAAAACCCAGAAGTTTATTATTAGACACCAAAGTACATGACTGTTTATAGTTCAAGTTGTTGCGAACTTATATCATAGTGAATTTTTTGGGAGCATTTTTTCAGTATTTTATCCATTTTTACCCTGACACTTGACATTATAGTTTAATACCATTCATTCTTCATTCGTCTAGTTGGACGACTACCTTAGAATTTCCACTTGTCCCTGAGGATTTCTTACTTGTAAATGCAAGTGGAAGAGTGGATACTTTGGACTCAGAACCCAGAAATCATAAAGTTATGACAAGAAGAGAGATAGAAGACCAGCGTTTAAGAGCTCATAAATTCTATCAGTTTCAGTACTCAAAATCTGACAATAATTCAAGTAGTCTTAACAATTTCTAGAAAATGTATAGCATTTAAAGCCTTGCATTTCTGTTTCTCTGGTGTTAAATCACACTTGCTCATACATGGGGGCTTGAGTATTTACCTGGGTTCTTATAGAAAAGTGCCATTCATACTCAAACAATGAACCTCATTGCGGTAGCCCTTCATTGTATTGATCATCTATCCACTGTTTCAATCTATTAATAGATTTTCGGATATTTTCATCAAAATGCCACTTTCCCAGTGTTTACCGCGTTATAGTCAAACTGGCTCCCGGTCAACCAGCCCCAAATCAGTCAAACCATCGCCAATATCGATTTTCTATCACCCCCCCCCCCCACCCCCCCAGCTCCAGAAAATCAAATACAATGATAAACATAAATCTTTGTGGATGAGTTATATTTTTTTTCTTTTTTATCTTTTTATTTTTTTTAATAGTTGTGTTAGGTGTCATCTAAAAATGATAAAGAAACACAATGAAAAGCTTTATTTATTGATTTTCTATTATCGATAACTAAATTATGTGACCAAAAAATTCTTAACAAAAAAAAAGGAAGATATTATCATTTACATCATTTTATGGAGCCATTGTCAAGCTGTTCTCCTTTTTTTGATAATCAGGGTCCAAAGAATGCAGAAAAAAGCACTCGTCCTGCAGGACAAGTGACTTGAAAAAGTAACTCGTCCTGGTTTGACTGTCACTCGCCCTACAATAGGTCTGGGGATCGTTGAAGACCATGTTCTGTATCTGGAAACGTCATCTTGAAGTGCAGTCGAAACGAAAATACAATTTTTTACGACATTCAAAAACATTGAATGCCGGGTAATAAATGTCGATAAAATGATCGGGACAAGTAAAATATCTCATTTGTAAACATACAATACCATGGAATTTTCAGGTAAAATTCAATGATTGTGGCTATATGCGACAAAAGAAGTAGTAGATATGAACAAATCAGGGGAAATTTTATTTTTATTTTCCATATGTTCCTTGATTGTGAGATCCATTTGTATTTACGATGTTCGGGTACCGGGTTATATCATGCGAAAACCGGAAGTTTTCTTTTTAGAAATCAAAGAACATGACTGTTTACAGTTCAAGTTGTTGCGAACTTCAACCACCACGACTTTTTCGAAGCGTTTTTTTTTTTATTTTATCTACTTTTATCCTGACACTAGACATAATGATTCAATGCCATTCATTCTTCACGCGTCCGGGAGGACGACTGCCTTTGAATTTCCACTTGTCCTCCGCGATTTCTTACTCGTAAATACTAGCGGATGAGTAGATTCTTTGGACCCTGATAATGTTTAAGAAGTATACAAGTATTAACATACCTATACTACTAGGCCACAAGAAATATTATATTATTAGAATGGTACCGGTGCATAGAAAAACTGAATTACACCTGAAATCCGAATTAAACTGAATTAGGCCGAATTTCACCAAATTACAGTTGAAAAATAAGTTTTATGTTTATTATATCATCTTTTTTAATTCAATCTTTAAAGAAATGTAATATCTAATGATATTTATGTATGTACAAAAAAATCAATACACCACTGAACTCATTTACCATTTTTTTAATGTAAAAGATATTTTATCTGGAACAAAATGTCACTAAAATTATACAATCCAGTGATGAACAATGGCACCATCGTGTTTTATCAACGCAGTTCTCTTCAGCTTAACCAGTGCAGTCAAGGAAAGAACCTTACTTCAATGCTTGTTAAACTGTTAGAATTGAAAAGAGATACTTGTAGACATTTTTGTTTGAAATGTTTGAACGTTCAAATTTTTGAATATGAAACGATGCGCAGGATTACCCGACATGGGTGTACCATGCAAATGGTCTATCAGTTATTACATTAATTGAATTGAAAGCTCTATCCATTTCTAAAAGTTGAATAAAAGGTTGTCATATCAACAAAAACACCAAGGCGATGATAAAACGTTTGATTTTTTGGAACAGTCGAGCTAAATTGAGCCTAATTCACTGGTAAAACTCCGGTCACAGAAAGAAATCTATCCGGTCACTGGTTGTGTCCGATCTTTTCACTTACTGGAGAGACATGCGTATCGGGGCATAGAGCATGGAAGCGCGTTTCAAATGCATTTAACCAGGAAGTTTAGTTTGCTGTTTAATACCTCTGAAAGAGTAGCATTGGCATTTTTTCAGGAATAGGATATGTTTTGACGGATGGCGGGCCTTTTGTTTTTATTAGACTAGAAAATAGTCCCGAAGGTAGTAGACTAGAATATTTCCTAAATTTGATTCTTAATTTTAAAGGAATTCGAATATTTCTATTACCGAATCTAGCCGAAGCTGTTTAATTAGTCCGGAAGATATCTAGCTTGTCCTGGAAATAGGCTTCAGAGTTTTTTTCTTGGCTGATTCTTGTAGCAATGACCTTCCGTAACCAGAATCTGGCTGATGACATCTTGTCATCAGTGAGCATTTTGACAAAATCGAGGTGGCAGCCAGGACTATTGCATATTACATTAAGAGCTCCGTAGATCACTATGGATACCTTTTAAAACTTGTTCTATGTAGTTTATTTACTGTTTAAGTACGAGATTTCAAAAATATGACAAAATAAATGCATAATATGGTAATTAATACCAATTCTCTGTAACGACTTAAACAATTTTGGCACACATGGTCTCCGATTTTGATGAAATTTCACATACAGGAACGGACTAATAATAAGAGAAGAAATTGACAAAAAGCATGTTTTCAGATCATCTGGTTACCATGGCAACGACCTTAAAAGCACAGAATTTTGCAAAATTAAGCTTTTTTGAAGCTAAATAATTTGGTCTTTATATGAAGATGATGGTTGTTTTCGTATGTATTTGATAGGATAGGACCTAAAATTTTGAACTAGATGTTTTGTTGTGTCAGTTAGTGTCAAAAAGATTGGTTACCATGACAACAAAGCTTTACAGTCAAACCGGCCCCTCGTCAAACCGGCCCCCGGTCAAACCGGCCCCAAAACGGTCAAACCGGCCCCAATATCGATTTTCCATCGGTCAAACCGGCCCCTAAAACCGGCCCCAATATGAAAAAGAAAAAATGGGTGATAATGATATAGAAACGTAATGCTCTGTGATTTTTTTTTTTTTTTTTTTGAAGGTTGTGTTGAGTGTCGTCTAAGAAAAAAGAAACACCGCGAAAAAATTTATTAGGGAATTGCTTATATCTCGAAATCTTTACCAAAAATAATCAACAAAAGAATAAAGAAATAACAAACAAAAGATCACTTAAATCAATCGCTAGAAATATCATTTGAATGAGGCCATTTTCACCCCCCTTTTTTTTCTTTTTGCACACTATGACTTTATATAGTAATTATTTTTTTTTAAAAAAACTTTGAGTACAAATATTTCTTTGAAGTGTGAATGTATAATAAGTCAAACAAAAGAAGTGATCAGATTGTAACATACAGTCGCCACGCAAAAATCATTGTTCTGATTGTTATAGCTTTTCCACTTTGCAATGCACTGATTATTAATGGTAAAGAAGCTTATGAAAAAGGACTAAATACACACAAACTTTGTCTAAACAATTAAAAAATGCAAAAAATCAGACTTTACAAAATATAAAGGGTTGAATACCGGATGATAAAATGATGCTATATGGTTAGAAAATATTATGCGAAAAGGAGAACTAGTTATACAAAAGGTTCCCTGTTTTCATAATGTTTATAAAGCATAAAAGCATTTCACATGAGACCCATAGACTTCTTTTAATTTTCAATAGTGGTCTTGTTGCTCCCCTTTAAATGAAAACAATATTTCTGTAAAGAAAAAACATCATTTTTTTTCATTTCTAGGTACTATTTAGGTATTTCTAGTTGGTATTTAAAGCATTTACATAATGAATGAATTTGGTAATTGCATTCGCGGCAAAAATGCTTAGATCATATTCATGTTCCAATAGTGTGAAACAAAATTAAAAAGGTTTGTATGCCGAAAACGAGTTAAATTTGAGGCATTTTTTCCAATGATTTACAGATTATTGAATACCATTGATTTTTAATTGTGCAATTAGTAAATCAACAAACACTTTTACAGGTTATCGATCAGCATTGGCCTTTAATTGCGTCATTAATTAAATCATCAAACACTTAGATAACTTGAGTAAACCAAACAATTCATATCTCGTGAAAATAAGAAAACAAACGCGGTAATATCTTTTATGTTCTTTAATATATTTCTTGTGCATAACAGTGACAAACTAATTCAAACTAAAACCAATAGAGCCGATTTTTTTTTATTCAAATGATTTTACGATATATTTCTTTTTTACATATAACGCACAAAATAACATAATTAAACTAAAGTTTCTTTTTATGCGGGGACTCTAAAATTTGTATATCTTGGACCAAGATTTTTAATAGTTCGTAAGTTTAAAATATTAAAAGAAAATTCACGTTTAAAACAAAAGGGACCGCTTTGACTCTTGCTTGGGGCCGGTATGACCGATTTGGGGCCGGTTTGACTGTTTTCTGAGTTGAGGGGCCGGTTTGACTATTTTTGGGGGCCGGTTTGACCGTTTTGGGGCCGGTTTGACCGGGGGCCGGTTTGACGAGGGGCCGGTTTGACTGGTCCCACAACAAATGTGGCTTATTTTGATAAATTGATCTGAAAATGTTGTTCATAATTTCCTGTTTTTCTTCGCCTATGACTGACATTTGATGTGTAGATGGAATTTATTATGTATAAGGAGCAACTATGATACAAATTATGTTGTTGTTGTGTGCATTGGTTACCTTGACAACGGTAACCATGACTCATAATATGGCTGCTTTTGTTACTTCTGGGTTATTTCTTAAATGTTTGCAGCATGTTGAACCGATGATGACTATTGGGACATATCAAACAAAAAGTGCTCTTTCAAAAACCACAAAAAAATCATTAAGCATTTTGTTACCATGGCAACCATTTTTTTTATTTTTTTCTAAAATCAGTTATTTTAAGGCCCTGAAAGTTTACATGTGATAAGAAAAGAGGTCCAATAAGCCTCTATTAAAATAAAAGAAAAAAGAACAAAAAATTGTAATAGTTGCCATGGTAATTTGCCGAAACAACCTAAAATTAAGCATTTTTTGGGTGATTTTGTAGCCTTTTTCCTAAAAAATGAAACCAGTTAACACAACTATTTTGATATATAAGTTAGAGGAAAGTTTGAACTTTGATTAGGATTAAGAAATATTCGGTTTGCTTAGCGTTGGATACCCGTATCCAAGGACTAAAAATTGGCTTTTGTGCATTTTTACATAATCGTTCCCATAGCAACAGGCTATATCCTGTAAGTTTTTGAAAAAAAAATTATATGTCCTAAAAGGTCTATCTGGGCAATTTTGTAAATTATCATAACATTGAATGGGAGCTCAATTATCTAGTCAATTGAGGACTCTAAAGATGTTCTGAAATTGTCTTCATTTATGGGATAGGAATTCACGTTGCCATAGCAACGAACCCAAAAGTTATGAATATGTGAATGTTAATGTGGTATTTCCTTGTAAAAAGGAAAACAATGTCTGTATTTTATCATAACATTTGAAAAAATGCAAAAATCAATATTTTAATAGGGTATGTGTGTTGTTGCTTTGGAAACATAAGTAAACAACGTTTGCCCAAAAATATTATTTATTCATTTGAGAGAACCATGATGGGAAACTTATATCTTATGTGTTTTTATTTTAGTTTGTGCTGCATTACTGATATATTTGATTTTAAAAACTCACAAAAAAGGACTTTTTCAATCTTTAACGTCTGTTTCCATGGCAAGTGATTTAAAGAATTTTTTAATCTTATTTTTACTTTTGGGTCAGCCCTATCCTCATGTTTAAATTTTATCAAAATTTGAGACATACTCCCTATTTAAATGTGTAAGTGCTTACATAGAATTGCTATTAATTGAGAAGGGTAGTCAACACCTAAATGTGTAATAATAAATGCTTATCTACCATCAAGAGGAAACAATACCAAAGACTCCTTCAAAGCCACGATCGATGAAGTTGAAGAAAAATTAAATAAGTTCAAAGACACCCATGCCATATTCATATGTGGGGATATGAATGCCTCCCTCAATAGAGTACCAGAAAATGAACATGACAAATTACTCAAACAATTTGTGACGAGAAATAACCTGATAACTTATCAAAAAGGAATACCTACTTTAACACACCCTAACGGGAGAGAAAAGTATGAAATTGATTATATCCTGACTAACTCAACGGCGAGAGAAACCATCATTCATACAACAGTGGATATAAATAATCCAGCCAACACCTCAGATCATACAACTATATCAACCAAAATATCGATTGGATATGGGACAAAAAAAAAGGAAAACTATAACCCCGAAACCCAAGCCGGACCGGACAAAATGTGATATATCTACATACCAAAATAAAGTAAAAAGTATCCTGGAGAAGAAAACAAAAGATACCGAATATACAACGATAAATGAAATACAGATATTAAATAAAGCTCTCAAAGAAGTTGAAAAGGCGAGCATTCCTCATAAACCCAAAAGAAAAGAAAAAAATCTACGGAACACAGACAAAGGAATAATGGAAGCAGCTAAAAGAAGTAAAGCTCATTGGTGGAAATGGAAAACAGCAGGTTCACACAAAGATCTGAAAAATTCGACATATACAACCATGATAAAAGCAAAGAAACTCTTAAGAAAAGCCCAAAGACAATTGACCTGCAAAACAAACAGGAAAAAATGGAAAGGACCATGGAAAACAAAGGAGACGAAAAGATGTTTTAAAAACTCATCAAAGAACAAAGATCGGCAACAAACACAAATACAGAGTATCTTACAATGAATTGCCAGATAAAAGAAGAAGAAAACAAAATATTAGAAGCATGGGCTGATTACTCCCAAAATCTAGCTAAACCACTAGATGATATAGACTTCAATGGAGAATACAAGAAGAAGATAGAGTCGGACGTGAAAATCATGGAAGACGTCTGCAAAATTCAAGATCAAACTATTGTACCTATCTCTCTAATCGAACTGAAGGAAGCAATATGTAGTATGAATAATAATAAAGCCCCAGATGCCTATGGACTGACAGCAGAACACCTGAAGTATAGTGAAGAAACAGTACAAAACAAACTTTTAAAGATTCTCAATAATATAGTATTGGAAAAACAAATCCCTACAGATCTTAAAATAGGAATACTGACTCCTGTGTTCAAGAAAGGGAGACCTGATAAACCCTCAAATTACAGAGGAATATCAATCACTCCAGTAATCCTGAAAATCTTGGAACACATACTTTCATCAAGGCATGACCGTCTCCTTATTGAAACTCAATCTGATCTACAGTTCGGATTCACTAAAGGGAAATCTAGCCTTATGGCGGCCTTTTTGCCCACTGAATGCCAAAAAGAAACAAAACACAATAAACAATCAATGTTTTTGACAACCCTAGACACACAAAAAGCATTTGATGTAGTGTCTCATGACATCCTTCTTCATAAACTGTATTTTGATGGAATTCAAGGCGGAGACTGGATGCTAATCAAAAACCTATATACAGATATGACCACAAAAATTAAATGGAATTGAGAACTGTCGAGGAAATTTTTGTTACAACAAGGTGTTAGACAAGGCGGTATACTGTCTGCTAGCCACTACAAGAGATACAATAATCCCCTACTAAAGCAATTAGAAAACCATTACACACGAGTAACAATTGGCACAGAAAAGATACAGCATGTAACTTGTGCGGATGATTTAGCACTAATTTCAACCTCCTCAAAAGAAATGAATGACATGGTTAGTAATGTTTAGGAGTATAGCAATGATAATCGCTATAAGATCAACCCTTCAACGAGTAATATAATACAGTATAATTCAAAGAATGCTTTTGAAAAAAACAATGCTACAAGGACAGATTATAGAAGAAACCAAAGAAACAACACACCTAGGGGTAATACGAAAACAGGATGGTAAACCCAATATACAGGAACACATTGCCAGAAGTAGAAGAACAGTTTACTCATTCATGGGAGCAGGATGCCATGGTAAAACCGGAATATCACAAAGAATTAAAGCTCATATGTGGACCATTTTTATTATACCTAGATTGATCTATGGTCTTGAAACTATACCACTCACAAAAAAAAAATGAGAGTATGCTAGAAACTTTCCAAAACAGGATTCTCAAACAAATCCAACACCTACCAGATCGTACTTCAACTACAGCTGTTACAGCACTTCTTGGAATCCCTTCAATTACCTGTGCACTACACAAAAAAATACTTAACCTATTTTATTCTATGATTGCAACACCTGATACTAAAGAATACAATATTGTTCTACGTCAGTTAGCTGTCAAACATCTTAACGAAAAAAGCATGGTCTCGCTATGTCGTAGACTACTTTTGAAATACAATCTTCCTACGGCCTACGAACTAATAACTACAACCCCTACTAGAGGAAAATGGAAACTGATGCTTAGGAAAGCCATAAATGATTTTACAGTAGCAGAATGGAACAAAGACACAGTAGACAAACCCTCCTTGAAGTACATTAATCAAACAGTACTGAAAGTTGGACGACCACACCCTTTATATGAAACTGTACGTCCAAACATCCATGACATACAAAAAGCTGAACTGAAAGCTAGAGTCCTAACGGGATCCTACATCCTACAATCAAATAGATCCAAATTCAACCAATTTTAGGTTGATCCAACATGTACCTTATGCCACAAAAACCCAGAAACAAGAGAACACTTTATAGCTCAATGTACATCACTTTCTATGATCAGAATGAAATTTATCACGAAAGTTGCAGCTCTTTAGTCAGGACTTATTGCTTACTCTTGAACTTTCTACATTTACACAACTCTGCTTAGTCTGCAGCCATCCAATAATAGTAGATAGATTCAAACTATCAAGAGACTCCAGTGAGAAACTTGAACAATATACCAGAGTATACATCTACCAACTTCACTATACACGCTCAAAAATTCTTGTAGATAATCAAACATCTAAAAACTACTCACTATAACAAATAGCAACTCCAATAACAGTTACCTCACAGTGCAAAAAAAAATCAATAAATTCTTCATTTCCTTACTCTATAAATATATAACGTAAATAATGGCGTAAAAAGATGTGTAACACCAACTAGTATATTCTTGTGCATAGGAAGTGTAAATGTAATCGTAAATATATGTGAAATAGAAAATTGTGTTATGTGATATCATCTATATGTGTATTCGATTCAATTGGTGGTTTAGGATCACAATTACTTGGGTTACCTACAACCTAGGGTGCTCCGAAAAGTCAGCGGAGGAATTTTCAAGATAAAGAAAGAAAGAAAGGATGGCAGCCAAATTGAATTATTAAATGGCATTTAAAGTATTTCTCAACTCATGTGACATAAGGGTCCAGGGCTTATTCAGTAACCTTAGTGGGTTTATGACCTCAAAATATCAGGCTAATGACAACTCTCAGTTAATGCAACATTGGTATTCAATTTGAAGATGGAAGCCGAGAAATAGAAAAATTTAAATTATCTGAGTTTAACTGAAGAATTTAGATTTTTTGCGCCTTCATTTACTGCTCCAAGAAAAATTTTCAAATGCTGTTTACAAATAATTGCCTTTAATGATAGATTAAGTTTGGTATTTAAGATGGCAGCCAGAGAAGAGAAGAGAGTAAGTTTTCTGGGTTTCAATCACGATTTTAGTTTTTTTGCACCTATATTAACATTATTCATATTAACGGCTTGAAGTCCAATTCCAAAAATGCTTTGCAAATTGGTACCTTGAATGAAAGATTATTAATTTTAACAAGATGGCAGCCAAAATGTATACTCGATAGAAAGTTTGAGTTCGTAAAAACATTAAAGAAAATGATTCCATTTTTACTGGTGAAAATTGAAGTAATCATTTGAAACTAGAAAAGCTAGATAAAACTCTTTATTAAGTATGATTGTGCTCCTAGATTACAGCCAATACTGCTTATGTATCATCTTTCCGTTGTTTAGACAATTAAAATATCAATATTTGGTGAATTCATGCGTAGACACAAAAGCAGATACAATTGGTTCACGCTGAATTATCGAAATAATCAAATACTGATAAAACATTCTCATATGAGTCTTTTGAAAAAATAAATTATTAAATTCGTTATAATTCTTCTTTTTTTTTTTTTTTGCATAATTATTTAATTTTTTTCTTAGTTAAGTCGGGTCATGTTACGGTGAGCATAAAGTTATTATTATCTTGATAGCCATTACACATAACCGCTAAAGTTTCATTATCAAGTTTTCTGATACATTTTAGCCTTCCTATTAAACCACATTAATATCAGTATGTATTGTCATGTATGTTTATTAATGGGAAAGAAGTTATCCCGCTTAGGTTTATTTAGCACTACAAAATCATTCTAAGTGTTAAATTTGAATTGTTCACAACCGTTCAGCAGGTCATGTAAGCATGATGATATTCTGTGTTGCCCTGATGTCATGGGTAATGGTTGAAAAAGTGCGATGTTTTTGTAGGGTTTGTCTTTGCAACAATTGAAACTTTGTAGAAACTTTGCGGCAAATTACGCAGGGTGACCAAACGACACGGCTTTAGGTTTCTGAACCTAAGACTTAAGAAAAAGGTTAGAAATCATAAGTCGTATAGCTGCAGAATAAGTTCAGAAACCTTCACCACTGTTCAAATTATGGTAACATTACCAATTTTTCAGTAGAATATACTGATAACTACTTATCCATTTCGCCGAAAATCTCAGAAATAAATTAATGAAATGAATTTTTTTTCTTGTCATTTCATATTTTCCATCTAATACCATGACGAATCATCTTTTTCAGAATTTTTGAATGTAAAATAATGATTTTGTCCGTCCGTCTACATGTTAACTTCCAGCCTTTCATACCTTCTTGTGTCTGTATTAAACGGAACACCGACTTGCCCAACCAAAAATAGTTCTGGTTTGCATAGGGGCCGAGTCAAAAGTGTATGATTTTAAGTGAGTCGTTTTGGTATGAAATCGAGTATTTTTATAAATTAATATTGTCGAAGATTTTTAATTCCTTGGGATATCAATTCTGGGTGTATTCTCTCTTTGTTTGAAAGCCGTTTGGCCAGATAAATGATAATTGTTCTTATCTATTCTGAGACGAACCCCATATTCACATATTTAGACCAATCAAAAAGCATTATTTAACGAATTCGCTGTGAATTTCACGAGGAAAACTAGATAAGCAGACGAGTAATAACGGTAAAATTCACGTAATATTTAAGTTAAGGATGGCATGACCGTCGATATGCTAATTAGCATGTCCAAATAAGGAATAATGGACATTTCTTCTGTCATATGTTGAGTACAAAACCACGTGTTTTTACTATATAATTACATCTTGTTACGACTAAACAGCCCCCTCGTGTTTAAGAGTGGAAAATGCGAAAATGTTAACATTAACTAGATAGATAAAATTATTATTTTGAAGTCATTTCATTTTCAAAATACATTTTTTGGAATGGCATTAAACTGAAATTAAGATTTGACCACATACAAATTCTTCATTCAAACTCGATTTTATGCTATTAATGAAAAGGTTGGTCCATATAGAAGTCATACGGACTATAACATACAATATGTTGACAAAATAGTAAAAAATAGTAATAGTAAAATAGCAGAAAGGGTAGATAATATTAGGGAGAAAGGAGAAAGTGTTGGTTAGCAGCATTTTCTTCTTTTCCCTATTAGCAAGGTCATCCGTTAAGATCAAATATAAAAGCTATGTACATGTATCTTTAACAAAGCAGTGATTTTGGCAGTGATAAGTAAGAAAATATCTGGTATACATGATCATGGCGCATCTCAGCAGTAGTTTCGTCATGTATCCTTGCACTATTCCCCTTAACTAACCGTCTTCTGGGGGCGTCGCTCATATGGGCATGTGCTACGGTAGCGACGATAAATAAACGAAAATACACACTACAACTGACATAAATGGCCCCATAAAGTCAGTTATTATCTGAAATTCGTCACATAACCTATTTTCTTTTTTTATTTTGTTTTTATTAATTATAGTCCTTCTTTTCTGTTATATCGTCATGTCTTGTAGTGACTAAATATGATAAAAATTTGAAACCTACTTTTAATGTGTGTACAGCGACACAAATTGATATCTAATTGGAAAAAAATTAATATGAATACTATTCAGTCAATCAGATTTATTGATTGAACCAATTAGCGACTTTATTTGCGCCTGCATTTGTCGATGATTGCAGAGTTGTTTTCTCGTTTGCAAACATTTGCCCTATAAATTATCGGGAATTCATAGACCTCGGCAGTTCGATTGTCAGTCATGGCAGAATTTGAATTGGGGTTTTACGTCGCTTTCAACAATCTCTCAGTTATATCGCGACGACTGGAGCACCTAACGATGGATTCCTGGTATTTCTCACACCAGTACTACCACCACATCCCTTTCCTAGCCTCCAGTTGCTATTCCACATAGGTTTACGATTATTTACCCATTGGTGGAAGACAAATGTCGGAAAGGATAAGTGCCGCGGCCGGGGATCGAACACGTGCGAATTTAGACCCCTGGATTAGAAGTCCGGCGCGCTACCAACTGCGCTATTGCCGCGGCGTCATGGCAGAACAACACCCTTGTATCCACCCTTGGATCCAGTGCAATGTCAATGTTACAGGCCGGTCACGCGCTTTTGGTTGTGACGACTGCAGCAGGTGGAATCACAGAAAATGTGGTACTGATGAGTATTAGTAAGATAAAAAATAAGCTAATATTAGAAATATTAGATATTGGAAATGAGTGCTGATAATAACACCTTTTTACGTCATTTTATTTATCTGTAAATGATAATATAAGAGAAATAATTACTAATAGTGAATAATTTAGTAAATAAAATAATAATATAAGTCAAAGAAAAAAAAGGAAGTTATATAAACGATCGAGTATTAACGTTAAAAGAATCATTCAACGATGATAATTTCTTTTTCTACAGGAATTTCACACCAACAGTACCTACAGATACGCCGTGGAGACCTTGAAAGCTAGTGGAAGTGCCCAGAATGCGTCAATCAAAGACTCAACTCTACAGCACCCGACAACGTCATTCCACCAATGGAAATAGACGTATCACCTCTCGCCCAAGACGCACGAGGAGACCTGACATCTCTTTTAACGTTGTGGGCAAGAGTTTTGATACTGTTTTCACTCCCAGACAGAGATCCTAGACAGAGATCTAACAGACGGCATTCCGCCATAAGCACCCACAACCTACGAAATCGTCCCCAGTGGATCAGTCAGAGGCGTACCAAAACTCGTCAGAAGTGACGGATTCACCTACACAAAAGGCCCGGGGTAAGTCTAATATTTTATTATATTCTATTTATTCTTTGGATCTTTTGGGAATCTTGTAATATATATTGTTTAAACGTAAGACATGAGTAAGATTATGACGCTTTCAAGCAACAAAATTAATCATTTCACTGCGGCATAAAAAAGTACTTATTTAAATCGCTAATCGTTAAACTTCTTAATTATTATATTTTATGAGCCTGTGCGTGACATTTTCAACAATTTGAAAAGTGCACCAAGCAAAGAATTAGGCCAGCCTGTGCATCTGCACAGTCTGGCCATAGTCTTCACTATGCGCTATATATATAGATAGGGTCTCAAACGCCTTTAGACAGTCAGATAATCTTCTAATTGCACTATGTGACTGTCTAGGCTGCGCAATGCTTCTACTTCACACACATGTCAAATCGTTGGAAATGTCATGCACCGGCTCATATACTTTTCATTTCAGGTGAAGTCTGGCGAGAGAACGTACTGACGTTGTGCTTTACGCAAAAAGAAATGTAACTGTCCAGCGTCCGTCAAAGAATTCATGGGTATCTTCATACTAGGGTTCAACGGCCATATCCACCCTCCCAAACCTGGTGCAGGTAGAAATGTCAAAATGACTCACAAGGTAGGTTGCACAATAATTAAATTATTTAATAATTTTTTATCAATAAATAAGATTTGATTTTCAATTCAAATTCGTTGATTCTTTATTCTTAATATCTTTTTTAATATCTGTATTAAAATAGGACAATTAATTACCTTAAAAAGCCGATTCAAATATAAAATAATATTCTCTTTTAATATTTTTCTAGATCAAGAAAGAATCAAAAGACCGCCCTTTCGAACCCTCATCTTCGGTCGTAGAGCGAGTAATGAAAGAAACGGTTTCCACAAATGATATCAACAATCCAAAGCCTGAAAACTTTATAAGAGCTGCGAACAACCACAGACGCCACCGACCAAATGACCCACAAACAATTGATTTCGAGGTAGGTATAAATTCCAATCTATTAGATATACATTTATGCAAATTTCATTTGTTCATATATTTCATTTTATGCCATGATTTTTGGCTGGCACAGACGTCTCAACAACAGAGTAGGCCATCCAAACCTGGGCCTGTACAAGCTGTCCCAACTCCTGAAAGAAGAATCCAGAACAGTCGACATTCAAATCCGCCTTCAGGGGTCCCGCCTTCAGACCGTGAATTTATTGTCGATGCTTAGGCGGAAGAAATACCAAAAAGTCTATGGCAACCTAGAAGATGCCTGTGACAAGTGCGAAGAATACGAGATCACAACAACAGCTCTTCTTATCCAGATCCCGTCTGGGCCCCACATAGGTTGCCCATATAGGTCCCATATATATCCCCACATGGGACCCAGATGGGTCCCAAAATCCGCTTTGCTGCCTGGGATGTGACCTGTGAATAATGTTTCCATCAGTTCCACATTCGTAAATAAAATTCATGAAATTTAATAAAGTTTGTCTTGTATTACGATTTTTTACTCAAGCTCAATATATTATCAATTTACCGAAGTTGTAATTTACCTAAGTTTCTTTCACCCTTTGAATGCACTTTAAGAGTATTGAATTTAAAAGAACTGTCGAGCAGTTTCAATTATTTTTAAGGTTATGTAGAAAAATTTACCAAAATTCGGGAAAAATACGTAAGTTTGACCCCGCTCGCGTTATTTCTCATCGGTTCATGGACGAAAATTTAAGCAAATTTTTACAAAAATGTATCAAATGAACCGGTTATTTCATTCTTCAGTGTTTCAGAAAAATGATTATATACGGAAACTTCAATGTCGGCGAAAGCGGCGATTAAGCAAACTAGACGTCGATCTACAAAATCACTCGGTGACCTCCAGTTTTTTTTTCATATTTTTGTTTAAACTTCTCTTATCAAGAAATATTCAAATTACAAAAATCGACAAAATTATTTGCGCGCGAATGCCTTAAAGATTTTACGGGGTAGTAACGAGTCAATCGAACGCAATTCTATCTATCTATATATACTGCCTGACTCCCCTTTCGGGTATTACTGGCAGATGCGCGTCTGTGCTGGAATAAAAACTGTTAGTCATTGGTTAGGGTGCCAAATTTCAAAAGTATTGTGAGTGTTAGATTAAAAGAGCTGGTAAAACAATTTTGGTTATTCAGGGACGGCTCACTATCTGAAAAGAATCAAGACTCTTCTTGAATGCGGCAATATCAAGTTGCTGTATGATTGTTTCTGGTAGGCTGTCCCAAAGTTCCACTGTATAAGGAAAAAAAGAATATTTAAAGTAGGAAGCATTTGTGTGGATCTGTCTAAAAGATTTTGTGTGCATATGTCGGGTGATCCTAGCTGGTCTTTCAAGATAAGTTGGTATGGGTACTGAAACAAAACAATTCACAATTTTATAAAACATGGTGACTCTGGTGATGTCTCGTCTATATTGAAGAGTTTGCCAGCTAAGATCCTTCTGCATGCAGGTGACACTGTCATAATGAGAAAAATTATTTTGAACCCATCTTGCTGCTCTACGTTGTACTTTTTCTACTTTGTTGATATACGATGTTGTGTAAGGGCTCCAAACAGTTGATGCATATTCTACCTGGGGTCTAACCAGTGTTTTGTATGCTGTTTCTCTGATCTTCTTATTTTTGGTCTGGATGTTTCTGCGGAGAAAACCTAAAGTTTTATTTGCATTAGATGTTATATTGTCAATATGCTTGTTCCAGGAAAGATCTTCAGATATAGTAACTCCTAGGTATTTGGCATTGTCCACAGTCTCTAGCACTTGTCCGTGTAGCCTGTAATCAAAAGAAATCTTTTTCTTCTTTTTAGTAATATTTAGGACAATGCATTTGCTAGGGTTAAACTCCATTTCCCATTTTTTCTCCCACTGCATTAACTTGTCTAGATCTTCTTGCAGGGTGATACAGTCTTGCTTGTTATCTATAGCTGAGTACACGGCAGTGTCATCTGCAAACAAACGAACTTGGGAGGTGATAGTGTTAGGAAGGTCATTAATATATAAAAGAAACAGAAGAGGGCCAAGCACCAATCCCTGAGGTACTCCTGACGTGACTGGTACTTCGGATGAGCATCCACCTTCTAAGACTACTTTCTGTGTTCTGCCTATAAGAAAAGATTTAATCCACAAAAGGGTAGCATTGTTAACTCCATGTTCCTGCAATTTACACAAAAGTTTAAGGTGGCTAACTTTATCAAAAGCCTTGCTGAAGTCTAACAAAACTAGATCAGTTTGTTTTCCTTCAGTAAGGTTTCTGGCAAGATGGTCGGTCAGTTGCAGTAGGTGTGTTTCACATCAGCGCCGTTCTCTGAAGCCATGTTGTAAATCATAAAGAATATTATTTTTGTCAAAATGTCTAGTTAGATTTGATGCTACAATATGTTCAAGAACTTTACACAATATACATGTTAGGGATATAGGCCTGTAATTTGCAGGATCTTCTTTGTTTCCTTTCTTAAAGAGTGGTGTCACGTTTGCCTTCGTCCATACCTGGGGGTGCCTGTATCTAGGGATTTCTGAAAGAGAATTTGCAAGATAGGAGAAATTTGATAACATAAGTTTTTTAGTACTAGAGGTTTGACGTTGTCAGGTCCTGCTGCTTTGTCTGGTTTCAGGTTGGATTTTAGTTTTTGTACTCCACCAGCGCAGATGGTAATGTCTGGCATGACTGGATATTTACTGAAAGAGGAGGAAGACATATTTTGTCTTATGGACGAAAGGCAGGACTGAGCCAGAGAATTTGGTGTCATTGGAGTAAAGACTGGTTGAAACTGTCGATTTAGAATATCTGCTTTTTCTGTGTTGTCTGATTTGATGGTACCTGAAATTTTATCGAGAAGCGGAGCTACTCCTGCTGCGTCTTGCTTGGCATTTTTCATCAGACTGAAAAGTTTCTTATTATTAAATCTTGTGGCTTTCTCCTTGTTTTCAGTGTTCCCATCAAGGCCTAAAATATATTCAATATAGTTATTGTAAGAGACTTTTATTTGTTTCTTGATGTTTCTTTTCAGAGCCAGGAATGCAGTTTTCATCTTGTTATTTCCATCTTTCTTTAATCTAAAATAAACTTGATCCCTTTTTCTAATTAGACGTTTTATAGGCTACGTAATCCAAGGAAGTGATCTCTTATTCCCTAGTCTTTTGGTTGGAACAAATTTCTTGATACCTGTGGAGATTGCATCTGAAAAACTTAGCCAAATTTCTTCAACAGATTTAGATTGATGATCTTTTAATAGTTCATGCTTAATTTGGTCCATATAGATTTTGAAACTACCCCAGTCAGCTTTTTTGTAGAGATTAAACTGTCTCGGCTGTTGTTTGGTTACCTGTGGCTTTGTATCTGCAAGAATAGAGACAATACTATGGTCTGATATACCTGGGAGACATTTTACATTTTTAATTAAGGTGTGATTTGAGGTTAAGAAGAGGTCAAGTGTATTTTCTCCTCTGGTGCTTTCATTGATATCACATTTAATAAGAAATAAATCACGTTGAAGACAATAACTTTTGCCAGAAATATGTTTTTCATTAAAAGAAAAAAGTGTACGGGTCTTTTCCCAAGAAATATATTCTTTTTATTAAATCGGTTATTTTCTTATTTCAGTGTAAAATCCGAATAAAATTATTATTTTCAAAAGATTCGCTGAACCAAACAGACCTTTTCCGAAATTGCATGAGGACTTTTCCTCGTCATTGAGATTTTTGTTTAATATTTTGAAGGTTGGATCCATTTAATTTTATGTAAACATATTCTTTTTTATCAATTTTATTTTCGATATAGCCAATTGAACATACTGACAGGTATCGAATCCCTAAAGGCTTCGCCCTACGAACATGTTCGCCCCTATTCTCGTTCACCCACTGTCTACCTTATATCCTAAGTATCCCCCCCCCCGCCATAATTGGATCACCGCCTAATGTCCTAACTATACATTTACATATAATTACAACATACTAATCATACACAGGATTATGCATCAGTATTGTCACCATGTCTTTGTACCATGACTTTGTCAGGAACAGAGGGCTGAGCCTTTTGCAAGCCATGATCCTTGTGGGAACCATTCAAACAGGCCCATCCTCAAATCAGCCTCCAGTCAAAATGACCCCAAATCAGTCAAACCGACACCCAAAGTAGTCAAACTGGCCCCTCAATTCAGAAAAAACTGTCAAACGGGCTCTCAAACGGTCAAACCGGCCCTTAAAAATAGTTAAACTGGCCCCTATTTTCTTTTCAATTTTGAATATCCAAGACTTTTTCTAAGTTCTTTGGGAAAAGGCCCTAAGCAATCATTTGGGAAAAAACTATCGACAAAATTGCAATATTGGGATTTTTTATGTATGACTGTTCAGGATATTTCTTGCTAATAATATATAAATTTTCTTTTAAAAAAGCTATTTCCTAAAATTTTTAAAAGTGAACAAAACACATTTTCATACTATCAAAATACAAATACGACAGAAAAAAAATTCGGGTTGATTCCTTTTCACTATATTGGGAATTTTTCTCTCTATTGGGAAAATTTTTGGGGCCTTTTCAATGGGGAATGGGGCCTTTATTGGGCCCCTGAGAGATGGCAGAAAAAACCCTGAAATTATCAATTTCTTGTTTTTATATCTATAATATACATGTATTTTACTTCAATATTTTGAACTTACAAACTTATATTAATCTGGATCTGTATTGTAGAGTCCCCGCATAAAAAACTTAAATGTAATTATGTTATTTTGTGCACTGGTATATGTATGTTGAAAAAAAGTAATATATAACGATTTTAATAAAAAAAATCAATCTGAAAGACTTTGTTACAATTATACACAAGAAAAATAATAAAGAACATAAAAGATATTACTGCATTTGGCTTTTTTTATACAAGCTTTGTTTTGATTGGTTTAACTCGGGTTTTCTAAGTGTTTGATTATTTGATGAATTAAGCAATTAAAGGCCAATGCTAATCAATAATCTGTAAAAGTTCTTGTTGATTAAATTAATTGCGCAATTGAAGGCCAATCAATTATCTGTAGATCAGTGAAAACAAGAAAAGAAAAAAAAAGATTCGAAATTGATCGCAATTAATAATTTCTCCTTTTTCACGTAATATTTTCTGTTCATATTTCGTTTATGTATTCACATCGTTCGCAATTATAGATTTTTTTTGTACTGTCTAAAAGTTTGCATAATTTGCTGTTTTTTTAGATATGCGAACTGTAAATTATGAATGTATAAAGTGCACTTCCTTAAATTCTTAAGAAAAAAAAGAAGTCTGGGGTTAATGTGAATGCAACACAACTGTACCAAAAAAATCACAGAGCATTGCGTTTCTTGATCATTATCACTCTTTATTGTCCAGATTTCGACAGTTTGACTCTAAAGCAGACTCGTCATGTCTGAGAATATCGGAGCCTTTGCCTTGTCTTTCTCACTATCCTGGATTCTTTTTGCCAATGTTGTACCATACCTGGGAACAACATTTTGAATTTGTTCTCATTTAAGTTTGGCCATCAGAGATTTTGCCTTTGATCCATATTACTCTTACTCTGAAGTTTTACAAGTTTTCAATTTCTAAATCTACAAAACTTTCAAGTTCATTTACAGCATTTTTGAGATCAGTCATCATAGCCATTACATCAGTTGAATCACTCATGCTTCTATTCCTTACAAAGTTTTCTCATTCTTCTAAGCTGCAGCATATTCTAGATCATCAGCGATCAGAAATTTTGGTTCAGACACTTCACTATTGCTTTTAGTATCTAACTTGTTGCCATTTTCGTGTACATCATGTTTGAGATTGGCCATCGCCTGGAATGCCTTATTCATGCTAATATTTGAGAGACTCAGATTTCAGTGTCCCAACAATGTTGTTTCAGAAACAGTGAGGGGCAATTTATTTTCATTGTGGTGTATCTGGACTGAGGTTGTAGAAGATGAGAGGCCTACATTATGGTGTCTCAAATCTACATCTTGCCTAAGAGTAGCTAATTGTGATTCACAATGTGACCTTTTTAATGACTGCTCTAATTTATTCACAAAGTCTGCCAGCCATTTGTCACCATTGATGCTTTTCATAATCAAAATTTTGAGGGCAAAGTATGCTAAATTTGCAATGCTGGGTCTGGTTACTTGTGTATTGTGTGAATGAAAATGCAAAGTGTATCAAAATTCTACCAAATTTTAGTTATTAATGTCATCAGTCAGTTAGATCAGTTTTAATTTTCAAAACATTACAAAGTTTGCTACAAATAATTGGGGTATTATTAATATTTGAATTTTCAAAACAAAAAATTATCCCTAGAGTTCAGAATTTTCTATTCTTAACAATCTCCTCCAGACAAATTTTTTGGACCTGTCAGACGAGGTTTTTACAAGCAAATTTTGCATATTGATGCTGCAGCTGGAATGTAAAATTCGGACAATACAGGTTTTACCTTAGCACTAAGCAAACACTTTTGAGACTTCGTTTGTTATGCGGAAATTTACAATGTGCACGCACACAAGTCTCCTTAAAGGAAAGTAAAGTAAGTTGTTGGATTGCTTCTGGTAAAATTTATGCATTTCCACACGAATATTTGATCAAGTTTACTTCTGTCCTCTGAGCTCAAAATTTTACAGTGTTAACTCCCTAATGGCAGTGACCTTGAGAAACTGATTTGGTCTCACTCTTCTGTAAAATGGCTTATTTGGATCTGCATCTATGTGTGATCTTGTGATACAGTCAGGATATATTTGTTGTTTTCTTTCTATCTGTTTATCAGTCTGCACCAAAAGAGAACACCTGTAAGACTGCTTTACCACATGCTTAGGAGTGACAGGCTAACTTTCCTTGATCAGTGACCCATGATAGGGAAATAGACTGGACAGTGATAACCCTTAACCCTTTGCTGTTTAATCCCTGCTTTTTACGTGCCTGTGATTTTATGATTGAGAAAACATTGTGAAAAAAGAAGAAATTGCTTCTGACAAGCAATTTCTTCTTTTCCACACTATTTTCTACCCTACAGAATGGTTATTTTTCAAATAAAATCAACTTTAAATTTTCGTCTGCAAAATCTTTGAATTTGGACCGGTCCAAAATTTTGTAAAACAGGAAAGGGTTAACAACAACAACAGTCAACTTGTCTCGTTAACTCAGCCTGTCAACTCGGCCTGGATATATATCATATAGGAACATGTATAACGATGCAATTCAGATATTTTTGGTGACCATTTTTCTCAATGATAATCTATTGTGTAATTATGAGATAATTTAGATGTAATCATGTACATAATTGCCTTTATTTTAGATTTGTTTTTAGCTCCACTGGCCAAAGGCTACTGGGCCATGGTCATGGCACTGTGTCCACAGTGTGTCTGTCTGTCTGTGCGTCAGCGCATCCGGGCGTGAACTTTTCCTTTAAAAGTCTTCTCTCCAGAAACTACTGGATAAATTTCAACCAAAATTCACAGGAATGATCCCTGGGTGACCCTCTTTCAAAGTTGTTCAAGAAAATTTAATCCAATGAAAAACATGGATTAAATGGGCGTGGCTAATTTCCAAATAGGGTAAAAAGTGTGTTTTCTCTTATTCTAATCGATGGATACCAATTGAATTTTACATGAATGATCCTTGGGTGACCCTTTTATCAGTCTACCAAAAATTATTGTGGTCAGATGAAAAATATGTATTTTATGAGCTGAGGTCATTTCTCTATACATGTTATATAGAGAAAACTTTGAAAATCATTTTCTCAGAATGTAATGTAACCGATGGGTATCACCCAAATTTCACTTAGATGATACTTGAGTGACCCTTTATCAGTCTACCAAAAATTATTGTTATCAGATGAAAAATATGTATTTTATGGGCAGAGGTAATTTCTCTCTTTATATTGTATTGTGGAAACTTTCAAATTCATTTTCTCAGAATTTTACTGATGAATATCATCCAAATTTTACTGGAATGATCCTTGAGTGACCCTCTATCAGTCTACCAAAAATTATTGTGATCGGATACAAAATATGTAATTTAGGGCGGAGGTCATTTTTAGCTCACCTGAGCACAAAGTGCTCAAGGTGAGCTATTGTGATCACTCACCGTCCGTCGTCCGTCCATCGTCCGTCCGTCTGTCTGTCCGTCCGTCCGTCTGTCCGTCCGTCCGTCCGTCAACAATTTCTTTGAACATCTTCTCCTCCTAAACCACTGGGCCAATCAAGCTGAAACTTGGCAGAGATGTTCCTTGGGTGAAGCTCTTTAAAAGTTGTTAAAAGAATTTAATTCTATAAATAACTCTGGTTGCCATGGTAACAGAAAGGCTGAATATCGCGAAAATCTTAGAAAAAATTCTTCTCCTCCTAAACCACTGGGCCAATCAAGCTGAAACTTGGCAGAGATGTTTCTTGGGTGAAGCTCTTCAAAAGTTGTTAAAAGAATTTAATTTCATTAAAAACTGTGGTTTCCATGGTAACGGAAAGGTTGAAAAATGGCCGAAAATTGCTGAAAATTTTCGAAAAACTTCCCTTCCTCCTAAACCACTTGGCTAATCAAGCTGAAACTTGGCAGAGATGTTCATTAGGTAAAGCTCTTCAAAAGCTGTTAAAAGAATTTAATTTCATCAAAAACTGTGGTTTCCATGGTAACGGAAAGGTTGAAAAATGGCTGAAAATCTTAGAAAATCTTCTTCTCCTCCTAAACCACAAGGCCAATCAAGCTGAAACTTGGCAGGGATGTTCCTTGGGTGAAGTTTTTCAAGACTTGTTTAAACAATTTAATTTCATCAAAAACTCTGAATTGCATGGTAACAGAAAGGATGAAAAATGGCCGAAAATTGCTGAAAATCTTAGAAAAACTTCTCTTCCTAAACCACTTGGCTAATTAAGCTGAAACTTGATAGGGATGTTCTTTGGGTAAAGCTCTACCAAAATTGTAAAATTAATTTCATTCAATCAAAATCTCTGGCTTCTATGGTATTGGAAATGTCAAAATATTGCCAAAAATCCCAGAGAAGGTTAATCTTCGTCTAAACTATTGGGCATATCTTAAAATTGGCAGGGATATTCTTAAGGTTTAGGTCTACTAAACTTGTTAAAAGAATTCAATTCCATCAATAACTTTGTTTGCAATCAAAAAGCAGTAGGAGGAAATTAAAGTATGTTTCTTTTAAATCCATACTAAATGTATATCAGACAATCTCTGGTATTTATAACTTGGTTGACAAGTTATGACTTGACCCCTCAGGTGAGCGATATAGGACCATCATGGTCCTCTTGTTCTAAACTCATTTTCTCAAAATGTATAACTGATGGATATCAATCAAACTTCATTAGTATGATTCTTGGGTGACCCATTATCATGCAGCCAAAAATTATTGTGAATGGATGAAAAATATGCCTTTTATAGGCTGAGGTCATTTCTCTTTATGTTATGAAGTGAAAACTTTGAATATCATTTTCAACATCAATAGAATACAATAGAACACAAAATATCTAAAAATCTAGTCAAAGCTTTGTTTTGCTATTACAAGAATTTCATGCCTGTGGAGTGACTCAAGCCATTCATGGCTTTCTAGTTTGGTGATATGCCACATCACGGAAAAAGTGACCTTAACCTTAACTTTCTTGTTAACACAACTCCTCCCATTGTTTGTAGAAACATTTCATGGGAAAAGGGGCTTTATGATGTATTTATTGTTTACACAACTAATTCATTTAGGCATGGATTATGATGAAACATCAACACAGCTCCTCCTTCATCTATGGATATATTTTTATGAAACTTTTTTCTTGTTATATTTTGAATAGCAGTGTCAAGACATACACTTTTTAAAGAGTCAATAGAGCAGTTTCAGGCCCTCATTGTCCTCTTGTTTTCAAATGAAAATCAGGTGGAAAGAACTTAGATCAGCCTGCACAGTGATTGCATACAATGGCTCAGTGCGAAACAGTTGTAACTGCCTATAAACATATAGGCAGTTACAACTGTTTCGCGCTGGCCTGTTGATATACATCTATGTACAGGTTAATCTTTGTCTACACCTTATGCCAAAGCATTAATATACAGAGTTCAGCATCACAAGGGTTAAGTTCAGCAGGATAAGGGTTAACTGAAAAAGAATTTTTTAATTTTCAGACACACAGCGTGGACTCCATAAAGCAGAAGCTGTACAATGTTTTTAAGAATCTTCCTGCAGGGTCACATGACCAAGCTGAGATGTGGACCACCAAGTTTCGGTATTCAAAAACAGATCCAACACTTAGAACAATCCTTCACCTCAGAAATCAAGGCTGAGCAAATTTCAAGGTAAATTGATTTGATCCATTCTCCTGGAAACCTACCTGAAAGATATTAAAATTGACAATCAACTTAAAATCCATTTTCTAAAAATGCAATATTTATTAATTGTAAGATGAGAAAAATAAGTTATTTCCCAAAAAGAAAAAAAAATGTGACCCCTTACGCAAAAAGGGACCATCTGGGAATTCTGTAAAATGAATTATTAAAAAAGGGATTTTATCCAGAATGGGTCAATCAGAAGTCACATTTCAAAAAGTCTTTCACTGGAAGGTAGATTGATAATTCTAGTTTTACAAAATAACCAAGGTGCAAAAAGTTTCGTCCCAAGTCAGTCTGCGCAGTCTAACTAGGGCTGACACTTTACGCTCTACCCAGATGGTCCCTTCTTGCGTGACGGGTCACAAATACTTTGGACTGTTTGTGTTACCAATTTCCACAAAACACAAAATTTTATGAACAGAAGTAATTACAAGCACTTTCTCCTCTTCTCAGAATATTTTCATCAATATTTTGCATTTAAATTGTATACAAAGACACATTGAATAAACATCTACAAATTCTTTGAAATTGGATTATAAAACCTGATGTCATCACAATTGCCTTGTTGTTGACTTTGTTGTAGGTGTTTGTCTGACAAACTTTAACCTTGGTCATTATATCTCTGCTGTTATTGAAGTTATCTTATTCTTTAATGCTTTTCTGCTGTTATTGAAGATATCTTATTCTTTATGTTTTTTTTGTGTTTTTCGAGAAATAACGGTAGATTATCACTCGATAATCTCACCACAAAAGCAGTGAAATTATCAAAAACTTATACCCTGCTTTGTGCATTTATCCCTATCTGATGTCATCTATGCGGGGGAATATAAGTCACAATACGTCACAATGAACGTTGCATAGCAATCACATGCAAAATGACGTGATTTACGAAAATATGTCATAGAAATTTCACATTTTGTCTCATTTTTGCATTAAAAAAAAGGAATAATCGTTTGTTTTTTGAGTAAGATCAATTAATATTTCATTTTGTGAACAACAAAAACTATATTTTCACTTGTGGCTGAGAATATATAGCCATTGTTGTTCATTCGGTGAAATATAAATCAATCTTACACTGACACAAACGATTATCCTCTATATATCTTTCACATTTTGTTCTTGTTTTGCAATTTTATGTTGTGTCATAGGAAAAGTTATCCAGATGAGACAATTTAAATGAGTGCGGGGTGACCCACACTGTCATATAGAACTGTTAGGTCAAGTTTTAACATTTGTGACCCTTAACTCTAAAAGGGAACCATCTGGGAAGTGCGAAAAGTGTTGACCCTGGTCAGACTGGGCAGAGTGACCAGCGTAGAAACTTTTCAAAAATAACAGATTTTCTGAATCTAGAATCATCATTCTACTTCCCCATGTAATTTTGTGAAATACTCCCTCTTGTTGGCCTATGCTGAAACCAAATCATTTTTTCCAAATATTTATTTACAGACTTTACTTTTCTATTGCCCCTCTTTGCCTGACACACAATTTTTTTCAAAGTTTCATCTAGAAACACATAAAAAGGAGACTTTGTCCAATCAATTTCTCAGCAACTAACAAAGCAATTTCATTTAAACTTGGAATATCTAGTAAACACACCATGAATTGATGACACTGGACTTGTTGAGGGTATTATTCTGTTTTGCATTTCTAGTTTAGTCTATTATTTTACTAGTGTAATAGCACCCATTTACTATCAAAAATATTCAATCAGATTCTTTCAACCTCTGCTACAAAGGTGATTAGGTCATGTTATAAATTGATTTGTTACTTTATTAGGTTTTCATCTCAACATGGTACAAAAGGCACAGCCAGTTTATTACGCAAAAGTGGAATTCAGGTAAAATGATTTGATTAGTTATGACGAGAGAACCATATTTGAAATTGAGCAGGGTTCAACGCTTACTTCTACAAGTAGGGTGTCTTATTGGACTCCAAACTTATGAAATCATGGAGTCCAAGCCTAAAGGAAGGAGGAGTCTGGGTTTTCATAATTGAGAGAACATTGTGAAAAAAATTGCTTGTTTTAGGCAATTTCTTCTTTTACAGTTTTCCCCCAAAGAAGCTTGTTTTTCTTACAAAAATTACTAGATGAAATCAAATGTTATGTTCAAGAAAATATGGTGAGAATATCTAGACTTGACCAGGGTCTAATAGAAAACTACCCTTTGCATTTATTTTTTTAGCTCACCCTGGACCTAACAATGGATTCCTGGTATTTCTCTCACAAGTACAACCACCACATCCTTTCCTGGCCTCCTGCTTCTATCTCACATATGTCAACAATTATCAACCAATTGGTGAGAGACAAATAGTTGGAAAGAATGAGTACTGCCATCTGGGATTGAACCCGGGACCTCTAGATTGACAGTCTGACGTGCTACCAACTGTGCTATGACAGCAGCCTTTCTTTGTAGAATTATTTCAGCGCTTACCAGCCGAGTGTAGGCACCTGTTGGCAGTGCTCTTGTTTGTTAATCCAACCAAAAAGCATTAAAGAAAATGTCAAAGCATGAGTTGCTGTTACCGTATTTCTCCTTATAAACGCTCCACATGGTCACAGAGCTTAAATTAAGTACGCTTTTACTATTTTAGAAATTGGTGTCTTTTACGCCCTCTTCCCTTTAATTTAAGGTGAATTTCCTCTGTACAATCATATAAAGGATTATTTAGAGGAAATTCATCTCAAGAGAAGAAGTCTGCAAAAGTTCTTAAAATTTAGCCATATGAAGTGGCTTTTCTTAGTAATAAATGCAGGTGTGCTATTAGGGAGGTTGCTATAAGAGGTGCTATAAATATGCCACCCTTGGCAAAAAAGGGGGTATATTGTTTTGCACTTGTTGGTCGGTCAGTCCGTCATCGGTAGGTCGATGCGTCCGTCTATCTGTAGACCATTCTCGTCCGGAGCATATCTCAGAAAGTATAATAGCTATGGTCCAGAAAGTATAATAGCTATGGTCATGAAACTTCATGGGTCGATAGATCACATTGAGAATTGCAGTGCATAAGAACCGCACCTCTTCCTTGTGTTTTAGCTCCACTGGCCAAAAGGCCAGCGGGCTATTGTCATGGCCGGGTGTCCGCCGTCCGTGTGTGCGTGCGTCCATTGGTCCGTCTATCTGTTAACTTTTACTTTAAAAATCTTCTCTGCATAAAATACTGGATGGATTCCAATCAAATTTCACAGGAATGTTCCTTGGGTGACCCTCTATCAGATTCCTTCAAAGATTTTGAATTGGTTGAAAATCATGGCTGTTGTGGGCGTGGCTAATTTCCATATATGGTAATAGGTGGCTTTTCTCAGAAACTAATTGATGGATATAAACCAAACTTCTCACAAATTATCCTTGAGGGGCCCCTCTATCAGCCTACAAAAAAATCATTGTGATCAGATGAAAAATATGTATTTTATGGGCGGAGGTCATTTCTCTTTATGTTATATAGTGAAAACTTTAAAAATCATTTTCTCAGAATCTAACCAATGGATATCAACCAAATTTCCCTGGAATGATTCTTGAGTGACCATCAATAAGTCAATAAAAAGATATTGTGTGATTAGATGAAAAATGTGTATTTTATGGGCGGAGGTCATTTCTCTATATGTTATATAGTGAAAACTTTAAAAATCATTTTCTCAGAACCTAATTGATAGATATCAACTAAATTTTACATGAATGATACTTGAGTGACCCTTTATCAGTATAGCAAAAATTATTGTGGTAGGATGAAAAATATATATTTTATGGGCGGAGGTCATTTCCCTATATGTTATATAGTGTAAACTTTGAAAATCATTTTCTCAGAATCTAATCAATTGATTTCAATCAAATTTTACTAGAATGATTCTTTAGTGATCCTTTATCAGTCTATAAAAAAATATTGTGGTCAGATAAAAACATGTCTTTTATGGGCAGAGGTCATTTCTTCAAATAGGCTATATGGTGGAATATCCAATATAGGGTAAAACGAACTATCCTGAAAGGATAAACAGATTGATCAGATATCATAGAAATTTTATTTCTGTGAAGTTGTATCAGTCTGCAAAAAATATTTTGATTAGATTAACAGCATATTTTTTTATTGGCAGAGGGTATTATAACATATAAAGTGAATATTTGATCACCCTTTTGGATAATCATCTCAATGATGAATTTTTCAAGACTTGTAAAATTTAATAGGTGTAATGATTATAGATTAGAAGGAACAAAACCTTCATTGAAATCCAAATGTATAAAAGCATTAGTTGAAATAAGTAGCCTGAGAATACCCCCTCAGAATTGGTGAGTTTAGCTGAACGAAGGGTGAATCTGCACAGAGAGTAAAATAATGTTCTGACCTCCTGACATTCAGAGTGGGGTAGAAAGAGTTGAGTTGACTACACTCTAAGGCATTGGGCAGAATAAAATGAATATATTGGATTGAATATTTTACTTCATACTATCATTAGTTAGAATTTTGTTTTGATGACAAACAATTGTGAAGTAACATCTTTTAGTAGTGTTTAACTAAAAGTGGAAAGATCTACATTCAAAATTTTGCAGACCAACACCAGTATATTGTGCAGTAACATTCTGTTAGTGTTGGAATTCTTATATTTGGATTTTAACAAGATTTCACTAGAATGATCCTTGAGTGACCCATTATCAGACTGCCCAAAATTATTGTGATTAAATGAAAAATATTTGTGTAACAGGTAGAGGTCAATTTTCAATGTTATTCACTGATCATGAGTTTTTTTATGCAGAAATATTTCAGCATATGACCCTTATTTACTTGAAATAAACATTCACTCATTCATTCACTTCAATTCTCATTTAAACAGCTTTATCATCCTCTAATAGTCATTATCAGGATATTCAGGCCTGTGGAGCGAATCAGGCGCTCAATTGCCTCTAGTTTTTATCTCACCAGAGCACTAAGTGCTCAAGGCGAGCTATTGTGATCGTACAATGTCTGGCATGCGTTGTCCACAATTTCTTTAAACATCTTCTCTTCCTTAACCCGTGGACCAATCTTGATGAAACTTGGTAAGGATGTTCTTTGGGTCGAGCTTAATCAAAGTAGTTCAAATAAATGAAGTCCACCCTTTACTTTCCTTTTACCGGTAACAAAAAGGGCGAAAATAGGAAAATCTTCAAAAATCTTCTTCTTTGAAACCAGAAGGCAGACAGCTTTCATATTTGGTATGTAGCATCATCTAGTGGCCCTCTACCAAATTTGTTCATATCAAGACCCCTTGGGTCATATTTGGGCTTTGCCCGGGCCCAACCCTTTTTACATAGAATCAAAGAGCGAAAATCTTTAAAAATCTTCTTCTCTGAAACCAGATGGCACACAGCTTTCATATTTGGTATGTAGCATCACCTAGTGGGCCTCTACCAAGATTGTTCATATCAAGACCCTTGGGTCATTATGAGCTTTGCACAGGTGTATCCCTTTATCTTTTATGAGTACGAAGGGTAAAAAAATGAAAATCTTCAAAAATCTTCTTCTATGAAACCAGAAGGCAGACAGCTTTCATACTTGGTATGTAGCATCATCTAGTAGACCTCTACCAAGTTTGTTCATATCAAGACCCTAGGATCATATTTGGGCTTTGCCCGGGCCCAACCCTTTTTACATAGAATCAAAGAGCGAAATTTTTTTAAAATCTTCTTTAATCGAAACCAGAAGGCAGACAGCTTCATATTTGGTATGTAGCATCATCTAGTAGACCTCTACCAAGTTTGTTCATATCAAGACCCTTGGGTCATATTTGGGCTCCACCCGGGCCCACCCCTTTCAGCTCATCTGAGCACGAAGGGTGAAAATAGGAAAGCCTTCAAAAATCTTCTTCTCTGAAACCAGTAGGTAGACAGCTTTCATATTAAGTATGTAGCATCATCTTATGGACTTCTTCCAAGTTTGGTCATATCAAGACCCTGGGGTCACATTTGGGGTCCAGCCGGGTGCATCCCTTTTTACATAGAATCAAAGAGCAAAAAGGCATATCTGTCTTGCTCCAGTTGAAAATGTTCCATGGTATTGATCTTAGGCAATTATCTTCTTTTTGACATCTGCCTATCTAATTTATGTGATGTCCCAGGGGTCAAAGAGACTCAGGTGAGCGATCTAGGACCATCTTGGTCCTCTTGTTTAGTTATTGCCCTTTGTGGATTTTCATACTAGAAGTTTGTCCGGAGCAAATCTCAGAAAGTATATTAGCTAGGGTCATGAAACTTCATGGATGGATTGATCACATGAAGGATAAGTGCAGTGCATAATTTGAGTTATTTCCCTTTGTTGATTTTCATACTTGAAGTTTGTTTGGAGCATATCTCAGAAAGTATGATAGCTACGATTATGACACTTCATGGTTGAAAAGATCTCATTAAGGAGAAGTGCAGTGTATAAACCATAACCCTACCTAGCTTATCTTTAAGGTTGTTGCCCTTTGTTGCATTTATAAGTTTATTTTTGTTTGGAGCATATCTGAAGAAGAATGCAAGCTACAATCATACAACTTTACCGGAACACAGATCACATTACCTGGGAGTGCAGTGCATAAGAACAGTAGTTCTAATTTGCTTATTAAGGCAACCTGAGCGCATTGTGCTCAAGGTGAGCTTTTGTGATCATTGAATGTCCGTCGTGCGATGTGCGTCGTCCGTCATCGTGCATCAACAATTAAAGTGTTAACCTCTAGAGGCCACAAATATGATCCAATCTTCATGAAACTTACTCAGAATGTTGGTCAGGTCCGAAGGATGAACCCTATTAAAATGGGAAGGATCCATGCCATATCACGGGAAAAAGGGCCTTAATGACACTATAGAGGCCACAAATATGGCCCAAACTCCATGAAACTTGGTCAGAATGTTGGAAAGGTCACAAGGATAAACCCTACTAAAAAATGGAAGGATCCATGCCATATCACATGAAAAGGGGCCTTAATGACAGTTTTCTTGTTAACACTCTAGAGGCCACAAATATGGCCCAAACTTCATGGAACTTGGTCATAATGTTAGAAAGGTCACAAGGATAAACCCTATAGAAAATTGGAAGGATCCATGCCAAATCACATGAAAAGGGGCTTTAATGACAATTTTCTTGTTTTTACTCTAGAGGCCAAAATATGGCCCAAACTCCATGAATCTTGGTCAGAATGTTTGAAAGGTCACAAGAATTAAACCCTTTGAAAGTAGAAAGGTTCCATGCCATTTCACAGGAAAAGGGGCTTTTGTAAAAAAATCTTTTGTTTACACTCTAGAGACCGCAAATTTGGTGCAATTTTCATGAAACTTGGTCAGAATGTTCGTAGTACACAAGGATAATCCATTTTGAAAATGGGATGGATCCATGCCATATCATGGGAAAAAGGGCCTTAATGACAATTTTTCTTCTTTACTCCAGAGAGGCCATAAACTATGGGAAATTCAGTCAGAATATGCATAAGGTCACAAAGATGAAGCCTATAGAAAATTGGAAAGATCCCTGCCAGTTTCTCAGTACAAGGGGCCTTGATGAAGATTTTCTCTTTTTCACTTTAGTTTTATTACATATGCCTTTGTTCAAATAAAGTCTCTGTCAAGGCATATCCTTTTTACAAAAAAAAAGAAAAAAAAGCAGGAACAAATTTAACCATAATCTTTGTTGAAAGCATTCTTGTTGATCTCAGAGCTGCCTATTTAATTGATGTGATATCCCAGGGGTCAAAGAGACTGAGGTGAGCGATCTAGGACCATCATGGTCCTCTTGTTTTTTGAGTTGTTGTCCTTTCTTAGATTTATTACTTGATTTTTGTCATGAGCATGTTTTAAAAAGTATGCAGGCTAGAAATATGAAACTTCACAGATGGATAAATTACAAAAGAAGTGCTGTGCACCAGAACCATAACTCTACTCATCATATTTTTTGAGTTATTACCCTTTATTAATTGACAAAGAATAGGCCAACAAGCTGCTCTTGTGGAGGGCATAAATGATTTACAAACATCTCTAGTTAGAGGAAATGCAGTATATAAATTCACTCGTGACAAACACTGGTTTGAAGTATATGTCCAATAAACATGTCTTTTAAAAGGCGCTTGATGTGATATCTTTACATAAATATCTCCCAGTCATCGGTCCTTAACTTTTTCTCCACAACCCTGGGACCCCTTTAGCATATACTATTATAACCTACAAACAAAAGATGTCTTGGTTAACTGTTTTAAATAAATTTTGACTGTTGATTTAAAGCATACTTGATTATCAAGATCTTATTTGGGGAGCATAACCTGTCGATGACAGCTCTTGTGTTAAGCCAATTTCAAATAAGTTGTGTTGACATTTTGTTACCTTTGTATACTATATGCCTCAGGTGAGCGCTTAAGAGCCAATTTCCCTCTTGTTAACTTAACGGAACAAGTAGTGCACAAGCTGAGCTTTTGTGATAAGGTGAATTTTGTTGTACATTGCGTGTCATTTGACTTTATGTGTCTTCAACATTAACCTTGTATGCACTTATTTTTACCTAATCAATTTGAAAATTGGTAAGTACTATAGACTTGATAAAATCTAGAATGCCCTCGAAATTGGGTCAACTATTGTCAAAAACTAGTCACAAGGTCAAATCTTAGAAAAACCTTGAATGCACTCTAGTTGCCACCTTTTTAGCTCACCTGAGCACAACATGGTCAAGGGGAGCTTTTAGGATCACCTAGCTTTTAGGATCACCCTGAGTCTGTCGTGTGTTGTCCGTCGTGTGTTTTCCGTCGTGCGTCGTCTATCATCAACAATCTTAAAACCTTTTTCTTCTCCTGAACAACCGTGCCAATTTCAATGAAACTTTATCAGATTGTTCCTTGGGTGACCCTTTTCAAAATTGTTCACAAAAATTTGATTGGCCAATAAATATGGGCGTAGCATTTTTTTACTTCGAAATCTTTTGATAACATCTCCTCCTGAACCATTGAGTGGATTTCAATGAAACTTTAACAGAATGTTGCCTGGGTTACCCTTTTCAAAAATTGTTTGCAAAATTTTGATTGGCCCATAAATGTGGGCATGGCAGGGCAGGGCTTATTTTGAGCCCAGAATCTTTGAATGACATCTCCTTGTGAACCACAGGGCTGATTTCAATGAAATTTTAACAGATTGTTCCTTTGGTGACCCTTTTCAAAAATTGTTTGCAAAATTTTGATTGGCCCATAAATATGGGCAGGACCGGGCAGGGATAATTTTGAGCCCGAATCATTGAATGACACCTTCCTGAACCACTGGGCCGATTTCAATGAAACTGTACCAGAATATTCCTTTGGTGACTCCTTTCATATATTGTTTGTGAAATTTTGATTGGTCCATAAAAAAGGGGGTCAGGGTGGGGCTAATTTTGAGCCAGAAATTTTTGAATGACTGAATCAGGGGGCTAATTTCAATAAAACTTTACCAGAATGTTCCTTTGATGACCCTCTTTAAAATTTGTTTGCAAAATTTTGATTGGCCTATAAATATGGGCGTGGCAGGGCGGGGCTCATTCTCAGTCTCCTCAGTAATGAATGGTCCGTCAGGGTCTATTTTCACTTTGAATCCTTGGAATAACATCTTCAACAAGTAGGCAAATAAGTGTCAGAAAATACTTGGATGGGTTCCATTGGACCAATTAAATTCAGGTGAGTGGTTTAGGGCCATTCTGACCCTCTTGTTTGCATTATCAGTTTGAAAATTGGTCAGAATGATTGTCTTCATAAAATCTCCAACATGTTCCAAAATGGGTCAAATGTGGTCATTCAAACCCTGGTCTTAAGTATTTCAAGAAATTTTGACACACCCCCAGATATGGGAGTGGCAGGGGAGGATTATTTTCACTAAAAAAACCTTTTAGATTCTTCTCCAAAACCAATTGGCCAATTTTTGTGAGATTTTGTATTATTATTTGTTTCTTAGGTGGCCCTTTATATGAACTATCTAAGAAATTTTGATGGACCCTTGATAAAGGGCGCAACCTATGTGAGATAGCAGCTGGAGGCTAGGAAAGGATGTGATGGTTGTACTGCTGAGAGAAATACCAGGAATCCATTGTTAGGTGCTCCAGCAGTCGCTATATAACTGAAAAATTGTGAAAGCAGCGTAATACTCCATTCAATGGATCAATCAATGAAAAAGGGCGCAGCAGGGCGGGGCTTATATTTTCTATGAAATCTTGGAAATTATTCTTGTCTTAACAATTTGCCCGGTATCAATATAACTTGGCATGAATGTGCTTTTAGCAACCCATTTCATTTATTGTTGAAAAAAAATTGATTGACCCCAGGTGTGGGTGTAGAAGGCAGGGCCTAATTTTAACATAAAATCATTTAAAAATCTTCTCCCAAACCCAATATAAATGAAACATGTCATTAGTGTTTCTTTGATGATTCTTTTTGCATGTTGATTAAGAAATTTTGATGGTCACCCAAGAAGGGTGTGGCATGGTGGGGCTTTTTTTCACTTTATAAATAGTCTCATAAACCAGTGGACCAATTTCATTGAAACTTGGCAGGATAATGTTCCTCGTTTAAAACACTCATATTGGATTGGCCCATATATGGGATTAGTGTGGCAGGGTTTACATTCACAAAAAAAATTGTATAGTATATAGTATTGTTTCATTGTTAAAGATCCATCAAGACATACCTATCTGATAAAAAAGAGACTTTTCCTATTGAGAATAAAAACATACATATATTTTGAAAAATGGCTTTTCATATAATCTTTATCCAACACTTAAATCGGATTTTACATCAGTCTTATGGCCTCATCACAAATTTCTTTGTAAACTTCCTTTTCTCACTGAGTTTCCTATTGATAGATATTTGAAAGCTAGTGAGGAGATACAGACCCCCTTGGGCCTCTTGTTATCATGATTGAAATAAATTTGATTTCTTAGGTCAAGGTCAACTTACAAGGTTAAGGTCATCTATCAAGGAATAAATTCTTTTTAATAAAAAGTAATATTTCTTGGGCATTAGTGTTTTAGGAACACATTTTATTTTTGTACTGCACAGGACAGAATGGTTTGTGAACAAAGATTTGAGGTTTTCATGGTCCCTGCTGTAAAGTATTCTGATGCTCCTGCATTCAGAGAAAAGGATTTCAGATCCAGAGGACAAAGAAATCGAATAGCTGACATGCATGAAAAAAGATCAATCATCAAACAACGCCTTGAATCAGGAGTCATTAAGGTTCCTGAAATGAGGACCATAACTTCCCTACCAGATGTCCCCACAATAACTGGGAATGAAAGTTTTGTTGGTATGACATGTGACTCCTTTGATATGAATACCAGTTTGTTGTTCATCGCAGCGTCAACTGGACAAGAGGACTTTTTGCGTGTTGTAAATCCAGGCACCAAATTACATCCAGTAAAAGCACTTTCATCTGGGTTGTTTTATAATCCAGAAACGAACAAGGTCATAAAAGATGGAGAAACTGTTGAAACTGTCACTGAAGAACAAGCACTTAATGCTTTTATAGACTTCCTTAAAAAACAATCACATCCTACCTTAATAACTTATAAAGGCAAAACAAATCATCTACTACTTCTTTACCAAGCTGGAAGAAAGTATGGGTTATTTGAACAAATAAGATCACTGGCCCCAGTACATTTAGATGCTTTTACAATGGCTCAGAAAGTTGTTCCAAAGGATGCAGTCAGTAATCATAGACTGGATACCTTATGTAGAACTCTAATTCAGGAGGAAGTCAATGATGTTACTTCACGTGCTAGAGGGATGAGTCTACTATTTTCAAATTACTTGATGCAAAGAGGATATCAAGCATTTTGTGCAAGTTCAGATTACCATCATGCTCAAGATACATACTTGGATATGGTAGCAAACTATGAAATGAATGATATTCTTTGGAATAAATTATCTCGCAATGGGATTGGGCTTGATCATTTGATGTATTTGAAGAAACAAGGTCATAGTATATTTGAAAAATCCTTATTGGAAAGAAATATAAGGATTGATGATATAGAACATCTGTTTAAAGTTTTGTAAAGAAATGCATTGTTTTGTATATAGGGATAAGCTAAAAACTGTCTTTAAAAGAAATTTCTTTTGTTTATGCTTTATGATAAATCATCGGGAAATAATTGTAGATTATCATTTTATAAACTCAGCAGAGACATTATCAAAACTTTTACACACACCCCATTGGTTTGTTTCACCCTATATGACGTTATCTAAGTGGAAATTAATATGTGACATCATTATGAGCTTTTATAAGATATTGTGTTGAAATTGAGGAGCTTTTAAGAAAATTTGTCTTTAAATTTTCACCTTTGTCTCATTTAAGCATTAAAGAAATAGAAAATTTGTTTGTTAGCTCCACTGGCCAAAGGCCAGCAAGCTATTTTCATTGTATTTGTGTCTGTCATGTGTGCATCTGTCCATCTGTCTGTCGCCGCCTTCATAGCGCAGTTGGTAGCGCGTCGGACTGTCAATCTAGAGGTCCCGGGTTCGATCCCCTACGGCGGCACTCATTCTTTCCGACTATTTGTCTCTCACCAATGGGTTGATAATCGTAGACCTATGTGAGAAAGCAGCTGGAAGCTAGGAAAGGATGTAGTGGTTGAACTTGTGAGAGAAATACCAGGAAACCATTGTTAGGTGCTCCAGCCACCGCGATATAACTGAAAAGAATTTGAAAGCGGCGTTAAACTCCATTCAATCAATCAACCATCCGTCTGTCCATGTGTGAATCTATGCCTTAACTATTTCTTTAAAAAATTTATCCTCCCAAACCATTGGGCAGATTTCAATGAAACTTTGCAAAGATGTTCCTTGGGTGACCCTTTACTTACATTGTTCGAGAAATTTTGATTGGCCCCCAAATATGGGCTTGGCAGTGCGGGGCTTGTTTTCACTATAAAATCTTCTCCCAAACCAATGGGCAGATTTTAACCATACTTGGTAGGAATGATCCTTGAATAACCCTCTTCTTAAATTGGTAAAGAAATTTTGATTGACCCCAAAATATGGGCATGGTAGGGTGGAGCATTTTTTCATTTTGAAATCTTTAAAAGTTTTCTCCTCCCAAGAATTGGGCCAATTTCAATGAAACTTGGCCTGAATGTTCCTTTGGTGACCCTTTACTTAAATTGTTGAAGAATTATTGATTGGCCCATTAATATGGACGTGGCAGGCCAGGGCTTATTTTGAGCCCGAAATCTTTAAACAACATCTTCTCCTTGGTAACCTATGGGCCAATTTCTGCCAAACTTTGCAGAAATCTTCCTTGGGTGACCCTTCTCAAATATTGGTCGTGGATTTTTGATTGACCCCCAAATATTGGCATAGCAGGAACCCAAAATCTGGAAATGTCTTCTCCTCAGTAACCAATGGGCCAATTTCAACCAAATTTGACAAATATTTCTGGCAGGACCCTTCTCAAAACTTTTTGTCAGTAGATTTTTATTTGACCCCAAAATATGGACGTGGCAGGATGGGCTTATTTTGAGCTCCAAAACTTTACACATCTTCTCAGTAACTATTGGGTGGATATAACTACAGAAAAGTGGCAGAAATGTTTTTTGGGTGACCCTTCTCAAAATTTGTTAGTGGATTTTTGAATGGCCTCCAAATATGGGAGTGGAAGGGCGGGGTTAATTTTGAGCCCGAAATCTTTAAATGTCTTCTTCTCAGTAAACAACTGGCAAATTTCAACCAAACACAGCAGAAATGTTCCTTTGGTGACCCTTCTCAAAACTTGTTTGTGAAATTTTGATTCCCCCAACTTCCCACCCCTAAAAAATTTTAAAAAAGGCCATAGCAAGGAGTGGGGGCAGTTTTTAGTGTTGCATCCAGGCTATGTGATTGTGTAGAATAACATCTTCTCACAACTAGGCAAATGTGTGAATGAAACTTTGTCAGAAACTTACTTAGGTAAGATCCACTGGACCTAAAAAATCCAGGTGAGCACTTTAGGGCCATGCTGGCCCCCTTGTCTATAATTATTTGCAAAATTTTGATTGACCAATTAATATTGGTGTTGTAGGGCGGGGCTTATTTTGAGCCCGAAATCTTTGAATGACATCTCTTTGAATTAACCAAGTTCCCTATCATCAATGCAACATTGCTATTTTAATCTATTATAATTAAGATATTTTCAAAAGAATTTACAATTACAAGCAAACAGTTCTGATTCTGACCCGATGTAAACTAAGAAAACAGGGAGTTCACGAAGACCATCAAGCAACCCTCTTAAGTTAGACTGAACACACTGTTTTTGTTTTAAAAATACAGACTATCTTGGCAGAAACAAGTTTTTGTCATAAGTACCTCTATGAATTTTAAAGTTTTTATGCCCCCGATAGGGAGGCATCATAAATTTGACTTGTCCGTCCGTCCGTCTGTCCGTCCGTCCGTCTGTCCGTCCGTCTGTCTGTCCGTCCGTCCGTCATTCCGTCCAAAAACTTTAACATTGGCCATAACTTCTAAATCAAAGCGGTGTCGGGGGCATTGTCATCTTACAGTGACAGCTCTTGTTGTTTATGAATTTGTGTATCATTATACGTCTGAAGGGTCGTATTATGTTATGGCCTCGGTCGTCTGTCTGTCTGTCCGTCCATTAGCAATTTTTTGTGTGCGCAACTCCTCCTAAACTATCAATGGGAATGAGCTGAAACTACACACAATCACTCCCTATGATGTCTAGTTGTGCATAAGACCTTTGAAATTCAAATCGCTCCAGTCATTCCTGAGAAATCTTGAATTATCTGCCCTTGAATATAACGAAAATCACTGTTTTTTGTGTGCGCAACTATTCCTAAACTATCAATGGGAATGAGCTGTAACTAGACACAATTACTCTCTATGATGTCTAGTTGTGCATAAGACCTTTGAAATTCAAATTGCTCCAGTCATTCCTGAGAAATCTTTAATTATCTGCCCTTGAATTTAATGAAAATTATTATTTTTTGTGTGCGCATCTCCTCATAAACTGTCATGGGAATGAGCTGTAACTAGACACAATTACTCTCTATGATATCTAGTTGTGCGTAAGACCTTTGAAATTCAAATCGCTCCAGTCATTCCTGAGAATTCTTGAATTATCTGCCCTTGAATTAAACGAAAATCACTGTAGTTTGTGTGCAACTCCTCCTTAACTATAAATTGAAATGAGCTGAAACTAGACACAATTACTCTCTATGATGTCTAGTTGTGTATAAGACTTTTTAATTCAAAATGCTCCAGTCATTCTTGAGTTTTCTTGGAGTATCTGCCCTTGAGTTGATGAAAAACAAAATTTCTTGTCAGCTCATTTTCTCCTACATTTTGGATGGGAATGAAAGGAAACTTGCCATAATGACTGTGTAGGTTGTCTTTTTGTGCTTAGGACTAAATATATTTTCATATTTAAAGTAGTTCCTGATTTATCTGCCCTTTAATTCACAAAATGGTTTAAATTTACAGATTTCTTTGTGTGCGTGTGTGCACAACTCCAACAAATTTAATTGAATTGAAATGAATCTTGCCATAATGTAACCCTGATATTTGGTTATCCATAAGACTTAAGAAATTCAAAAAGCTTGGGTCTTTCTTGTATTATCTGCCCTTGAATTGATTGAAATTCACTATATTTCTTTTGTGAGCAACTCGTCACACTTTGAATTGGAATGAACTGAAACTTGCAAAATAACTGTTTGGCATATAGTTGTGCATAAAATCATTTTCAATTTACACTCAAAAGGTCATACTATGTTATGGCACCAGTTGTCTGTCTGTTTGTTTGAAATATTTTTAGCTATCATCCAAGCTCACGTTACTGACAATCCAAGGTTACTGACAAGCCCCATTGCGCCTCTCTGCGAAGCTCTTGTTTGTTTTACTTTATGACATTTCACTTCAATTGCGAGTTAAAAAATACATGACGGGCGTTATTTGCAATGTGCTAAGGTAATTGCATTCTATTGCCCATAAATAAAGGCGTGGCAGGGCAGGGATTAATTTGAACCCAAATTCTTTGTACGACATCTCCTGAACCATTTTGCTAATATTAACAATGAAACTGTACCAGAATGTTCCTTGGATGACTCTTTTCAAAAATTGTTTGCAAAATTTTGATTGGCCCCGTAATTATAGGCGTGGCAGGGGGTGGTTTATTTCCAGGCTGAATTCTTTGAACAACATCTCGTCCTGAATCACTGGGCCGATTTCAATGAAACTTTACCAGAATGTTCCTTAGATGACCCTCTTTAAACATTGTTCCCAAAATATTGCTTTGCGTATAAAAATGGGCATGGCAGGTTGGGGCTTACTTTGAGTATCCTCAGTAATGATTAGGTGGGCAGGGTCTATTATAACATTAAATTCTTGGAATATCATCGCTCTTCAACAATTAAGCAAACGAGAATGAATCTTTGCCAGAAAGTTATTTGGATGAGATCCACTGGATCAATAAAATTCAGGTGAGCAGTTTAGGGCTATTCTTGTCCTTTTGTATAGAAATCTTGGATCAATTCAATGATTGTATTTAGTTGATAAAATATATATATGGACAGTAATCTTCAGGTTCTCAAGTACCATAAGGTAACTGGGGCCTGTTTTACTAAACATCTTACGATCATTTTTTGCGTAAGTCGAAAATTAAAGTTGCTTCTACAGTAGTAACTAAACATGGAATTCTGCCATGCATTATCTCATTGGAATCGTCTCCTTCAGACGATTTCAATGAGATATTGCAAGACAGAATCTAGCGATGAATAAAAACACCAGGTACGATTTGTGATTTTGACTTACGATCAATTTTGTCGTAAGAAGTTTAGTAAAACAGGCCCCTGGTCTTTGGTACCTGGGTACAAAATTTCTACTTGTCCCAGCTCTATGGAAGGCCCCAGTGATCCATTATTACATACTGTATTGCTCTATGATGTATGTCATTAATTTTCACTATTAAAGAGTTATAAGATGATTTTACATTGTTTTCTCTGATTCTCCTGCACCAAGTTGAAAAAAAGATATGCTTGAGGCAAATTGGCTTATCAAGAAACAGTATTTCAAAAATATATATCACAGATACAACTCCGAGCTTTGTATTTACAGTTATACGATGATAGCAGGTTGTTCATCAGCTTTTGTGTGCCGAGTCAGTTCAAAAACGTGACTAGCGCTTTGTTTGAGCTCTTTTTCCGAAAGACTTTATATAGTCAAAAACTTGCAAAAGATCTACAATTGGTAATTGATACATTACTAAGTAACTTCAGCATACTTACACATTTAAAGGTGAGCTTTACTCATTTAAGTAGTTCCCGGGAAAAATACAGATAGTGATAGAAAAGCGTGGTCTAAGTCAAAGAGAAAATCTCAAGCTGTGGTATATGTGAAATAGACACTCGCTGATGCTTGTGTCTATTTCCCATATACTATGGCACTAGTTTTCTATCCTATATGTAGTAGCACTTCATGCTATCACTCAAATGGTCTTTGGTTCGATATCAGAGAGCAACTCTCATCCTTTCCCTCTTTTTGTCTTCCACCGAATGGGTTGATAATCATAGAATAGCAGCTGGAGGCTAGGAAAGAATGTAATGGCAGCCCTGTCGTGAAAACTGCCAGGGATACATTGTTAGGTGCTCCAGCTACCGCAATATAACTGAAAGATTGTTGAAAGCGGCATAAAACCCCATTGAAACAAACAAAACCTTCGCAAAATTGCCTTAGATTTTCAATAAAATAATAATTCTGGTGCAGTTTTCAGAAAATTTTAGCACAATTAGAATTAATAATACATCATGTATATCAATTAAAAATATCACAATGTCGATATATGGAAGCACACCTATTTGACCTTTAACCTTGCTGTGACTTTAATTAGAAGTTTCAGACTGGGCATCCTCCCTGAGAGGTTTTGTCATACCCCAAAGAATATAACTAGCATGGATGCCGAGCATTAACAAAGAATGCCACCAAAACAATTTTCTAGAACTCGAATTATATTCCGTAAACTAGAAAATTGAACAGAATGAATTTTCTTGATGAAATCTGGGATAACTTTTAAATGGGGTCATAAACTAGGTCACTGTGTCAAATCGTAGAAAAACCTTGCAGATCTCTAAAGGCCACATTTTCAGCACTAAAAACCTGAAAATTTGTCTGAGTGATTATCTTGATGAAATTGGGGACAAATGTGAAATCGGGTCAATTGGGTTCAAACAGTAAGTAACCAGGTCAAATCTTGGACAAAACTTGTGGACCCCTAGAGGCTATATTTTTAGCCCTATCAACTTGAAAATTAATCAGAGCTGTTATCTCACTTAAGTCTGGGATAAGTTTGAAATTGGGTGAAAAACTAGGACACTGGGTTGAAGTTAAGATAAACCTTGAAACATGAAAATTGGCCAGAGTTTTATCTTGATGAATTCTGGGATAAGTGCAAATTTTGATCAAGTGGGGTCAAAAACTAGGTCATGGAGTCAAATCTCTGAAAAACCTTGTGGACGTTCTGTAGGACTTATTTTTAGCATCGTCAACCTTAATATTGATCAGAATGAATTGTCATGAAGAAATCTGGTTTAAGTTTTAAATTAGGGCAAGTAGGGTCATAAACTAAGTCATTGGGTCAAATCTTAGAAAATCTTGAAGACACTTTTTAGGCTAGATTTTCAGCACTATAAACCTGAATATTTGTCAGAATGATTTTCTTGATGCAATCAGGGACACATTTTAAATTGGGTCAAGTAGGGTAAGAAACTAGGTCACCAGATTAAATCTTAGAAAAAACTAAATGGCACTCTAGAGGCCATATTCTTGGCCAAATTAACCTGAAAATTTGTTGGAATGATTATCTTGATGAAATCTAGGACAAGTTTTGAATTAGGTGAGGTAGGGTAGAAAAATTTGGTCACAGGGAAAAATCCTAGAAAAAATTGTTGACACATTTTAAAGGCCACACTTTTAGTCCAATTAACCTGAAAATTGGTCAGAATGATAATGTTGATGAAATCTCGAACAATATTAAAAGTAGGTCATGATTGGTCAAAAACTAATCAGGGTCAGATCTTACAAAAATCTTGTGGACAATCTAGAGAACACAATCCAACCCAACCAGTCTGAAAATTGGTCAGAATGATCAACTTGATGAAATCTTGACCAGCTTCAAAATTGGGTCAAATGGGGTTAAAAAACTAGGACGCAGGGTCAAACCTTGGGAAAAAAAAATTGTAGACACCCAGGAGGCCACATTATTAGCACAATTAACTTGAAAATTGGACAGAATGATTTTGAATGAAACAAATAGTAATATTGAGATTTTGATTATTTCCATTACCTTTTTAGCTCACCTGAGCATGAAGTGCTCAAGGTGAGCTTTTGTGGGTAGATGGATGTCTGGTGTCCGCAGTCCCTCCATCAACACTTACCTTGTATGCACTCTAGAGGCCACATTTTTTGCCTAATCAACCTGAAATTTGGTAAGAATCATTGTCTTGATAAACCTGCGAACAAATTTGGAAAAATTGAGTAAACTTGGGTCAAAAACTAGGTCATAGGGTCAAATCTTAGAAAAACCTTGTATGCGCTCTAGAGGCCACATTTTTTCCTTAATCAACCAGAAATTTGGTCAGAATGATAGTCTTGATGAAAGCTTGGACGAGTTCAAAGTTGGGTCAACAGGGGTTAAAAACTACGTCTTGGGGTCAAATCTTAGAAAAACCTTGTATGCGCTCTAGAGGCCACATTTTTTCCCAATCAACCTGAAATTTGGTCAGAATGATTGCCCTTGATGAAATCTCGGATGAGTTCAAAATTTGGTCAACTGGGGTCAAAAACTAGGTCCTGGGGTCAAATCTTATAAAAACCTTGTATACACTCTAGAGGCCACATTTTTTGCCCGATCAACCTGAGATTTGGTCAAAATGATTGCCTTGCTGAAATCTCGGATGATTTTGAAATTAGGTCAATTGGGGTCAAAAACTAGGTCATGGGGTCAAATCTTAGAAAACCTTGTATGCGCTATAGAGGCAATATAAACCTACTTAACAATTTAAGACAGTTCATTCAGGTGAGCGATTATGGCCTTCTTGTTTAAATCTTACTGTAAAGACAGTTTAGACTGTTAACCCAGATGAGCGATTTAGGGCCTTTATGGCCCTCTTGTTCCTTTTTTTAAAACAAATTAATGACTTCGAATATGAGCAAAAAATTTCGCTTGTAAATCTGTATGAAGAAATTGAAACCGAATCTGTCACTGGAAGAGATGAGTATCTATAAAATCTAAACAGAGAATAAGTCTGTCGTTGGAACTATTTCATTCCCCACGTAGAACCACCAACATTGGCCATGTAAATGCGACTTTGACATGCAAAGCATGTTCACACATTCTAACCGTTTGCATACCATGTCTGAGCAGACTTTTGCGCCTAATTACAACAAGGCACATGCGTTTCTACTAAAGTTCTTTGAGTACAGTCCTCTTGGCAAATCTGCTAATCTTGATGACATAAACTAAACATTTCGAAGCCTAATAGAGGTAAATGGCGCCCCGGTTCGAAGGAACCATTTTCATTGTGAAATACTCGGTTTTGAGCCCGCACAGTCATTTCAGATTCAGTAAGTTGATTTCATTTTTAGCTCGACTGTTTTCGAAGGAAATCCGCGGTCTTGTTATAGCCTTGGTGTCCGTGCAAAAGCTTGTAACATTCTGTAATATCTCTGTCTCTACTGAAGGTATTCACTTGAAACTTAGCACACATGTTCACCATCAAAAGAGAAATCTTCACTATCAAGGGGGATAACGCTTTTGTGCAAATTATTCCCCCTTTTCAACTTGGATTTTTTTCCACCATCCAGCACTCAACAGCCGAGAGTAGGCTTCCGTAGGCGGTGCTCTTGATTAATTTTAATTTTTTTTTAATAAAACAAGTCATTATGTTTGTGAGAAAAGTAAGCAGTCAAGAAAAGGTAAGAAACTTATCTGCCAAACGACAAGTTGAACCATTTATATCCCAAAAACAGTTTTGAAATAAGAAAGTGAGCTATTTTATGTATGTAATTTAACCGATTCTTTTGAAGTTATAATTACCATATTCAAAGGGGTCCTTTCTTTGAATAATGTCAACGCTGCTAGCTCGTTTCTGCAAGGTTTATTCAAAGCAAAATCTTTCATAGATTTCCTTCTTTGGTTCTATGTTCATAACGTTTCTGCTGCCTATGACACCAAGAGAAGATTCGTTATCCAGGAAAACCTACCTAAATGACAACAAGCAAATTCGCCAAACATATTTTCATTGTCAATTGAGTTAATATCAAACTTAGGTACAGGTTATCTTTTATCTACATCAACCTATAGTTTTCAATAGTTTTCAAGAAATAGCGCGGAAACGAATATCACTCTGTATGTATATGGCTTAAACAGTCAGGGGCAGTAACTCTTAATTCGACGGTCGAACCGGGTAACGCCGATGATATGCGCATGTCCTCTTTGTAGTGAAGCTGTGTGCCAAGTTTCATTGAAATCCTGTCTATAGTTTTCAAGAAATAGCGCGGAAACGAATATCACTCTGTATGTATATGGCATAAACAGTAAGGGACAGTAACTCTAAATTCGGCGATCGAACCGGGTAACCCTGCCGATATGCGCACGTCCTCTGTAGTGCTTGAAGCTGTATGCAAAGTTTCATTAAAATCCGGTCTACAGTTTTCAAGAAATAGCGCGGAAACGAATATCACTATGTATATGGCTTAAACAGTCAGGGGCGGAAGCTTTAAATTCGACAATCGAACCGGGTAACCCCGACGATATGCGCATGTCCTCTGTAGTGCTTGAAGCTGTATGCAAAGTTTCATTAAAATCCGGTCTACAGTTTTCAAGAAATAGCGCGGAAACGAATATCACTATGTATGTATATGGGGTAAACAGTCAGGGGCGGAAGCTCTAAATTCGACAATCGAACAGGGTAACCCCGACGATATGCGCATGTCCTCATTGTAGTGAAGCTGTGTGCCGAGTTTCATTGAAATCCGGTCTATAGTTTTCAAGAAATAGCGCGGAAACGAATATCAATCTGTATGTATATGGGGTAAACAGTAAGGGGCAGTAACTCTAAATTCGACGGTCTAACCGGGTAACCCCGACGATATGCGCATGTCCTCATTGTAGTGAAGCTGTGTGCCAAGTTTCATTGAAATCCGGTCTATAGTTTTCAAGAAATAGCGCGGAAACGAATATCACTCTGTATGTATATGGCTTAAACAGTAAGGGGCAGTAACTCTGAATTAAGCGATCGAACCGGGTAACCCTGCCAATATGCGCATGTCCTCTGTCGTGCTTGAAGCTGTATGCAAAGTTTCATTAAAATCCGGTCTACAGTTTTCAAGAAATAGCGCGGAAACGAATATCCCTATGTATGTATATGGCTTAAACAGTCAGGGGCGGAAGCTCT